>OX381719.1:11055060-11472916 GCA_947462335.1 Harmothoe impar | reverse complement strand
ACCTTGATAATAATTATAAGCGACCTGGCGTACAAATTTGGCTATGCATAATGGGTCAAAAAAGCGACTTTATGATCTAGGGCCCTTGATTTCGGCGACTTTCCGATATCAGGGGTGGGTGGTTGGGGGGTACCCCTCTGCATCCCCACACTAGGGAGTGGCTTGACCCCCCCCTCCCCCCTCTCCCCCCCCCCCAATCCCCGATGAGACAAACAGACTGACCGTGCTATCAGCTTGGCTTAATACCACACCACATACCCGCCATATTACCTGCCTTAATTGGCCTACCTGTCAGAGATAAGCCCTCACAGATAAGCCGCCAGCTTTACAGACTGACCCTTGGTCAGCCTACGGCGTGGTATATAGAGTTACGTCATGTCCTATAGCGTCCCTCATATGAGCACTGATAAGGACATGTTAAGGGACGTACAGTGCTTTAATGTGCTGTGCCTTTGGTCGTCATGATGCATGAATGAAGCCCTGGTAGGGATGCTCCGATGCATCATGCCAGTCCGCTGGGAGTGTATCAGGCAGGGTTGGCATGATGCATGAAAGAAGATCTGGTGAGCCACTCACCAGGGCTGCATTAATGCATCATGATGGTGAAGGGTCTGATTTATCAAAGTAGTATGCGGCCCTTAAGGGGATAATGCCCTACTTACAGGTACCCCAGGTAACTAAGATAAGGCCCGTTTGAACATGACGTAGCAGCCTGTTATCTGGTCTACAGATTAGCCCTCTGTGGGCACCATCCCAGCTAACAAAAAACGTTTGCAAACTTTTGGAGGAAAACCTGTTTCATACAAACCTATAAAAACGTTTGCATCCAAACGTTTTATAAACGTGTTTTTTTGTTAGCTGGGATGATGCTTTGACTCTTTAATGGCGACATTATGCATTAATGGCCTTGGTCGTCATGATGCATGAATGCAGCCATGGCAAGTCACTCGCCAGTGCTGCATTCAAGCATCATGGGTCGGCATGAAGCACCAAAACAGTGCTTGCGAGTTACTCGCTAGGGTTGCATTGGTGCATCATGACGACAAATGTAGCGACATGCGTCCTTAAAGGAGTGATGCACACTGTAAGTAGTAACTGTAGGACCAGAAACATTTACTGTAGTTTTACAGAATATACTACTATTAATGTACACGGGCAGTAGAATCAAACTGAAGAGGTACCGCCACAGTAAGGGACAAAACCCAATAAGCAATGCTCGTAATTTGTAAAATATTGGCCTTTGAATTTTGAAATTCAATTACTGCAATTAATACCACAAACTCTAACTAAAAAACCCATAAAGAAATAGAGATTGCTATTATTCCCGTTAGCTAAGCAGCGCTTGTACTTTCTACTTCTAGTTTCTTGGCAATCCAAGCCGTACATGTATAACTAAAAAAAATGCACTAGAAAATGCCAGAATTAGGCAAATTAAATCGTACTTATGCTGTCACCTCTAACAGAGCAATGCGTCTGCTTTTACAGTAAAAAAAGAACTACTGGTCCTTAATTTGAGGCCAAGCTTATATCCACCCTGGCCTATAAACCCATAAATATGTATAAAAATGATGAATACCGTAAAACCTTGGTTATAAGCCGACCTTGGTTATAAGCCGAATGTGAGTTTGGGGCTCAAAATTCGGCTTATAGCAAATAAAAACGGCAAATAAAATTCGGCTTATAACCGAGGTGCTACGGTATGAATGATAAAAAATAACTTGTACTTACGCGGCTACCTCGAGGAGGCCGACGAGGCCCTTGCTGAGGCAGTGAGCCCGGAGGATCTCCAGGGCGGTGCCCTCAGCCTTAAGGTCCTCATAGTGGGCCTTCATGGCGATCTCCAGTTCGATAAGGTCGGCGGCCATCTTGAATTGTGGTGTGGAGTCGGTGGGTGAGGTGTGGGGTCGGCAGGTCGGGATGCTGTGATGGTGGAGGTGGTAGGTGTGTTCTTATATAGGGGATGGACAGGTGGGTGGGGGGGGGGGGGCTGGTCAGCGGTATAGGTGATTGGGTGAGGGGATGCGTGGTAGGGGGAGGGGGTGGTCAGTATGGCTCTAGACCCATGAAACCGATATGGCGATATGGGCACTTTTTTCAAATCGACATCAGACATGTCACATGTCACATGTCACATTTCTTAAAATCGACATTAGACATGGCCATCCTAGTGACATGTGACATGGGTCATTTCTAAATTCGACATGGGACATTGAGCTTAGTGACAATAGCAAAATCCTGCACCAGAATTCACCATTTAAAGTCTAGACAATAACAATTCTTTTCTTGGCGGAAATGTTGACCCTAATCTCCCTCCTGATTGGTAGATAAATTAAACACTTATAATGGAGGCCCAACATTATCTTTTAGTGACATGAGGGACATGGGGTTTTCCTTAGTGACTTAGAAAAAGAGGAAGAATTTAAGGTTTTAAATCATTTATTGACCACAAGTTATGTACAAAATTCACTCTCGTCCTTGAAAATAATACACCTTTATTTATGTTACATACATAGAGAAATATTCACAGTCGATCATTATCAATCTTTGTTGAAAAAACTGTGTGTATGGATGAGATAAAATAACGAGTATTATGCTGTTGATATCTACTTCTCATTCAATAATGATTAGGAGAGCACTAACCTATGGACATGAGACATGGGCATTTCTTAAAATTGACATGTAACATGGGACCCCCCCCCCCCCATCAGGGGCCCCTTTCAGTGGTGGCGTATGGTCAGTCTGTACAGGACGTTATGGACTAATTGCGTGGACATTGGACGATGTGGCCAAACTCTGGACGATTTGGTTACAGGTGCGTGTGTTGGGGGGGGGGGGGGGTGATAGGGGGATGGGGCAGTCTGTGTGTAATGAGTGGGCTTATAATCCGGGGGGACACTCCTCCTAAAAAAATAAATTACTATGTGTGAACGCAATTTCAAGTGAAAGGGTCCACCTTTCGGCCCCATGCATGGACCCGCGGGATCCCTTGATGAGAAGTGTTGTTCAGGCTATTTTGGAGAGGTATCGTTTAGGATAATTTGAATTCACAAGCAATATTTTTGCACCAATTAATATCAGATTTACTGAACACCCAGTAATTTTATAGTGTATTTTTATGGTTATCTGTAATAAAGGTATACATACATCCCATGGTCAGCCATAATCATGCCATTTTCTTTTTGCCCAATTTCCCTTGAAAAGGGTACACCTGTAACAGGCAGCGCAAACTGCTACGTTATTTGTATACCTATTCTATGTGCAGTGACCGTGACGGTTTCATAACAAGTTACATAATCATCTACACCAGGTGGCTCTGGTGGTGTGGTCAGGTGACCCCCACAGGCCTGTATATAAGGTGACTGCTTCCCCATTGGAAGCCAGTCAGGTTTGGGACTGTCGTGACATGACCACCCTGTGCTCACGGGCTTAACTCTATGCTGTAGGGTTGCCCCACTGTATTATAGTGATCTGATCTGATCCCTGTATAGCTGATGGTTATACTTGTCATTATAATACTCCAGAGTTACCCTTTTTAATAAAGTCGCCGTATATTAAAGTCTAATTTACCTTGTCCGGTGTTTGATTCTCATGCGTTACACTCGTAGTACTCGACCAACTACATTGGTGCCGTGACCATTTGATCGAACCGACTGTGATAAGGTATTAAATAGGCTTATAGTGTATGGATTACCTATACGATATTGTCAGCTCTTTCAGCGGCAGGACTAAAACCCCTGCTGAGGAACGTGAGGAGGCCGTACAAAATGTTCGGTTCTTCACGGGCAAATCAAATAGGGGGGAGAGCCGGGCGGCCTTGGAGGTGCCCGGTGACGACCTCTCCCAAGAAGCAATAGGTGATCCTATTGTGGAGGCTTTTACCCGAGGTGAGGACGGAGAGCAATCTCCGGTCCCAGGACCCTTTGATATCAGCCCCAGGAGATCGTTGGACTCCCTTTCCACGAACATTTTCTGCCCTGAGGGTCAGAAAATACCGGGTAGAGAGGCTAGATCTCTCGGCCCAGCTCCCGTCGGTTCCACACCGAAGGTAGCGGATCCTTCATTGGATCCAAACACGTCGGTCTTTTCTGATGGTGCCACTACCACACCCGAGGGTGTGGTTAGGGGCAGACCGTCGGGAAAAACTGACGTGGCGGGAAAGGCTCCTGTAACTGTGAACTTGCCCGCCGTAGAGGAACCATCCAGCTTACCGTTGGATACAACTCTACTGGCTGACATGGGGATCGGGACAAAGAAGCCTGAACTGCAGGACCTCGAAGGGGCCCGGAGGGAACTTACTTCCATCAAACAAACTAGGAATTTATTCCTTAGGGAGGTTGATGAGAAGAAAAGGTTCCTTCTGGAACTCCAAGAGGAGATGGCTTCTCAGAAGGCTGAGGTTGATAAACTTTTGCGACAGAGGGTGTCTGGTGAATGTGAGGTGGCAGGCTTGAATACCTTGGGAAAGGATTTGAGCATGCAGCTCCAGTTAGCCAGGCGGAACCTCGAAAGCTTAAAGCAAACCAACCTTGACTTAAAAGAGAAGTCAGGACAGGTATCACCACCAACTCCGGTGGTACCCAGGTAAAAAAATACCACGGTAAATATCATGATCTACTCTAGTAAACCAGAATACATCATGGTATACCGTAATGTACCATAGTATACCCTGTTATTTTGTGGTATACATAACCATAGTTTACTGTGATATGCCAAACCCATGATGTATAATGATTCTAAGATCATAATATTCCGCAATCTATCAAGATGCCACAATATCATGATAATATTATTACAGCCATTACTCACATTTATTATGGTACATTGAACTGGTGGTAAACCACGGTTCAGATACTATAGTTAACTATGATATACCAGAATAAATTGTAATATTCACATCTAAGATATTTATAATGATCTACCATGGTTTTATAGGAATATTGTCTACCCTGCTTTCTCTGTATGATGGTAAGACCATCCCTTTTAACCATAATTTATTAGGATATACCAGAATAAACCAGGCTAAATAACCCCACTCATGTATCATGGTAAACCATGTTATATCATGGTAAAATATAATACTTTAGTCCAATTATCTCACAGTAGGTGGCAGCCTGGTCTATACCAAGTAAAACGTTTATAAAATGTGGAAAAATTATAAATTCTAAATAATTTCAAACAATCAACAATCTAATTTGTGTGGTTTTTTTTACACAATATGCCTAATAAATGCCTAAACAAGCAATCAGCCTGGTCTTAGTAAGGACAGCCTATAGCATGTCCTATACCTACCATGGTAGTTATTATCCAAAACAGATAGTTGATAGAAGTAATTAATTGACCCATAAATCATCGGATATACTTGTCCTAGTTAAACAAATTAGTAACCAGGCCCCACCTGGACATCTAAATATTTAAATTTAGATCCTTATTATAAGTTATAATCAGCATTTCAATCTGTCTATGGGGATTAACACTGTAGGACGATTATGTTCATATTATGCATTATCTGGACAGAAATAGGGCTGGATGATATAAAATACATAAAATGTAAAGATTATAGCATAATATGGCTGTATGTCATGTAATATAATGCAGTAGATTGCTTGCACACAGCAGAAATAGAATGGGCACTGGTTGATAATAGGGAATATAGAAAGCACATGGTACCATGGTATACCATGGTATACCATGGTAAACTATAGTAATATAGTTTGATTCTCTTACACTAGGTGGCAGCATGGTTTCTGAAAGCTACAATGTCTATAAATGCTTAAATAATTATGATTATCAGTAACCTCATTCATTTAATGATCAACAATCTGATCTATAGTTATAATTGACTAAAATAGCCCCAAGAAATGACTAAATAGTCAATTAGTCTAGTCTTAGTAAGGACAGCCTATAGCAAGTCCTATGTCTACCATAGTAAACAAAGTCCAAAACAAATGGTTATTGGAAGTAATCAATTGACCAATAAATCATCGAATTTACTTGTCCTGGTTAAACAAACTAGTAACCAGACCCCACCTGGACATCTAAATATTTAAATTTAGATCCCTATTTAAGTAATAATCAGCATTTCAATCTGTCTATGGGGATTAACACTGTAGGACGATTTTGTTCATATTATGCATTATCTAGACAGAAATAGGGCTGGATAATATAAAATACATAAAATGTAAAGATTATAGCATAATATGGCTGTATGTCATGTAATACAATACAGTAGATTGCTTGCACACAGCAGAAATAGAAGGGGCACTGGTTGATAATAGGGGATATAGAAAGCACATGGTACCATGGTATACCATGGTATACCATGGTAAACTATAGTAATATAGTTTGATTCTCTCACACTAGGTAGCAGCCTGGTATGTTTGAGGACTATTCTGATGGGGTTCTAATCTTTGATGTTGTCTATAAGTACAAATTAATGATGATTCTAAAATTTCTTTAGACATTCACGCATTAACAATGTAAGCCAGGGGTACTCTTGATAAAATCAGCCTCATAAAGTGATAATATACTTTAGAAATTAGTTGAAAAGATACAGACACCCATCTGTTGTAAATGGGATTTATATATAGCCACACTGTTTCAGTTGTACCATTGTAACAAACCTGGAGTTTATTCTCAGTACTAAAGTGCCTAGAAGCATTTGATGTGATGAGATAACAGCATTTGACAAATGCATCTTGGTATCAAGATGCTTTGTGAATTTTATATGAAACCAAATCGGACATGAATTCCATTTGAACATGCTTTGATAATCTATATCATAGTATATTGTGATAAAAATCATGGTAATACCATAGTGCAATAACCATAGTAGGTTCCAAAGTACCACAGTAAATTTACTGCAGTGCACCACATGCCAAAATCATGGTATATATAGGTAAACCATAGTTATTATGATGTCATTAAATAATATAATTTATCATATTAAATCATAGTAAACACCATGGTAAACATCATGGTCTTGCAAGTACTCTATCATATCATGATGATATATATCAGGGTGTACCATAGTATAGAAATCATGGTTGGTTCCAAAGTACCCCAGTAAATTTACTATGGTTTACAACGCATGATAAACCATGGTATTTTTTTACCTGGGTACCACCGGTCGTAACTACACCTAATTTGTACACATCGGTGACACCTTCTGGTGTCCCAACGATAGTACATACTACGGTCCCTAGTATGACACCTCAGATGGGGGCAAGCTACTTAAAGACTCCGGTCTGTGGTGGCGCCTTTGGGGGTTTGGCAACACCTCCAGGGTACACCCACCCATCTACTGGTTCAACGATGTTGAACCAGCAGCAGACCTTGGTCTCGGTTCCAGTACCGAAGCCCAGAGCTAGACAGGGTTTAACCCCGGTCCAGCGGGCTAAGTACGACAGGAACCCGGCCATAGAGAAGCTGGGGACAGACATCGTCCCGTGGGACATCGATGATTTGGATGAACGGTATGCTCCTTTCAACTTTGGGGAGACCAAACATCCAGATGCAGCCCGTCAAAAGGCCATCGATATTCCGCCTTTCACAGGGTCGCCACCCTGGAGAAAGTACAAATTTCGGTTCAAGGCTATTGTGGAGAGCAATCGCTGGAACAATCAGCAAGCGCTGGTTGCTCTGAAGCAAGCACTCTGCAACGGGCCAGGTGAACCAGCCCTTTTGGCATTTGAGCAAGTGAAGGTCAAGACATTGAGCTCACTTGAGGAGACTGCTGAATGGGCGATTGGTAAGATTGGTGAGCATGACCCAAGGACTCAGTTGCTCAAGCGTGTACAACGCAAGGACGAGCATCTGAGATCCTACGGATTTGCTTTACAGGAACTGATATCCGAGTGTTATCAGGGATGTAGACCTGACACACCCACTATCATCCAGGAGTTAACCTCCAGGTTTGTCAATGGGGTCAGGGACACTAATCTCCAAGCATATCTGCGGGAAAAATGGCAGCCGGACTTGTCTCTGGCTGACCTGTTTGACCATGCAGATGTGTATGAAACCAAACAGGCTGTTTTTCCAAGTGGCGGTGTGGCGGCATCCCCATATGTAGCCCCGAAAGGAGCTCAGGTGACGGAGGCTGCTACAAAGCCACCAAAGGAAAAACAGCCCGCCTCTAAGGAGGTGGCGGCAGTGACGTCTGAAAGGGACATGGAAAAACTGATTGAGGGTTTGTTGCGGAAGCACTTGGAAAAGAGCTCCGCGTCCACTTCTGACTCTGGAAGGAGAAAGAGAAAGAAGAAGGACACAAAACCTCAACCATGTCGACGCTGTCAGGAGATGGGTCATTGGGCTAGCGAATGCAAAGCCCCTGAACCTGTTGCTGCTAAAACCGAAAAGGAGACGGAAAACTGAATGGGGCCCATCCTTTTGGCGAGGATGGCGCCCCCACAGTTAGCCATGCCTGTAAGGGTTTAGTAGACGGTGTTAACACTTCCATGAACCAAGGCCGCGCAGAGGCAGAAGGGTCTGATCAACCTGTAAGCGTCTGGCAAGGCGGGGCTGGCAAGGACAAACGGAATCCTAAGGATTCTGTAGTCGCTGGCTTAGAGGAGTCTTGGTTAGAATCGATTGCCCAGAGCAGTGCGATTCAAGACTCCCCGAGCGACCCATGTTGGGATTACCTCCTGACAAAAGGGGTTGCTATGGATGGAGGGGACAGGCCGATGCTGACCTCTGAGTGTGTTCCTTTACGGGGACAACGTTGGTACCTGAGTCTGGTTATTTCCGGGACGCGTGGTGAATTTTTGGTCGACACGGGTGCATCTCACACCCTGGTTGATCGTAAATTCATGGCCCGTCTTTGCAACCAGCCCGATGCTCCGCTACTAGGAGTAAAGGCTCGGACTGCTACGGGAGATAGTATGCAGACTTATGGCAGAACTGTAAAACCTATGTTGGTGGATGGCAAGACATACTGGATATGTCCAACCATCACCGACATCACTGATGATGGTATCCTGGGGATGGACTTTGCTGCTCTTTACGGAGTGACAATGAACACCGCAACAGGCCGACTTCAGATTAAACATCCTTATAAACAATCTGTACAGTGCGTTTTAAGGAATGGTTCTTCTGTGGCGTCAGTGGCACAGGACACAAAGCTAGCACCGGGACATGTTTCAGATGTCCTAGTCAGCTGCGTGGGAGTGCAGGCCAAACGGCCGGGAATGTTTGAACCAGAAGATCAAAAGCTCGCCGAGCTAGGTCTTGCTGGCTATCATACTTACCTGGCCAACGCTCGTTGGGGGGTGATACCAATCTGTAACTCGAGTAGTAGAGAAGTCACTCTACGAAAGGGGACACCTATTGGTAACACTACGCGAGCATATGGTGTTGATTCGCTGACTACGGATTTTGTGGACGTAGGTCTGGTTGCTGGACATCCTGCCCATGAGGATGCCCTAGCAAACTCCAGCCTACCGAAACATCTAAGATCCCTGTTGTGTGAGTCACACCTAGATACCCTGGAGAGCGAAATGGTGGCGCATGAGCTGTCAGAATTCTCTGACGCTTTTGCGCAACCAGGAGATCCTCTAGGGCGTACCGACACGGTACAACACCGGGTTGATACTGGGGACGCGCTTCCAAGTAGAATTCCCTACCGTCGGTTACCCATGGCTAAAAAAAGTGCTATGGAGGCTGAGGTAGAAAAGATGTTGGATGAAGATGTGATTCAACCTAGCGAGAGTCCATGGTCAAGTCCTGTGGTGATGGTCACCAAGAAGGATGGTTCCTGTCGATTTTGCATCGACTATAGGAAGTTGAACGGACTCACTAGGAAGAATGCATATCCTCTACCTCGGATAGATGAATGTGTGGAATCTCTGGGTGGGGCGAAATGGTTCTGTACACTAGATTTACAATCTGGTTATTGGCAGATCGGCATGGACCCCCGGGACCGAGAAAAAACTGCATTTTCTACCCATATGGGACTATTTGAGTTCAACGTCATGCCATTTGGGCTATGCAATGCCCCGGCAACCTTTGAGGCAATGATGGAAACCATGTTACGGGGTTTACTTTGGAAAAAGTGCCTAGTTTACTTGGACGACATCATCGTCTTCGGGGGTTCTGTGGAGGAAACTCTACAGAACCTCCAAGCTGTGCTGAAACGCATCTTATCATATGGTCTGAAATTGAAACCTTCAAAGTGCAAGCTTTTTAGGAAATCAGTTGAATACCTAGGTAGAATTGTTTCTGAACATGGCATCATGGCTGATCCTCATAAGATCGAAGTGGTACAGAACTGGCCTCGTCCGATGGACACGAAGGAGATACGCTCTTTCATCGGGTTATGTTCATACTACAGAGATTTTATACCTGGATTCTCGAGAGTCGCAGCTCCCTTACAAGAGCTGATGATTGGAGAGAAGAAGGCTAAGGCTAAGATAGTCTGGTCTCCAGCCGCAGAACAGTCTTTCAGTGAGTTAAAGAGACTCTTCTTAGAAACACCTGTTTTGCACTACCCTGCACCTGTTGGTAAGTTCATCTTGGACACTGATGCTTCTAATACAAGTATTGGTGCTGCCTTGTCGCAGATCCAGGATGGGCGAGAAGTGCCGCTGGCATTTTCGTCCAACAGTTTAAGCAAAACACAACGTAACTACTGCACAACCAAGCGTGAACTCTTGGCAGTGGTGGTTTACACAAAAAAGTACAGACATTTCCTATATGGTGGGAATTATCTCGTACGGACGGATCATTCATCTCTGCAGTGGCTCCTTAACTTCAAGGACGCTGAGGGGATGATGGGTAGATGGTTGAACCACCTCTCTGAGTTTGGCATGACGAATGAGCATATCATACACAGGAGTGGAGTAGATCATGTGAATGCGGACAGCCTGTCCCGCTATCCTATCCGGAACTGTCACCGTGTAGACTGCCGAGACTGTGGGTCTCACAATGCAGTGATTGCGTCTGTGGGTGCGAAAGTTCCTAACTGGACGTTGAATCACTTGAAGGATGAGCAGCTTGCGGATCCGGCTATTTCGAGGGTGTACTCCTTGAAGTTGTTGGGCCTGTCCAAGCCTGTTCGCCCCGCACTTTCGCTGGAATGTAAAGAAGTTAGACAACTGTTAGCGCAGTGGGATAATCTTTTTATACGGAACAGTGTATTGTGCCGCTGGAGGGTGCAACCTGGCAGGAAGAGAACAGCTCAGTCTGTAGTGCCTTTGTCACTCAGACTACAGTTGCTCAATTACTGTCATGGCCACCGAACTTCAGCACACTTTGGCAGACAACGAACTGAGGCAAAGATTAAGAGTAGATATTACTGGCCTGGTATGACTTTGGACATACGGCGTTGGGTGAAGCAATGTCCCCAATGCTGTTTATCAAAGCCTGGACCTGGTATCGGTAAACTACCTCTAAGTCAAGAGCTATTCGGTGTTCGGTTTGCCCGGATCGCTGTTGATATCATTAGTGGTTTCAACACGACCCCCCGTGGGAATACCTGTATGATGGTGGTACAGGACTACTATACCAAGTACGTCCAAGTATATCCGTTGGTAAATCATACAGCTGTTACCTGCGCTGAAGCACTTTTCGAGAATTGGATCCTCACGTGGGGAGGTCCTTTAATGCTTCACTCCGACCAGGGTCGTGAGTTTGAATCTCGACTGTGGGCAGAATTGTGTAGTAAAATACACATCTGCAAGACGCATACGAACCCCTATCGACCACAATCGGACGGTATGGTGGAACGTTTCAATCGGACGTTGATCCAATGTCTCACGACAATGGTTAATGAGCATCGAGATGATTGGGATGAGCACGCTCGCTATATCTCTCATGCTTACAACGCTACCGAACATGCGTCGACGGGCTGTACGCCCAACATGCTCGTAATGGGTGAAGACATAGTCATGCCGAGTGACATGGTCTATGGCGTGCAGGGACACCAGCTCGAGCAACCCTGCACAGTAATGTTTGTAGAGTCATTGCGACAATCATTACGCGAGTCCTATGGAGTAGTAAGGGACAACTTGGAAAAATCTGCTACTTTGCAGAAGGTGGGCTATGACACGGGCCTTAAACTCCGCCAATTTAAGGTGGGGGATAAGGTCGCGAGGTTTAGCACACCTAATTCCAAAGTCAAGACCCTGTACTCTTGGGATGGACCGCATACGGTAACTATGGTGGTTAGTGAAACTACTGTGGTGATCCGTTTGAAAAAGGGAACATTGACCAAATCACATGTGGCAAGACTCAGACCTTGGTATGGGGTGCCATATGTAGATGACGACAAGGAGGCCCTAGGCGCTGACACTGGTCCAGTGAAAGCGCCGACCGACCCTGTGCCACCGACGGTACCTAAGGTAAAACCGACGGTTGAACCAACGGTACCAACAGTGGCACGACGACGGGGTCGTCCGAGGAAAATACCGATTGAACCACAGCCGTGTGTTACCAAGCCCAAGCGTGGTAGGCCTCGTAAAAAAAGGCCGGCTACGCGCAAGGGGCTGACCGTAGACGCCGGTAAACATAGTAGTTCGGTACCACCGGTACCGCAACCGCTAGACTTACCGACAGAAGGTCTACGGAGGAGCGCACGTGTTCGAGAGCGAGAAAAAAATGTGTAAACGTTTTTTTCTTACCTTGTTGACGACAAATAGCTGTTGGCTTGATTATATTTCCCTGGACTATTGAGTACTGGGGCGGTGGTCTCCGTTCCCGGTACACGATCACCAAAACACAACGAGAAGCAGAGGGCTATCCGGTGTTGGTTATCTGTTGGAGGTAGAAAAGCACATGTTCGGGGCGGGTGACTGGCTTCGCCGGCTAATTCTAAGTAAGGGATTAGCTTTGATCACATATCGCTGAGAAGCATGCTGCTGTATCATATCCTCCAACGCTGGTACACTATCACCGTATTTCCCTGTGGCGCTGCCACAAAGAGTATGTGTGGGATGCGACGAATGTATCGTCAAATACCACACAGGAGGAGGTCTCACCTGGTTGTTGATGACAACCAGGGTGATGACCAGCAGTCGACTGGGGCGTCAACCCAGCCTTCTGGCCCTCCACAGCAGGAGGCTCACTCATCACCTCCACAGGTGGTTGAGGATGGTGCCTCTGTGTTCGACCACGGGGATGCTGAAGGGCTCGGGTGTTACCCTTGTAGCCTGGAGACATGCCTCGATTTGATGCTGCTTTCTCTGATCTCTTGGCCGCTGGCTTTGAGCTCTTCAGAGAAAAGTTGGCAGTCAACTCAAGTAGACTGCTTTGGTATCAAGGCACCCAAGTAGGAAGGCACTACTTCAGCAACCTCTGGTTGTTGGGAGTGGAGGCCATTCGACAGGGTGTGGTACGGACGGCTGAACGTGCCAGACTGCTTGCCGAGAGTGAGCAGAATCTGGATCAAGATCACGCCTTTGATAAGGCAACGATCACCCAGCTCGAGTCCTGACTGAGTACTTGTGACGCCAGGTTGTTTGGGAAGTTCGGGCTAAAGCTAACAGATTGGGAGAGGGCTGGTTTTCCAGACCTCAGGACAGTTTTGGGGCTGCCACCAAGGCCGCCATCATTACTGACCACCCCGATACTGTTGGCTCAGCCTCCTCGGTACGATGCTCCCTTTGCACTTTTGGGCAGCATACGGCCTAGAGGCTGGTGGAGGGGTATCTGTGACCCCTGCTACCCCGAGTACTTCCTCGGTGGCAGCAGGTGATGGCCTCTCCTCTCAGGTGGTGACTAGTGTAGTTTGCGCTGCACCTGTCCCACCTGAGAAAAGCCCTGATAAGGTGGAAAAGCCGGCTGGTGGTGTCCCTCTAGACACCTAAAGTCATGCCTTATCAGGCCCTCTGGGGAGCACTGTTCCGCCCCTCGGAGGTAAAACTAAACCGACATCGCTACCCGCCCCGGACCGGAGAGACGCAAACCGACAGTGGAGTCGCTACCGACTCCTGAAGGAAGCAAACCGATGGTACTACCGTGGCTACCCTAGGCCACAACCGTCGGTCATCAACGACTCTAACGCTGGCCGGGGCTACCGATCCTGTGGTCATTTGTTATTGACCTATGAACTTTTAAGGATCGCCTTCCTGTGATATAATTATATATGGAGGCATGGACCTGCCTTTTTATACTTTATTTCACAAGAGATGATATTACACTATACCAGTGTAGGACTCTATTCATCTCTACCACCATGAACTGCTAGGTACTGGAGTACCAACCCTAATAAGGATGACGATTTATCCCACCTTATTTAGGATCTGCATTTATGGATTTTATATATAAACTATTCTTCGCCGGAGGAAGTGGGAACTACTATAGTTCCATTATTTATATATCCACACGGATTCGCACCATTGCTGAACGTAGTAGGTGATGTGTTGAGTTTCCAAAGTGGTTATTGGTGCCTTGTTTTAGTAACTGATACTAGTCAAGGACTATCAGTTGGACAGTTTCTATATCATGTGCCTACGGGACTATGGTTTTTACAAAGACTATATTGTTGATATAAACTGTTATGTGCATGTTAACTTGTATGTTCATGTATGTATGCCTGTTTTAACTATGAGTAAAAATGTTACTTGTTGCTAAATAGATATACGTGGTATATAATGTATCTAAGAGGTATTATTATTATAATTCCAACCCTACCTACATTCTAAAGGGGGGTAGTGTAACAGGCAGCGCAAACTGCTACGTTATTTGTATACCTATTCTATGTGCAGTGACCGTGACGGTTTCATAACAAGTTACATAATCATCTACACCAGGTGGCTCTGGTGGTGTGGTCAGGTGACCCCCACAGGCCTGTATATAAGGTGACTGCTTCCCCATTGGAAGCCAGTCAGGTTTGGGACTGTCGTGACATGACCACCCTGTGCTCACGGGCTTAACTCTATGCTGTAGGGTTGCCCCACTGTATTATAGTGATCTGATCTGATCCCTGTATAGCTGATGGTTATACTTGTCATTATAATACTCCAGAGTTACCCTTTTTAATAAAGTCGCCGTATATTAAAGTCTAATTTACCTTGTCCGGTGTTTGATTCTCATGCGTTACACTCGTAGTACTCGACCAACTACACACCTTTTGTAGTTTTTGTCACAAGTGTCAAATTCGGGGCGATGTTCAGACATGGTGACCATTGTAAAGATAGTAGTGCAGTAGTGCCCCCCCCCCCACAGGCCGATGGTCGATATGGACTAAATGCACGGTACATATGGTCGATGTGGCCAACCTCTGGACGATTTGGCTACAGGGGTGTATGTGGGGGGAAAGGTCTGGTCAGAGGTGGTACATGGTCAGTTTGGTGGGCAATGGGAGGGCATGTGGACGATGTGGATAATAAATTATGTGGCTATTGGACAATGTGGCAAGACTGTAGACGTCATGGTCCAAATGACTAATACACAAGTGTGGGGGTGGGGTGACCAATTTACTACGTAGGGATCATTGACGGCGATGTGGCGCATTGATATGACGTGTTCAATGGATGATGTCGTTTCAACATTTCAATTATTGATGAAATAAAGATATTAGAATTATTTCCCTTTTATTACTTTAAGAAGAAACTTTCCCTTGCAAAGATTAAGGTCTACCCCTTTATTAAGATATCAGAGTTGTTGGTATCTCTCCAAGGAACGTGGACTTCTCTATGACTAATTTTATCGTAGTCTGTGGGCTATTTAACAGGTTCATCAACATTACCCACACCTTTTGGCCACACTATTCACAATATACAACAACGTCTTTTGACCAAATGATTCAATGATTGGGTGGTGGGTGTGGGGGCAGTGGTAACCACTGAATAGAGCCTCTCGATTTATAAATGTAAAACTTTTTGCTAGATAAATGAATAATCGACCATTGGACTTGAATGGAGAAGAGAGAAGTGAGATAGGGGTGAGAGGGGGAGGTGGAGTCACGTTTTGTCCACAGGCCAGAAAGTGTCCACAGGGTCCTTGTAGGTCAAGGAAAGACACAAGTTGGTGCTGTTAATTGTGTTTTACTTGGAGTATAATATCTTTGCCACATGGATATTTTCACCATATAGGCAACTTTAGGACCCACCCATAGAGGAAATATCAGTTGCAGTTCATTATGGCATAATTGTAGGCTATATTTTGTTGTATTATGCACTATGTATCGCCGGGCTGGGAGATTCGGTCACCTAATGGTATCTTTTTTTATCATACTTACTAATATTAATAATGGACCTTTCAAATTTCTAATCTAATGAAACAAGTATAGTTCATACAAGGAGTTTGAGAATTTCTGGGTTAGCGCTAGTACATGTATTCTATTGCCCAGTTTGGCAAATTTGTACCCATTTTGATTAGCCAAATTCAACATTGATTAACTTTCTTGTTTATTTTTTGGTTTATATACCATTCTGCAATTTTGAAAACGGGAAGAATTGACATACTTTAAATCTAAATCTACATCTGTAGGCATGGCAAAATGCTTTTCTTTTGAGAAATTCATAATTAAGTTACATCGGAATATAATAAATCTGACTGGCTTCTCCATCATTTCCCCTTTTCAATGATATATAACATGGCTATAGTGATAAAGTAAGATTGGTCCCTAAACCACGATTAGCCAATTTGGCGAATTGTCAGGGGGTATAGCATTAGCCAAATTCAACTTTGATTCACCATTGGCGATTTGGCGAGTGGCTAGTGCGAGCCCTGATAATCAGTGTGGACACTTTGTAGCATGTGGACAAAACGTGACTCCACAGGGGGTCATGATCTGATTTGTCGGGATGCGTAGAGTGGCGGTGGTTGGCAATGGGTAGTGAACATTTTGGGTGGGGGGGGGGGGGGGAGGAAAGGGGAGCTGTGGTATATGTGTGCATTGGGATAGTATATTGTATAGTATAGGAGGGAGGGAGGGAGGGAGGGAGGGAGGGAAAGAGGGAGGGAGGGAGGGAGGGAGGGAGATGGGAGATAAGAGTTCATGTGTGAGGAGAGTCAGTCTGAAACCAACCAGACTATGTCCTTCAGGTATACCAGTATACCGTAAAACCTTGCACATAAACCCCTTTATTAGCTGACTTTGGGAGTATCCTATAATCCTCACAGGGAATCTGATTAGGATAGTGTTATAGGCCATTGCCGCAAAAAAGGGTGACTTTTTCAATGTGCAGATGGGCGCACAATAGGGCAATTTAAGGCTGTGTCTCACGACCTTGAGCCAATGTTTTTGTCTCTGACCGGGTGCCAGCTCTGACCGGGTGCCAGCTCTGACCGGCCTGAATAAAAACGGGTTATTTAGGGCAGATGGTGATAAAAATGGGCAAATAATTACTAGTTTAAAGAGTTATAACATCGATTAACCTTTTCAGCCATATTCTATCATCATCTGCCCTAAATAACCCGTTTTTATTCAGGCCGGTCAGAGCTGGCACCTGGTCAGAGCTGGCACCCGGTCAGAGCTGGCACCCGGTCAGAGATGAAAACATTGGCCCAAGGTCGTGAGACACAGCCTTAAATTGCCCTATTGAAGATCTGACTGTGTCAAATGGCAGAGGGCTCAGCCCTCTTAATACCCTGGTTGAGGCAATAAACAGTGCTCCACATGTACTTAAAGTTTAAATATCATATTGCAATATATTAATATATTGACAACTATATATCAATAATCGTCATCGACATAAATTGGATGTCAATGACAGTAGTATAGTATGTATCGGAACGGGACTATGGTTAACTTCTGTTTATTACTCAATCGACATGCAGCCAATCAGAGGCCTCCATTTGGTCACGTGACCGGAAGTGACCTACTTAGGGGATTAGTGGTGACGTCACGTGACCTAGTTAGCCAATCAGAGGCCGCCATTTGGTCACGTGACCGGAAGTGACGTCATGTGACCTACTTATGGACCGGAAGTGACATCATATGACCTACTTAGGGGACCGGAAGTGACGTCATATGACCTAATTTAGGATCACGTGACCGGAAGTGACCTGATGAGTCACGTGACCGGAAGTGACGTCACATGACCTAATGGCCAACCGGAAGTGAGTGACCTCATTGAGGATCACGTGACCGGAAGTGACCTGATTGATCACGTGACCGGAAGAAGAAGAAGAAGAAGAAGAAGAAGAAGAAGAAGAAGAAGAAGAAGTGACGTCACGCGACTTAATGAAGAGATGAGCGTCTTTAAGGGGTCACGCGCTTTAAAATGTGATTTTTTTTTTTTTTTTTTTGGAGGAGGAGGAGGAGGAGGAGGAGGAGGATAAGGAGAGGAGGAGGAGGAGGAGGAGGAGGAGGAGAAGGAGAGGAGGAGGAGAAGGAGGAGGAGGCGAGTCTCTTATTTTTTTCGGTAAACCAATAAAAAACACCACGATATAAGTTTGTTTTTTTCATTTTTATTGTTTTACGAGCGACTGGAAGTGACTTATGGAACTAGGTAGAAGCGTTCTTTAGAGTGTATAAGGGGGGAGGGGAGGGGAGGGGAGGGGAGGGGGGGAGGGGGGCCCCTTTAAGATGCATGGGGAGGGGGGCGCTTTTAGGATGCATGGGGCGGGTGGGGGGGAGGGGGGAGGGGGGAGGGGGGCACTCTAGGGGGGTGGGGGGGCACTCTAAGGGGCGTTTGTCTCTTTTAAGAAAAAAAGAAAAGAAAAGATTTTAATCGAGAGACACGCTTCTTCCTCTCGAGAGGAAGAAGCGTGTCTCTTCATTTTTTTTTGTTTATCACATGCCTCGATGAGGCGATCAGCTGCGACTGGAGGAAGTGACACTTTAAGAGGACACGCGTCTTAATTGTTATAATATTTTTTTTACTTACTAATAAAGAAGACGTATGAAAATAAAACACAACAATTCACATGTCCGTCGTTCTTGTTGTTTCTTGCTTGATAAAGTCAAGTAATATCGCGATGCCGAGGTCAAACTTTCCCATGTCCTCAGTCAACACTCGAAGGAGTTCAAAAGGCGTACCGCCGGCACCGTCAGCTTCAGCTTGCCACATTTTCAACACTCGGAAGGCCCACTCAGCGGGACTTCCTCCGTATTCGCATTCTTCAGCGATCTTATCTAACCTCTCAGGCGACAATTTTAAATGGTCCCCCACCTCTTTCCACCTGCTACCTAGACGTCTGCCGAGGGCGCCCAAGTGCTTATGCATCGCGCGCGAGTCGGGGTTTTCGAAATCCAACCCCTGTCTGTGGAGAAGGGACATCCACTGAGCCAACAGTTCCACTCGTCTAATGCTGGTGAAGACGCGACCGAGCTCTCCCCATCTATGACGATGCGGGGTTTCACCCCACCAGACTCGGAACATCGCCGTACACAGCTCCTCCGGTGTCTTGACACTGCCCTCTACTAGAGCATCCATACGGGCAGCGGTAACTTTTAAGCTACTGCCCAACTCTCTCCAAGATCCGCTCAACTCTTTACCTAGTTGACGAAGCAAGGCGTCGCTATATGCTAAGCGCCGCTGTCCTACCTCTCTGTTCTCCCCATCGGTCTGCCTCGCGCGTCTCACGTCGTCAAGCCGCATTAACTTTTTTTCAGGTGGACAAGGCGGTGAAGGCGAGCTTGAAAGTGGAATAGCTTGAGCCATCTCGTCTCGTCTTGGCGGCGGCGGCGGTGGTGGCGGTGGTGGTGGTAGTAGACGTTACTGTGGTCAGAGGCGATATGGTTTTTTTCCAACAGAAATCAGAGCTTTTATACAGAGGGAGTTTAATCCTATTTCCAACAGCACTCCAGCTGTCTAGCGACCTGTCCGCATGACGCTTTTTCAGCCGCTCCGCTCCTTAAGAGCTTAGATGACGAGGGGTATGTCATCGCTATCCGTGGAGACCAGCTGAAAACGGTGTTTTTTCCTCATCCATAGCCTTACCTCCTACCCCCTACCTGAGGGCCTCCCTCCCTCTGACATTCATTGTAACAAACGTCAGAGGTCAGGTGAAAATCGGATTTTTTCATGCACAGCCTTAGTCAGCTGTCACCCCTATTGAACTAGCCGGCCGCCGCCGGCCGGCCCGGTCTACTCACCACGGCAGGAGGCGGTGATTTTTTTTTGTCTTACACTTAAGTCGCTCACCACATGCACACGCCTCTACTCACAGACAGACACGTTCGTCTTAGGGGGTCCTGCTTCACGCCACACGCCTCCTGTAGTTTTTTTGTATACACACTCTAAGCTCATCACCGTTAATCCTTTATACAGCTAACGCGCGTTGAATTGCTGAACAGGGTGGTAAGTAGCTTAGCTCATGACAGTGGATCCCTCAAAAAAGAGGGGAAAGGGATCCAGCTGAAAACGTCATACCTTATGTCTTTTGTTTCTCTTTGTGAATGGCCGCCGGTCAGTCGGCGGCAGCAACCGCTTAATCCTTTATACAGCTAATGCGCGTTGAATTGCTGAACAGGGTGGTAAGTAGCTTAGCTCATGACAGTCGATCTCTCAAAAGGGGGGAAAGGGATCCAGCTGAAAACGTCATGCCTTATGTCTTTTGTTTCTCTTTGTGAATGGCCGCCCGCCAGCCGGCGGCAGCTGAACAGGGGCAGTAAGTAGCTTAGCTCTAGAAGCGAAAAGGCGTATATAAGGGGCCTGGAAACCTCCATTCACTCACTCAGTCTTTTGCTGCTCTCTACAGTCACCACCATGAGCAAAAGACAACACCTAGCGCCGTCCAAGGATCTAAGCAAGTTCAAGAACAAGAAGACTACGCGGAACAGCGCTCGTTTAGCGTCAGTGCCTCCTCTTGCTACTGAAAATGAGACTACCGCCGCATCCGCTTGGTCTTATCACCCTCCCGCTGTAGCGAGCGCTCGCAGCAGTAGTAGTAGTAGTAGTAGTAGTAGTAGTAGTAGTAGTAGTGGTAGTAGTACTACTGGTAGTAGTCGTCGTGCTAGCGACGTTGTTACACTCGCGACGGTACACGTTGCTGCTAAGCGCGCTGCCGCTGCTACTGCCGCCCCGCCTGCTGCTGCTGCTGCTGCTGGTGATCCTCGTGCTGCGGCTGCTGCTGCTGCTGCTGCACCTGCTACTGCTGCGCCTGCTACTGCTGCGCCTGCTGAGGCTGCTGCGCCTGCTACTGTTGCGCCTGCTGCTGCTGCTGCTGCTGCTTCTGCTGCACCTGCTGCTACCGCTACTACTACTGACGACAACGCTCCTGGCACAGCGCAGTACTGGCAACCGGGTTTTTACTTCCCCACTACTGTTGCTGATTTTGATGACCTGCCGCACGTTGCACAGCCCCTCTCCACCACTACATCGACCGACGCCCTCGACGCCGCTCGCGCTGAGAGTTACAGCTATTCGGACACTCAGCCCCTAAACCAAGAAGAAGAGGAGGAAGAGGAGGAGGAGGAGGAGCAGCAGCAACAGGGTGAGACAGAGAACGACGCTGACGACGAGGCGTACGAAGAACCCGAAGGGAAAGGGGCGGACGGTACGTTTTTTCGGCTCCCCTCTTCCACAGCTTTCGACCTCACTTCCACTGGTAGCGCGTCCGGTCCGTGGCGACTGCCCTCACCGCCACCTTACGAGGGCGGCGGCGCTTCATCTTCTACCGCTACACTCAGCACCGACGGCGTGTGGCTGCTCTGTTCCAACAACGAGGTCTCGGATACCACCAGCGCTGACGCTGCTCCTGTTATCGGTTCTGCTGCTGATTCAGCTCACGCTGATGGTGTTACTCTTCTTGCGGGTCTGAAACGTTCTAAGGTGAGTTCCAGAACAACAAGGCCTACTAAGAAGAGAAAAATACAAGAAAAAGAACGAGATGGACGAGAAGAAGCAGAGAAAACCTCCCGTCCTCTCGGGTTAGAGTTCTGCTTAGACGGGACTTTGACGCTGGAGATCTGGGAGGACGTGGCTAGACTGTCTAGGAGGCCGCGCTACACAAAAGACGGCCAGGTGAAAGAGGCGTCTCTGACCAGAAGCAAGCGAGTGCACTTCACTGCCGACGCGCTGCGCGAGCTAATAGCACGCATCGCCGATATCCGCGCAGTGGTGCGCATACGCGACACAGCGTCCGCGCAAGGAAGACCTAATCATACCCCCTGGTTTGCAGTGCTGGATGAGGAGGGCGAAGTGTACGCAGCTGTGAGCTACTACAGCGGTAAGAACCTCATCCACGTGCGCAAGTACGAAGGTCCTGACAAAAAACCCACACAGCAGGGGGTGACGCTGTCCGCCAGAGCGCTCAAAGAGTTGGATGACAAAACAGAGATTATTCTCAAATTTCTCGGTATAGATTTGGAATGAGAGGCGCTCAACGCTCACGCGCGCACACACACAGCGTTTGACGTATGCTGTATGAGACAGACAGACGGATACACAGACAGCAGACAGATAGATAGATAGACAGATAGATTGATAGATAGATAGACAGATTGATTGATAGATAGATAGATAGTTAGACGGCTAAGTAGTTGGTAACTGAGTGAAAAAACATGACGCAGTACGTATGCGAAAAGTGTTTCAAAATTTTTAAAAGACCGTACAACCACGAGAGACACGTAGAAAATTGTAGAGTAATACCTAAGTTTTGCCCTCTATGCGGCGAAGGCGATTGCCGAAAGATCGCCTGTCAACGCGAATCTCTGGACGGGGTGACCATCCCTCCGCGCATATGTGCTGTACCGAACGGGGAGGAAACGTTCACGGCGAATTGGCCTGCGATACAAACGGGCTTCAGGATGCACGGGACTCGCGTGAGTGTAACAAACTTCAGGCTACCAACCGGCGAGTTGAGTGACGCTGTAGATACTATGCGTCGCATTCACTTGACACAAAGATTCAGATACAAAGTGGGTTTCTCGGTAGGCTTACTCTTACAACACAGAGAAGACAAGAGCAAACTGCGCTACTTTCACGCCTCCCAGAACAACGCAACTCTCATACAACCGCTCCCTACTATAACTAATTCAGAAACTTTGGAAGAGCTCCTCTCAAAGGTGGAAAACACCGTCGCTTGCGAGGAAGTACGGAAACTTTGCGACGCTGACACCAAGTGGCACGTTCTTTTTCCTACCAATTTGAACATTTGCGTTTACATGGGACCGGGGGAATTTCCCATAGGCGGTAGGATCACTCAGGCCGGTTGAGTTGGAAAGAGAAGCGGCGTGTTAGATTTTCCCAACAAGGACAACCTCTGCATCTTCCGCTGCATTTCCTTTCACTTATACAACACCAGCAAGCGCGCTTCAGATTTGTTACGTCAGTTCTGTCCCGCTGCCACACCTGAATCCTTTCCGGGTTTGAACATCCGCGACTTACCCGCGTTAGAGAACTTGTTTGACGTACAAATAGCTGTTTACACCGCGTCGCGTCAGGTGCCGGGGCGGAAGTTGAGAAGACGCGTTACTCTGATCAGACCGCCTTCCAGAACTCTGGCCGCCCGAGGTAAAGTCAACCTACACCTGACGGCGAAAGGTGGTTTGCACGTCTCTCTCGTCACGGACTTCAACGCGTACGCGGGCATATACGAATGTTGCAAGTGTAAGGCGGCGTTCACCACCGAGTTCTTGCTGAAGAGACACAGGAACCAGCTTTCCTCTTGCCGACAAGTCAAGTTGCGCTACGTAGGTGGCATCTACCAAAATTCGAGAACGATTTTCGAAGCGCTAGCAGACTTCTCCATTTTTCCCCCCGACGGACATTCCGGAATCTACCCTTACAAGATCGCCTTCGAGGCTTTCTTCAGACCGTGCAGAGAACCGTCGACGGAACACGTGTCCCTGCTGTCGGATCACGTCCCTTTGTCGGCTAGCGTCGCATCCGACTTTCCGGGGTGGGAGGGGCCCGTCTGCTTCGTCAGAGAATCCGACGCAGATTCCGACCCCTTGTTGGACCGAGTTTTAAATCACATAAACGAGAACGCCAAAGTCATCGGGGAAGCTGTGCTAGAACTTTACCGACCGACGTTAGCGAAGTTAGATGCGGCGATAGGTGAAGCTCTCCTGCTGGAGGAGGCGACATTCACCCCTTCTCCAGGCGGCTTCGCTGCGGCTCAGATCAGACACCCGTTAGTTCAACTGAAGAAGTGTCTTCTGAGATACATCCGTCAAGCTCCAGTCGTGGGCTTCAACTCAGGGCGTTACGACTTGAACCTGATCAAAATACGCCTTCACTCGTTCTTTGCCTCCGGAGACCGAAGAAACCAAGAATTCAGCGTCATAAAGAGAAGCAATCAATACTTGGCGGTTTACACACAGCACACGGTTTTCTTGGACGTAGTCAACTATTTGGCACCCAGTTACAACTACGCGACCTATTTGCGAGCTTTCACCAGGAACGAAGAGAGGTCACTTTCCTTACGAATGGATGACGTCTACCAGGAAACTGGCAAACAGAACACTGCCACCGAGATCGGCTTTTGACAGCGAACTGACGGGCGTCAAAATGTCTGAATCCGACTACGCCGCATGTCAGAAAGTTTGGTCCGACGAGAAGATGCAAACTATGGAAGATTACTTGATCCACTACAACAACAAAGACGTCAAACCTTTCATAGAAGCTCTGAAAAATCACGCTACATTTTTCCAAGATCGCGGCATTGACATGTTGAAAGACGGAGTTTCTCTCGCCGGTTTGACTTTACGGTTCCTCTTCCAAAACCTAGAAGACGCGTTCACAACGTTCCCCCAGTTCGACGCCGTCCTCCACGCTCTGATCAAAGAAAATCTAGTCAGTGGTCCTTCCATCATCTTCCATAGATTTCTCGAGAAGGGCACCACGCGGATAAGGGAGCACAAGTACGGGGAAGAAGCGAGACCGTGCCAACACATCCTAGGACTAGACGCTAACTCTCTGTACTTGCGCTGCATGAGCGAAGCGCACTGCACGGGCTATTACGCGGTGAGACGACCTGAGACCGAGTTCAAGCCCGAAATTAGGCAAAGAAACTCTCACAGCGCTTTGGAGTGGTTACGCTTCGTAGAGCACGACCGCGACGTGAAACTGCGCCACGCTTTGAACGGCGGCGAGATGGTTGTAGGCTGTCGGAAGTTCGAACTATTGGCCAATTCGTGGCGCTTCAAAAAGGCGTCCGAGTTGAGTTCTGATCTGTTTGAAGTCGAACTACAACCGAAAACAGTCAAGAACAACCTCCCTATTCAAATAGGGTTCATGGTATACCAGTACGCGAAGTTGAAAATGTTAGAGTTCACATACGACTTCTTGGATAGATTCGTCGATCGGCGCGATTATGCCCTTTGTCAAATGGACACCGACAGTCTTTACATGGCTCTCAGCGGTGACACGTTGGATGACCTAGTCAAACCTCGCCTGAGAGAGACGTACTTCAGAGAGAAACGAAAGTGGATTCCGACAGCGGTGTGTGACGATCACTTAGAGCTTTTCGTGAAGACAAAAACGGAAAGAGTGCGAGAATGGTGTCCGCCGCCCGGCGGATGTTGTGAGAATCGGTACCTTCACGATCTGAGAACTTCGGGGCTTATGAAAGCAGAGTGGGAAGGTGACGGGATCCTAAGTCTCAACCCTAAGACTTACATTTGCTACGATCAAGTCAGCGGCACCGGTGAAAGAAAATCCAAAAAATGGAGTGCAAAAGGCGTACAGAAGAAACAAAACCCTAAGGAACCAGACGACTTCTTGGATGTTCTTCGCCAACGAAAAACTCTCATTGCTGTAAATAGAAATTTCTAAGTGGTGCGAAACAAAATGGTCACCTACACCATAGAGAAAGACGGCGTGCGCTACTTGTATTATAAGCGTCGCGTGCATTCTGACGGTGTGACAACGAGTCCTTTAGAGATATGAAAAAAAAAAATAAGCGTGTTATTGCTTGATTGAGTGCATCTTTTCAAAAATAGAGTGTTTATCAAGATTGAAAAAAAATAAATAAAAAAATAAAATAAATTATTGTTGTGTTTTTATTTTCATACGTCTTCTTTTACTAGTAAGTCGCGCAGTCTCTTAAAGCGTCAC
The DNA here is from genome assembly GCA_947462335.1 of Harmothoe impar. Taxonomy (NCBI): domain Eukaryota; kingdom Metazoa; phylum Annelida; class Polychaeta; order Phyllodocida; family Polynoidae; genus Harmothoe; species Harmothoe impar. The sequence continues at coordinate 11,447,027 of OX381719.1, read as the reverse complement.
TCATGTGACGATGTCGCTTCCAGTCACGTGATCCTAAAGACCCTCACTTCCTAAACAAAAAAGAATGAAGAGACACGCTTCTTCCTCTCGAGAGGAAGAAGCGTGTCTCTCGATTAAAATCTTTTCTTTTCTTTTTTTCTTAAAAGAGACAAACGCCCCTTAGAGTGCCCCCCCCACCCACCTAGAGTGCCCCCCTCCCCCCTCCCCCCTCCCCCCCACCCGCCCCATGCATCCTAAAAGCGCCCCCCTCCCCATGCATCTTAAAGGGGCCCCCCTCCCCCCCCCTCCCCTCCCCTCCCCTCCCCTCCCCCCTTATACACTCTAAAGAATGCTTCTACCTAGTTCAATAAGTCACTTCCAGTCGCTCGTAAAACAATAAAAATGAAAAAAACAAACTTATATCGTGGTGTTTTTTATTGGTTTACCGAAAAAAATAAGAGACTCGCCTCCTCCTCCTTCTCCTCCTCCTCTCCTTCTCCTCCTCCTCCTCCTCCTCTCCTTATCCTCCTCCTCCTCCTCCTCCTCCTCCTCCTCCTCCAAAAAAAAAAAAAAAAAAATCACATTTTAAAGCGCGTGACCCCTTAAAGACGCTCATCTCTTCATTAAGTCGCGTGACGTCACTTCTTCTTCTTCATCTTCTTCTTCTTCTTCTTCTTCTTCTTCTTCTTCTTCTTCTTCTTCCGGTCACGTGATCAATCAGGTCACTTCCGGTCACGTGATCCTCAATGAGGTCACTCACTTCCGGTTGGCCATTAGGTCATGTGACGTCACTTCCGGTCACGTGACTCATCAGGTCACTTCCGGTCACGTGATCCTAAATTAGGTCATATGACATCACTTCCGGTCCCCTAAGTAGGTCATATGACGTCACTTCCGGTCCATAAGTAGGTCATATGACATCACTTCCGGTCACGTGACCAAATGGAGGCCTCTGATTGGCTGCATGTCGATTGAGTAATAAACAGTAGTTAACCATAGTCCCGTTCCGATACATACCGTAAATTCTCGGGTATAAGCCTAACTCGCATATAAGCCGCACCCCTAACTTTGACAAATTATATAAGCCGCAGAGGGGGTCTGAATATTACGATTTTGGTACTGTAGTATACTAATAAAAACTCTCGTATAAGCCGCACCCTATATAGGCATGTTTGGTATCAAAAGAAAGCTGAGTCTGACTCGCGTACAAGCCGCGGCCTCTACGCGAGAATTTACGGTACTATACTACTAATGACACCCCTACCTTCCGGGTTGATACCCTCCCAAAGGGTCTGCATGATGCACCAATACAGTGTTTGTGTTTGTGAGTTAGATATGCCAGTGCCGGGCATAGAAATGTTTCTACTCTAAATCCTTTCAGATTTTTGTGTGACAGACGTGTACCCTGCCCTACCATATCATGGTTCACTATGAGATCTCCTTGGATGAAGACATCTGAATCTTTTCCAAACGGCTCCATACTTAAACCGTATCAGACCGTGGTTTCTTGTTCTTATCAAGGGTAGAAATTACATATTATTCACATGGCAATGGTTTAACTGACGCAGCATATTACTGTGCTAATTGTATACACCACACAGAGAAAAATGTGAGCTTTAGCTGGACTCTCCCCAGGGTCAGGCACTGCCTGACTCAGGTAAGAGAGTCAGCTGGACTTTTACAACAGTCAGACTGAGCCTCCTTTGATGGTCCCATAAAGTTACTCCCTTTCGAGAGTAAACCTGATCCTTGAATGACAGTCAGGCAGGACAATTCTTCAGACCAGAGTCAGGCTGACTTTCTTTCTACAGTCAGGCTATGTCTGACTCTGGAATGAGGGTCAGTCAGCCTGAGCCTTCTTTCCTTGCTACCAGGTGGGGACACAATACAGCATTGAGATTTAATGGCAGGGTATAAGACACCATTCTTGTGGATTTGGAAATAATATAGATAGAGATTCTGGGATCACCTCTGACATATGTGGTATCTCTATGTTGTTATATACTTAAAGGCGCACTGAACCCACGACGTCATTTGCGTACAAAACTCGGCAGGGCTAGGTCCTCAACTCAGTGCGCCTTTAAATGACTGGTGGTCTGTAATAGCACACCCTTTCCTATTCAGAATAACAGAACTATTTTATATAGGATTTCTTTTACAAGTGTGAGGGAGGCCATATATATATATATATATATATATATATATATATATATATATATATATATATATATATATTTAAAAACACCACCTCCCAATACAAATAAGCGACTAGTGTTACTGTAAAGAAGATATTCCAGCTATCCCTGACTCTCATTGAGGCCAACGTCCAGCATTGCTAGACTCACACAGGGGTAGACACTAACATTTGTGACCATGGGCCACCCGGGCCCGCAGGTTCTGAAAGTTGTGGGCCCGGGATTAAACCTGTGGGCCCGGGAATTTCTTAACTTAGTACAGTAAAATGTACCCATGTATAGAGTCAATATAATGCTATTATAAAAAAAAGAATTAACATTGAAAATCATATTGAATAAGTTCTGTGTGTGTTTAAATTATTTGAACCTTTTCAATCTGTATATATAGTATAATGTTATGTAACGTATTAGCCGTTCTGTTTTACTCTCTAGAAGTCTTAATAATGGTCCAATTCACATGCCGTAAAAACTGGCATGTAGACCAGGATTAGAGCCTTGCTACGGGCCACCCGGGCCCGTAGCTAGGCAAACAGTCTGGAAACTAGGGGCCCGGACCCAAAAGTATGGGCCATTGGCTCCGGGCCAGCGTTAGTGTCTACCCCTGATCACATCCATATGTGAGTCCAGCTTGGCTCGACTCTCAATAGCTAGAGTCTGGCATTGCTGTACTCTTGCTCTAGGTACAATCCAGCATTGCCAGACTACCCTTGAGCATGGAAGTCAGGCAGTGTTGAACTCTCATACAGGAGGGTCCAGCATTGCCTGACTTTGACAGTAGAGAGGGTCCAGCACTGCCTGACTGTCATACCACCCTGAGTCAGGCATTGCTGGACCCTCTCTACTGTCAAAGTCAGCCTGACTATCAGATAAGAGCATTTTTGGCGACACATGCCTGACTGTGGTTTCTGGGTCTAGGTGACTCTCACGTTTCCCTCTGTGCAGGTTGCATACCATACTTGCATTTTATCATGTTTAAAAAGAGTTATGGCAATTTCAAACCTTACGGGGGGCGGTGGGAGTCTGAGGCCAAAAGAATACAAGATATATTTTTCAGCTTACATGGTCTGACAATCTAGGATAGGGAAGTCGGATTTATATAGATCTACTTTTTAATTTGGCCTGTGAAGTACCCAGAAATTGACTCACTAACATTTAAATAAGCACCAACTCAGGACGACTGCCTTAACTCGTGGACTATCAATTTCACTCTAAAATAGCCCCAAAATAACTAGTTAATATATGAGTATAATAAAATAAACATTTTTTCAATATTGGAAAAAAAAAGTCTAGAGTCGGCCCTGTGTTACTAGATAGGTGAAACACACCTTTTAAAAAAGAATTGGCCTGATGCTTTGGCTATCCGTATATGTGCACTGATGCGTATACATGCCGAGATAGGAATACGTAAGGAAGGGTCGTGTTTAGCTGTTATACTTTCTGGTGTACAGATTAGACCTCCCTGCACATCCCCCTCTTCCTGATGCCATTACCAGTGGGTACAGGAGATTGAATGAACGCCAAAAACTGTTAATATCTTTGTGGCCATCTTGAATGCTATGGCTCTTATCCAAGAGATGACTTTGGTGCATACGCGATATTTCATGGCAATTATATCGCGGTGACCTACACTATAGACCAATGCAGCAAGAAAATGTGGCTTTTGAGAAAGGTTTTTAATAACGTTTTTTGAACCTCTCTACGGAGAGACTGACAAACACATTAATACAAGCTCAGAATCCTGCATTGTAATGTATACCATTTGAAGGATGATTGTCCTGTGAATCCCTTGATATGAGATGTTTGCAAAACACGGCCATTGCAGATGATAATTATGTTGAGTATTCTGCTAAAACCAACGTTGCACATTTTCAAAACTCGGCACTTGAAACCTAATGACGATCACAGTAGGCACAGGACATTGAATCAGCATTAACAAACTGGTGTTAATTTTGAGTCAATGTTGATTTAAAGTTGATTCAACTTTGAACTGGAGTATATGCCCAGTGGGATATGCATGTGTGAGGGGAGGGAGGGTGTGCGTGTGTGTGTGGGGGGGATGTGTTGTCGATATGATATGTGTGTGGTATGTCCATGGTATGTGAGTGGGCTCGGTATGTGTCTGGGACTGCTATCTATAATCTGTGGATGACCGTTATATCTGTGTGTGGGCGTGGGGGGGGGTGGATATGTATACATGTATAGAGTTAGAGTCTGTGAGTTATATAATGTATGAATGTGTGTAGTGGGGAGGGTCGAGGTGGTCGGCTTTATGGTGCACTTCATCTTCATGATGCTTGAATGCAGCACTGGTGAGACATTTGCCAGTGCTGCATTGAAGCATCATGCCGACCCTTCAAAGTTCATTCAATCCTAAAGGTTCAGCTTGATTCGGCAAGTTACCTGACTGTGATGCATTAGTATGTGATTGAACAAATGGACATGAAGCATTATAAATGCACAATGCTAACCTTACAGGTCTAAGTGATAGCCGGGGGGGGGGGCACTCCCTCATCATTGGTCACTATGTGTGAATACAACTCCAAGGGTATGTCTTTAAGCCATAGGCGAGGAGCCTCAAAGGGACTCTTTAAAAAGGGTACTTTGTGGGAAATTTTGGAGGGAAATGGGCACATATTATGAATGACACATTGTTTCAGCATTAAAACACACAAAGTACGGGTAATGCCTACTATTTGTGGGCTATATATTTGAAGACTTTGGATGCAAAACGACATAAGCGCCATTTTACAAATGGGGACAAAAATGTGAAAAAATATAGATTAGGGATAGTGTAACCGAAGTACAATAATTGACCCCAGGGTGTCTTTACAAAAAGCACTGCGGTATTCGACGAAATAAGCGCCCTGGGCGCTTATAAAATTATTTTTATGGTACTTTTAGTACTTAAGGGTTTAATTGTCTCAGAAATCGTGAAATTTGAGCCTTTGTTCTAGTCTAAAAATGTCCCACGCTTATTAGGGGGAGGGCGCTTATCACATCGAATACGGTCTTCAGTTCTGGAATGATGATATGTCGTTTCCCATCCAAACTTTTCATTTTCTCTTCACCCTTAATAAGGATATTTTTATCTGTCCCCCAAGTCATCCTATAGAATTTGCTCAGTATCCTTGAAGGCAAATTGCAGCATGCATTTCTCAGTTTGCCATGTAGTATTAGCCACTGGGCATTATGTACCTCTTCAACCAAACTGGTGACCGATGGAAATCAGCTTTTTTTTAAATTTAAGATGCTGTCTGTACCAGTTTAACAAATCAAATCAATCAAATCAAAAGGGCGCTATTTTGTTGATTCACCCTTGTAATAAGGTTCCCAACTTTGAGGTTATGTTTTTGAGTTTGTAAAAGTATCTATTTCATAAATGATTTTCATGAATACAATTATAATGCATTAAATGCACAATATGGATTTGCTGTGCAATTCAGCATTCACCATCATACAATTCTGGTTGTATATATATATATATATATATATATATATATATATATATATATATATATATATATTATGTATATATATATATAGGCACAGGTATAAGCTAGTGTGGTAGGTTATATATTGTCCTCCATTTTTTACTAGAAAATAGAGTGAGCGCCTCCCACCCTGGGATGTGGTGTCTAGTCTAGTGGCGTGGGTGGGTGTCGGGGGGGGGGTGGGGGTGTCATCATGATGCGTGGTGTCTGGGTGATCCTCTAGACCTGTACCTTATCGTTACCTCTATTTGACCGCCGGTCCTCTAGGCGTTCACCCATTGCTCTCTTAGTGAGTGGTCATTTTTATTAACAATTAATGTGAGGGGAGGTGTTGTGTGATCTTGGGTGGGAGGGTGGGGGGGGATACTATAAATATAATATAAATGCATACCCCTGCCCAGTGAGCACAGAATATTGAATCAACATTGAAAGCTGGTTAACAATGCTGATTCAATGTTGATTCAATGTTGATTCAACGTTAAACGGAATTTTGTGCCCACTGGATGAAGAGGTTGGGACAAATAAAATATTTTTTTATAGTCACCCACCGTAATTGGGAACCAAAACAACTGCACCGCATTTTAGGGGGGGACACTTTATGGACCAGACTGCAAAATGTTGACCCTTGCTCTGTGGGGGAGGGGGGCGGCCGCGGTGAGAAATATCTTGACCCCGCTTTCAGGACAGAGAGAACTGAATTCATCCTATAGTGTGAAATCTGCCACCTCCCCATTGTCAATAGATGACCCCTTCCTCATCGTATAGTATCGGTGATTCCATGCAGTTCTGCGTGCCGTTGTCAAGTCGTGACCAAGTACATGTAGAACAGGAATGGTATTTATCTACATGCATGGAAGATACATCCCCGATGATACATACCGTGTCAGTTCTCAGGCAGATTCTGGGTGATATGTGCATGGGTAAGGATGCCTTCCTAATCATTCCTGAGGTATAGTTATGTTTGTGTTTAAATTATGTTTATAAATGGAAATATACAACTCTTGCACCAACCCCCGCCCCCCCCCCCCCCCACCTAGAAAAGTAAGTCATTATATGTCAATGACCTAAGACCAAATATGCTGGAGTATTACCCCTCACTGCTAAATTAACGTGGGAAAAATATGCTCACGACTTCAGGTCTCTAATCTTGAATTACTTCACCAGTCTCTACAAAATTCTGCCGGACACCGGCTATAGGCTGTGTCTCACGACCTTGGGACAATGTTTTTGTCTCTGATCGGGTGCCGTCTCTGACCGGCTGCCGTCTCTGACCAGGTGTCAGAAAAAGGTGTTTTAAAAAGAATTATACTCATGTATATAAGGATTTGGAAAAACGTTATGGCGGTTGTTATATAATCATAGTTATAATCATAATTAGCCTCCTGCTGCTGGTATTTTGACCTTATCAAGCCAAGTCGGTCAGAGACGGCACCCAGTCAGAGACGGCACCTGGTCAGAGACGGCACCCGGTCAGAGACAAAAACAAGGTCGTGAGACACAGCCTATAGCCGGCAGACAGCCTGCCGGTCCGGCAGAAAGGCTGTTACTGCCGGCCAAAATGGCTGGCTGTAATCTAGGGATCCTTGTCTACATGTCCTTTTTCACGGCTTGTAAATCGGACCATTATTAATGTTTATACAGTGTAAAACAGAAAGCTTAAATATCTTCTGTAATGTTCTTCAGTAATTTACATTTTAAAATGATGAATATTATTATAGCAAACAAAGGAACTCTATTCATGTATCCCTTTCAGTATAAACACCTGCTTTATACTTAAATCTTAAATAACAAGATGGCACGCCAATATCCGGGCCTGCAAAAGTGAAGCCGGGCCTGCAAAAAGATATTTCTGCAGGCCAGAATGTCCTGCATGGTGAAAAAGTTTTCGTATAGACTGCGTCACAGTTATAAGTCGGGACACTCTAACATTTCAGTTATGAGAAGGCTTCTCATGCAGTTGCCTACGTGATTATGTTGAAAAACTATTTGGTTTTCGCCTTGATTAAAATGCAACTCAGTGGTTTAATGGCTGGTATTGGAATAAAGACCTTTTCACAATTTAATGATCAAAGAACTGAATGGATGTTATAGTAATATCAATCTCTGTAATACTGTATTTCTATGATTACTATTCTCTTTAGCCAAATTTTTCTCCTTCTCATACCGGTGTATTATACTGGACCAAGAATTTAAGTTCATCAAGCACAGAAAGCATATGCAGGTTTTAGTTACCGGTAATATCAAATTAACACACATGTACAATGTAAGAGCTCATAGACATTAAGAGCTAAGTGTTTTTTTGTGTTTTTTTCAACTTGGTCACATCCTTCTCATGATTTTACGTGACTGCTGAACCGTTATTTGCTACTGATATTATAATCCTTTGGCGTGAAGACTCTGTATTAAATTAGGGTAGAGACTCATATGCACATAGCATGTAATAACAACACAGGGGTGAGACAGGGTAGGATAAAGGGGTGAGAGTTTGACTGGGTCCCCTAACGCAGAGGGGGGCAAGTCATAGAGAATGTGTTAGGATGATGATAACATAAATAACCTTTGAGTAGGCAGCTTTTATATTGGATACAGAGAGCTTGGGTTAGAAAACAGAGAGCTACAATATATACTAAATAGTGGTGTCTTCCTTACTATAACCCCGTGGGGTTCTTTTGGAACCACCTCTTGACCATTATATTGATAGTTACAGTCATACCTACAGTCATTATCCGGAAAATTGACCAGGTACACTAGAAGTCCAGGGCGGGGGGGGGGGGGGGGGAAAGGTCTTTTTTTTGGGGTGGGGGAGAGGGGGGGATCGGGAGCCTTAAAGTTATTTTTTGATGAGTTCTATATATTGTCAGGAGAAACATTATGTACAACATCCATGGGAAAAAAAGCTTGAGCAGAAAGCCAGACTTGGACAGTTCCGGTAGGATTTGGCTATAATAATCACAACATCTACTCAAATACATTGAAAGGAAATGATTATGGCAAACAGGATTTCCTCAGCCAGCAGATCACCGGCTTATCTCTGGTGCTTTAACTGACAAGCCCAAGATCCCGATCACGGTAACTCAGGTATTTAGTTCTAGAGACACCCACTGGGGGCGCCACATGAATATTGAGTACTGTAAAGGTAGATATTTTTGCGCTGGACATATTTTCGTGATTGTCGCGGAAATAAAAAATCTGTGAATTATGTACAACATGAATATTTATCCAATATTGTTCCACTACTAAAATATTCCAAAAAATCTAAATACATGCAAAAATTTAAATACATGCAACATTGTACTTTTTAGCAAATTCGCGAAAATTTATACACGCGAAAAAAAACACATTATAGTAGCAGACAGGTCTACAGACCAAGTAACTGCTACATACTACACTGGGACAGGCATACAAGGGTTCTAGACATACGTGGGCGCCAGGACTATAGCGATGACTCTGGTTTCTCCGTATGGGCGGCCATGTTAGTTCTGTGCTTGCAATCTATCGTGAGACTTAGGCAGTTACCAGACACTCACACACCATAGCTTCCGGGGAACAGCTTACAATACGAGAGCAGAACCAAGGTCTCACGAGATTGCTGGTGTCAGTGTGTACAGAGTGGTAGCGGGAACAAGTCCGATCCCGGTAGAGGCCTATACACCTTAAAGGCTGGGATCTCGGTAACCCTCCAGTGACAGTCGGAGAGGGGCCGGGACAAGTACTCAGCCCGATATATAGGGGCGCTGTCGGAAAAGTGCACTATGTGACAATGTGAAAACCTCTTGATTTGTTTGATGGTGAGTAGTAGTATAATATGTATCGGAATGGGACTTTACTAACTACTGGTTATTACTCACTGGACATGATCTTATCAGCGGAGACCGGAAGTGACGTCACGTGACCTACTTAAAGGTCACGTGACCGGAAGTGACCTGCTTAACCAATCAGTGACCTCTATTTGGTCACGTGACCGGAAATGACGTCACATGACCTAATTAGGGGATTAGCGTTACGTCACATGCCCTATTTAGGGGAGACCGGAAGTGACGTCATGTGACCTACTTAAGGGTCAAGTGACTGGAAGTGACCTGATTAACTCGACATGCAACTAATCAGTGACCTCCATTTGGTCACGTGACCGGAAGTGCCGTCATGTGACCTACTTAGGAGATTAGCAATGACCGGAAGTGATTAGAGTGACCCAATTAAAAAAAATAGGCCACGTGACCGGAAGTGGCTTACTTAAGGGGTCACGTGACCTTTAAGTAGGTCACGTGACGTCACTTACGGTCTCCCCTAATAAGGTCATGTGACGTCACTCCCGGTCACGTGACCAAATGGAGGCCTCTGATTGGCTGCATGTCCAGTGAGTAATAACCAGTACTTAGTATAGTCCCGTTCCGATACATATTATACTACTTTGGTCCAATGGTTTTGTCTCTAACCGGGTGCCGTCTCTTACTGGGTGCCATCTCTGACCGGGTGCCGTCTCTGACCGGATGTCATTTGGGAGTTTAGTTATCTTCTACCAACAGAAGGAGGCTTATTATAGTTACATAACAACTGCCATAATATTTTTACAAATCATAATATATATGAGCATATGTTAAAAATTAAAAAACACCAGGTCAGAGACGGCACCCGGTCAGAGACGGCACCCGGTCAGAGATGGCACCGGGTCAGAGACGGCACCGGGTCAGAGACGGCACCGGGTCAGAGACGGCACCGGGTCAGAGACGGCACCCGGTCAGAGACGGCACCCTGTCAGAGACGGCACCCGATCAGAGAAAAAAAACATTGGCTCAAGGTCGTGAGACACAGCCATCAACAAGTTGTTTGATATTCCTCAAAAGCCATTTCTCCAAAGTCAATCGGTTATTCAGGCTTCTGAGGTCAATGGGAGCTTGTTATTCTTGAAATAAATGCAAACGATTTTTTTCCAAAATGGACAAAAATATTTTTTTTAAACTAGGGTGAGCCCTTTTTCGGGTCAGGTTGCTTGAAACATACCTGCTTTTTTGTTTGGCCTTAGCACTTATATTGAACCAAATCTGTGAACTGTGCATTTAAGATTGGTCGCATAAATTGGCATTATGTTATAGCCTTATTGGATAAAATTACTTTTTATTGTTAACAGATCTTTTTTTAACTCTGTCGGAAAATTGTTAAAATAATTTGCTAACATATGAAAGTAATTTTGATAGGTTGTCCAGTTATATTTTTGGGGGTTTTGGGCCTTTAAAATTTAAAAATCAAGAAAAAATGTCACATTTGAAACATTGTATTATGAGTAAAATGGCCAAAATCAGGGTCTCCTTAATGTTATTATTCAAAGCTCCTAAGCTCTCAATAACTTGTAATAATATGTCTAGGAAGATTCAGATGTTGAATAATTCAAACGTGCTAATCCATGTAAGAAATAGCAATTGTCATCAGTTAGAAATGTATTAAATGTTCAAAGTTTGATAAAATGCTCAATTTGTTAGAGGAACTAATCTTTGAATGGCATGAAGAATATATTTACATAATTACACTTTAGTTTACAATTCCTTTCAAATACATAAATTGTTTCCATCAAAATAAGTAGTTCAAACGGCTGGTAATGGAAATAGATACAGTCAGCCTTCACTCCCTCAAATTTGGAAAATACAAGAAAAAATGTCTGAGGAAGCAAATCATCTGAGGAATCAAGGCTACATATAATAAACATATAAGGACAGTTACCAGGTACCTGTCTGAGAAAATGAGGGAGCCAAGGTAGAAATTTTTTGAGATAGTGAGTGTCGACTGTATTCCAATGTGGTAGGTGATTGATTTATTCCATATGTGTGTACTTACCCATCCATCTCTTCTTGAGTATCCACTTCTATGTGGCTGGTGGAGGTATCAAGCACTTTGGCGAATCGAGTATTCCCAAAATCGTTCAAATTTCGCCTCATCATCGTCTGCTTCATCCCTCTGTTGTGTTCGGTAAGGGCTGGAAGTATAGCAGCCGTTATATACTGTACTGCTTTGACACAAAATATTGGTATGTAATGTTCATAGAGCCCTTTAATACTATAGATTTGTATGTTAGCATAAAGAATCAAATTAGAAAAATGTAATTGATTTGTGTGTGTTTTTGCAGTCCTGCGACCATATGAAAACATTGTGTCAATGTACAAATGTAGTTGAATAAAAGTACCATAGTGGTTGACTCAGGGTACTAGTGTAGATAAATTAGATTAATCAGTCCTTTACAGCTAATATGGCCTGACAACTTGGATTGGATATTTGGGCATCATTATCTCAAATGTGTAAAACTGGGTCGAAATAGTTGACTCATTGACCTTTTAACACACTTAGATATAATTAGTTTGTCAATAAAACAAGATGCATTCTGTATATACCTCGTTTAATTTGAGCCTGTGGGGAGATGTGTTGACCTGCAGGACGTGTAGGGTCCAATGGGGGAAACGGGTCCCTTCCTGTTGTCATGGTTTCTGGTGGTATAAATGGAAATGTGATAAGTGATACTTTATATCATAGTGGATCCATGTCTCAAAGGGTATTCCCAGCACTTTAATCCCTGTAAGGGGCTCTGTGACCCTGTGCTTATGTGAGACTGCTACTTTGAAGGATTTGATGTCCAAAGCTCTCTTTCAAAATAGGACTTTTCCTAATGGTAAACCATTACCTATGTATATTATAGTTCTGCACTTAGGTGGACAGAATAACATTTTCCAGCCATATCTAATGTATGGTATATTAATGTATTATTTAAAGAATGATAAGATCACCAACTTGCATATTAAATATTGTTTATTATGGTTTACAGTTATAGAGTGGTAACCTTACCCTGGCTGCATGTGGCTCCCTCGGCTTCTATTGTTGGGGGACCCTGTGGGGCATAAAGCAGCATCTCTATCGAGGAGACAAATGAAAAATGGGAACATTAATGGACACAAGTGTCACTAAGTCTACAGGCCAGTTCTGTATTAAGGCATTATGTCCATCCTATATGAGTGTCTGAACCCCATAGGGTTTGCATGGTGCTTAATTTGTTGATTGATTGTCTGATATTTGTTTTAATTGTTTTCTGAGGAAAGTATGTATCCTTATAGAATGTATTGCCGTCCTCCACAGCCTTTAAGTGTATAAAGTGGTGTGTTAAGGTGTGTATGAGGCCTGTTAGATATGACTGTACACAGTTGTGATGGTGGACAGGCCTACTACCTCATAAATGATACTATATCAATGGCCTGGGCTCCACTAGGGTGGCACAGGTACAGGGTGTAGAGATCTTTTTTTATGTTTTGAGTCTCACATTTTGCTTCATTTTGCCTCATTTGGCTTCATTTTGCGGCAGTGTCGACCTAGTTATCACCAGGAAAAGGGTGACAATCAGAGTGACACTGGCGAAATGAAGCAAAATGTGAAAAATGAAAACATTAAAAGAGATCACCTTGTCTTGCAGGTACTTGTGTCACCCTAGTGAAGTCCAGGCTAATTAAGTAATAGAAATAATTATAAAAAGCAAGGTTATTTGGGAGAGTAGAATGGAGGGTAGAATAGAAACCTACCTCGCTGAGCCCTGAGCTGGCTCATATCGAGCCCCCGAACCTCCGTCACAATATAATCCTGACCATTCTCACACAGGACTTGGCACAAGTTGAGGAAGGCTTTAACACCCGCTTTTTCGACTCTGTCCAGGATGATTTTTGCCTTGTCATCTGGAGTAATGTTCTTAGCCTGTAAGCACGACAGTGTTTCAGGAAATAAGGCAGCTCATTCGTTTAGTGGTTGTGAGAACGAGTATGTACTTATTCAACATCATTTATAAAGAAACAAGGTACCGTAAAACCTCGCGTATAAGCCGCGGCTAGTACGCGAGTCGGATCGGCGGTGCGGCTTATAGCATTGGCCCAGGGTCAGGGTGCGGCTTATACACGAGTTTTTGCTACTATGGTACAGTACTAAAAGTCACCATAATCAGATCTCTGGTTTGGCTTATAGGATCGGCCCAAACTCGGGGTGCGGCTTTTACACGAGTTAGGCTTATACGCGAGGTTTTACGGTAGATACAATACATAATATTGTAAAACCTCAAGCCGTGACTTGTACGCGAATCAGATCGCCAGTGCGGCTTATAGGATCGACACAGAGTCAGGGTGCGGCTTATACTCGAGTTTTTGCTCCTATAGTACAGTATAAAAGTCACCAATATCAGATCGCTGGTGCGGCTTATAGGATCGGCCCAAAGTCAAGGTGCGGTTCATGCACGAGTTAGGCTTATACCTGAGGTTTTATGGTATATACCGGATTGTGTCAGTTATGCTCAAGTTAGATAGTCTAGATATTTTATATAATGACTAAATCATGATTTCTGATGTATATTAAGTATATATTTAAACATGTTATGCTACTCCATAGATGAGGATATCTTCCTTGAGTGGCAACCTTCTCAGAATTAGTTTAAGGGCACTTTCAATAAATATTTCCCAAAATATTGAAATAAACAACTTACTTCTAGTCCATTCATTTCTGCTTCTGTGATGACATTGGCTCTGAGAAGTGCAGCAATCAGTCTGATGGACAGGCCTTTATGGTCAAAATCAGGATGTAATTATTAGATTGTGATAAGGTTATGACAATGTAAAGAACCCTGCAGGGGAGGCAGGGAATCACTGTTAAATTAGTTGAATGAGGGAATTTTTCCTGATATATCCGCATTTGAAAGGTTTACCCTTTATGCATTTTGAGAAAACCCACTGCTCCTCAAATTCTGTAGTTTTAGGTTTGAGAATATGTTGAATACATGCCAAAAAAGTATCTATAATTGTGCCTTTTTTCTCTTGAGGAGGGTTTCACATCAGAAGTAAATCTCGGGGGTTGTGCAATAGAATTCAATATGGGGTATTTAGCAAATCATGATTGTTTGTCCCCATCCCCAACTAGGCACTGGGCATGATGCACCAATGTAGCACTGGTGAGTTACTTGCTGAAGCTGCATTGGTGCATCATAAACACAATGTCATCTTTTAGTGATATGCATCATTATGTGTAGAAACAATCCCTGGTTGTTTATAGTATTGGTACCATGGAGCGCTTGACTCGGCCGGGACACCTTGTGGCCAGCGCGGGAACTGCTTGCTGCTTGGTGTGGTGCACGACCACTCCACCTGGTGGCTTATGTTAGAACTGTGTTGTCAGGGAAGCCAGTCCCTTGGTTACAATGTTATCAGCAGCAACGACATCAGTCACAGCAACAGCATCAGTACCAGTCGCCACAGCAATACCAGTCACAGCAGAACTACTCCGGCTATGGTCAGCAGGGGGGGGTGCAACGTCAGAGCCCCCAGTAGGCAACAGTTGTGATGTGTCGTCATATTGTTACTCGTGCAGTGAGGAATTGACATGTTTTTCTACTGTGCTAGATATCCTGGACACTTATAGATCTTATGTACCATTATGGGACTCCTCTTATGTTCATATGGTAAACGGGGTTTGTGCTCAGTTAAAACCTTCAGGGTGGAGACGTATGTTGTCTGAAGGAGGGCGTGGTCAGGGAGACTTGTGTTGGGATGTAAACAGCTTGTTTCTGCTGGATGGGGTCATACACGGATTTAAAATTGTGGATCCGTATGCTGATGTACCCTCGTATGAATGTAAAAATTACAGTTCTGCCACTGTGGGCGCTGTGGATTTCATTGACGGTATAATTAGCAAAGAATTGGACATTGGTAAATTGTCTGTGGTGGACAGGAAGCCACATTGCGTTCATGCTTTAGGTGCAGTTGAGAAAAGCTCAGGGGGGTACAGACCTATCACGGACGCGAGTAAACCAGACAACATTTCCATAAATAACTTTATGTCAGAGACTTTTCAAAATTTCAAATTCCACACTATGTATGAGATTTGTGCTGATTTAAACCCTGGCTGTTATTTAGGAGTCACAGATGTATCTGCTGCTTATCGTTCATGTTTAATACGACCCTGTGACAGGAAATACCAAGGCTTGTGTTGGAAAGTTGGTGACAGTGACACTTATATTGTTGATAATTTCCTGTCTTTTGGGGCGCGTGCGTCACCGTACATTTTTAATAGTTTGACAGACGCTGTGACACGTTACATGAGGAGTCAGGATTTCAAGTGTTACAATTACTTGGACGATTTCTTAGTTATTGCTGACAGTTGGGAGGAGTGCAGGACTGCTCAGCTTGCCTTACACTCAACTTTACATAATTTGGGTTTTGACATAGCATACAAAAAAGTACTGTCTCCGTCCCAAATACAGAGATATTTGGGCATAAACATTGATACCCTCCAGATGAAGCTAATATTGCCAGACGACAAACTGTTAAAATTAAAGAAGGAGCTTACGTTTTTTGCTGGTCGCCGTCAGGCGACACGGAAGCAGCTTCAAAAATTGTGCGGCATATTAGGACATTGCTCGACTGTGATCAGGGGGGGTAGAACTTTCTCCCACAGGATAATTGGTTTACTGTCCAATTTCTCGTCTGACAAAAGGAGAGTGACTCTGAGTAAATGTTTCTTCAAAGATCTGGACTGGTGGCGTAACTGCTCACATTGGTTTAACGGAGAGGCTAAAATGGTGGGCAGACGTATTCATGACCAGGTCACGATGCACATGGATGCTTCAGGTTCAGGATTTGGTGTTGTCACAGGTGGAGATTGGCTAGCAGGGTGTTGGCAAAAAGACTTGGACTCCCCGGGAGACATACATTCACACCTATGTCATGCACCAGACGTAGACATTCCTGACAATATCAATGTCCAAGAACTGTACCCCATGGTGGAAGCCTTGTGGCGTTGGGGTCAT
The DNA here is from genome assembly GCA_947462335.1 of Harmothoe impar. Classification (NCBI taxonomy): domain Eukaryota; kingdom Metazoa; phylum Annelida; class Polychaeta; order Phyllodocida; family Polynoidae; genus Harmothoe; species Harmothoe impar. The sequence goes on along the minus strand of OX381719.1, from coordinate 11,430,549 downwards.
ACCTGGAGAAATAATAGAATTATATGTTACACTGATAATACGCAGGTGGTTGTGGGTTTGAATTCTGGCAAAAGTGATAATCCTGTGGCCATGTCATTTCTCCGTAGAATTTTCTGGCTGTGTGTAATCAATAATTGTTATATTGTAGCTGTTCATGTACCCGGTAAATTAAATGTTGAGGCTGACGCTCTGTCTCGTCTAGCAGATAATAATTTTAAAGTACCGTATGGATTTTGTTGTTGTAGATGCCGCCCAGTTGCTACAGGAGCTGGATAACAAGGCTACTAGGGTCAGGTCCTATTGTTGGGCCTCTTCCACTTGGAAAACAAAAGCGTCACAGTGGAAGAGATACATTACTTTTTGCGCCTTGTTTATGTTACCGGTAGTCCCTACAACTGTCTCTAATATGTGTAGGTTTGCGGTATACTTGTCAGAATCGCTAGCCTATGTTAGTATTGATAATTATGTCTCAGGTGTTATTAGTCTGAATAGCTATTTTGGTTATAATGTAGCTAATATTAGGGCAGATTTTGTATTTTCTACTACAATGAAAGGTCTCAGGAGAGTGTTGGGGGATCCTATGCCCCTTAGAGTAACTTTAACTTTAGAAAATCTGCTGGCTATGTCCTTGTGTATTAATTGTCTGGATGTGAATGAGCGTTGTATTTGGGCATGTATTGTAACAAGTTTTAGATCTTTGTTACGTAAATGTAATTTGGTCCCGGATAATAACAAATGTGAAGGTCACTTCTTAAGAAGGGCTGCTCTACGTTTCTCTTCTTGGGGTGTGTTGCTCACTGTGTCGAGCTCAAAGACTATACAGTATGGACAAAGAGTACATCTCATTCCTTTGACTTATTCTAAAGGGTCTCCGTTGTGTGCTCCAACTCTTATTAAGGCACATTTCGATGATGTCCCCTCAAGCTCACCGGGCGACCCAGTGTTCATGTTAAAACAGGGGCGCGCTGTAGTTCCCCTGACATACCCGGTATTAATGAAATATCTCAAGAGGTTATTGAAAAGTGTTGATCTGGATTAGCCTGGGTCGGGAGTGCATTCTCTACGTCGGGCTGGTGCTGCCTTCCTCCACACATGTGGGGTGCCCCTGGAGGACATTAGGCAGACTGGAGATTGGGCAAGTCTAACCGCTCTAATCTACCTCGCAAAGCCACTTTCATCGAGGATAAACTTGGACCTTATAGTTTCTGATGCTATTATGAAAATGGTATAGTGATGTATGACTGTTCTCTGGGTGTTGCCGTACATTTTCTAGATGGCCCAAGTCCCAAACAAACTTGTATTGACTTGTTCATCGTCATCAAAATATATTCCAGATTCCAGTCAGTATCAATGTGTAGAAACAATCCCTGGTTGTTTATAGTATTGGTACCATGGAGCGCTTGACTCGGCCGGGACACCTTGTGGCCAGCGCGGGAACTGCTTGCTGCTTGGTGTGGTGCACGACCACTCAACCTGGTGGCTTATGTTAGAACTGTGTTGTCAGGGAAGCCAGTCCCTTGGTTACAATGTTATTGCTTGCTTGCCACCGCCGGGAGCGGGTCGCTTTGTGAGGCTCGGCATATATGTGTGTATTTGTATAACATGTCTTGAAGTTTTTTTTTTATTATATCATTTAATAAATAGGCCGTACATTTTCTAGATGGCCCAAGTCCCAAACAAACTCGTATTGACTTGTTCATCGTCATCAAAATATATTCCAGATTCCAGTCAGTATCAATAAGGTTAACCATGACATACCATAAAACTTCATTATTTCTGTACCTTTGTATACTCCTTAAAGATAGTCGATCTGATGTGTGGGATAAAAAAATTGATTTCCCTAAAGACCAGTAAGAATGTTCACAAATAATACATTTGATATTTTACTTAAATTAGATTTTATTGCCCAATATATGGTCATTTTGGAATAAAAGCTTTTATTCCCTCCATTGAAAATACATTAGAAAAGACCATAGTCGGGGACATTGGATCCCTTTGTGACCTAGTACCACCCATTGATGACATTTGATTGATGTAATGTGGGAATGAATTGTTATGATTTATCAGCTGTATTGGTAAATAATGGAGTTCAAAGTCTAAGACTAAGAGCAACGTACTGAATCGGGTGTAGAAGTCAGTCCTGTCTTTCATCAAGGATTTCACCTTCTCGTACGTAATATCGTCCTTCGCCATCTTCCTCTGTATAAATTGAGGTGGATTTTTCAGTTAAAAAGTGTTATGCAATCCGTTGTGAGGGATTGAATCTAAAAAGCCTGCTACAATAGCAACAGCTATTGATTAAAAAGTAATCAGCAAGTTTGTTAAAATGTCCACCAAATTTAGACATTGATATGCCCCTGGCATTCTTTATACTGTGGGTGCTCCTTTGGTTATTAATGTATTCAGTCGGTGAACTCTACACCCTGACACCTGAAGCAAAATACGATACATGGTTATCACCAAAGATCTAGGAGTATATACAAGTATATCCTTATACAGTGAATAAAACTGATACAGATCTGTGTTTCCACAAAATTACCCCCCTACCTCCCACCCACCTGTCCACCCCACTGCCTTCCACCCACCTGCCCACCCCACTGCCACCCACCTGTCCACCCCACTGCCACCCACCTGTCTACCCCACTACCACCCACCTGTCCACCCCACTGCCACCCACCCACCTGCCCACCCCACTATGTTATGTTATGTTATTGATGATGACCACACACAGCTAGTCAATGACGCAGAAATTGCACTCAAGGATCTAGCAAACCATATTAGAATTATTACTAACAATCTAGATTTCCCAGTCGTCATGATGCCTGTATATGGCATCGTGCTCAGAAAAATGAATCATAGATATGAAACCCGAAAAAAACAACAGACTATTGATAAAGCAGCTGTCGGCATCTCTAAGAGAATGATGGCGCTAAATAACATCAAGGGCTATCACACTCCCAGATACCACAGCCTCATACATCACGTTCACCGGAACAAAATCTCCAACTCCTATAAACTGTTACAGGATGGAATATGTCCAAGTGACACCACCGCAAGCAAAATGGCGGATATTATTGCCACAACTGTTAGACGCAACAGAGAAGAGGGAATGCATATGTAGATTGGGTAAGGTTGTTGTGCACAAGCGCACCCCCCCCCCCCACCTCACCTTCCCCGTTATAGTGTCTAAACTATTTGGCAAGACACACTTCAATGTGCGATCACTATGAAAATAACTATCTATTGTTATCATGTATTACTAACCTCGTTTTGTCACAGCCTGCATGGAACTGTCACTCGCTTATTATTGCACATGTACTACCTGTAAACTGCTTAACATATCACAAGATTAAAAAATCATATGAGATTCGTTTGTTTCTCATCTCTAACATTTGTGTAACCATAGATAGGTACACATTATTGAGCATCAATGACAAAGCCGCACCTTGAAACCACACCGATGGCTAATAATAATTCAAGAATAGGGGAGCTGTACACCCATCTCAGATTGAATAACAGGGTCAACCACCACTAGAACACTTGTATATATGTTTGTTGGATAATTTATGTAACTACTTCACTTTCTCTTTTGGAGCACATGGGGTAAGGGCGCATTAGGTCCAGTATACCACGCGTCGACTGCCCGTCTCCAGCCCTGGATATCTCCACGACTGGTTGACCCTGCACAAGTACTAGCAGTTCATCGAATCTGTTCGTATATTTTCTTATTGTACATTAATAGGCTAAGACTATTGGCTTGTATGATTTCTACTCTGTCGCGACACTTCGCAACTGAAAACCACTTCATAATGGTTCTCAGAGATTCAATACATGTTGAAAATCAAAATGGCATTAAAATTCTGGGATTAAATGTCAGAAGCCTCAATAACAAGCTCACTGAGCTAGAGGGCAGTCTCTCCTACGCAGATTATCTATGCGTAAGCGAGACTTGGTTGAAAGAAGCTGACTTCGACCAAGACATAGCATGGCAGGGGCACGATCACTTCCGGCTAGACAGAGTTACACATGCTGGAGGGGTCCTTTGCTATGTCAAGAGGGAATTTTCCCCCTATACGGTCATTGATGAGAAGTTATCTTTCATCACAGATGACTTAGAAATTTTGACAATTGTCACAAACCGCCCAAATAACAAAACCAGAACAGTGACAACCTTTTACAGGCCTCCAAATGGGGACCTGCAGGGTTTTGCCACCTCGTTCAGTAATGTTATTTCGCAACTTCAGTTGAATAAACATGAGGTTTTCATAGTCGGAGATTGCAATATTGATCTCCGACACAGGGAGAGCAGGAAGAGTACCAAGCTATACAACGTACTAAAAGACCACAACTTAAAAGTAGTAGATACAGGCATATCAAGACTACACAAGAAAGGCGCAACATACATCGACCACATTTATAGCAACAGTACAAACATCGCCGACAGTGGTACTATTAACTACCACATCAGTGACCACATCCCCTGCTATGCTGTAGTGAAGCACCAGCGCATCAAGAAAACTTATGAAACAAAGACGTGTAGGACGTATAAGAACTACGACGTGGATGACTTAAGAAGATGGACAGACCACCTAAACTGGGAACAGTACCTCGACACACCTGACCCAGAGGAACAATGGGACTTCTTCGAAAGCACACTCAAAGACTTCCTTGATGAGTACTGCCCGGTTAGGACTTTTAGAGTCAGGACAGATACTCCCTCTTGGTACACTCCAGAGGTACTAGGACTGATCAACGACCGACGGAAAGCGTATAAAGAGGCCCATAGGCTTCAAAATCGAGAAACCCTTAGAAAGGCAAATCGCCTCAGAACCAGAGTCAAGATGTCCATCAGAGCACTCAGGCAACAACTAGTCAAAACTAACCTGGATGCGCACCGGAACAACCCAAGAAGGTTCTGGGAAGAAATCAACAAACTCCTGGGTAAAGGCAAAAAGGCAAACACTTCAATTAGTCTGAAAAACGAGGCAGGAGAGCAAATCTCACATGAAGACACAAGCTCCTACATCAACAACTTCTATGGAAACGTCGGAGAGAACCTTGCAGCAGCCTTCGCACATCTACCAGGTAATACCGACCCCAACGAAGCTATGGACCGCGAGTACAGCCCCCCGACAATTATGAAACTGGAAGACACTACCACTGAGGATCTAGTTGACTACATCAACAGAATAGATACTCACAAGTCCTCAGGACTCGACTACACCAATTCAATGGTTCTCAAGGACCTATTACTGATGACTATCCCATATGTCAAAGACATGGTGAACAACTCGCTGAGACATGGAAACTTCCCCAAAAAATGGGCTCGTGGGACTATAATCCCCATACCCAAAGCAGGAAAATTAGACGACCTCAGCAACTGGCGCCCAATCACGCTACTACCGGCCATCGGGAAGATAGTGGAAAGGGTTATACATGCACAGATATTGAACTTCATGTTAACCTCAAAACAGTTGTCGGACTACCAGTACGGCTTCACTCCTGGACGATCCACAGCCGATGCAGTCCACGAGCTGACCCACTGTATATTCAGAAACATGAATGCCGGACGCCTTACCTCATGTACATACATCGACATGAGGAAGGCGTTCGACACGGTCCACCACGGGAGGCTGATTGAAAAACTAGGAATGCTGGGACTAGACAGAGGAGCGCTCCAATGGATGGGCAGCTACCTCGGAAATCGTTCGCACGGAACCCTAGCCAATGGCAAGACCTCAGACTTCATCCAAGTGGCATACGGAGTGCCGCAGGGGTCCATTCTTGGCCCCCTGCTGTTCTCCGTATACGTCAACGAACTCCCCAATATGGTACAAAACTCGTCCATACTCCTGTACGCGGACGACGCCGTACTCATCACTGATGGGTTCACCCCAGAAGAAATTGAGCTACGCGCACAACCAGACTTGATAAAGGTATTCAATTGGGCCTGTACAAACAGACTCACGATCAATGAAAAGAAGACCAAATTGGTCACATATGGTACACAACCCAAACTTGATACAACCAGGAAAATAGCGCTGACCATTGACGGGAAGCAAATCTCAAACGAAGCAACGTTTGTGTACCTGGGAATCTCCTTGGACCAGACCCTCTCGCTCAAGCCACACATGGCAAGTGTTAGGAAAAGAACGGGCTACAAAATCAGACAACTACACAAGATAAGAGATGTAGTGGATAGAGACACTGCCCTCTCGATCTACAAGACTTGCATTCTCCCAACTCTTGAGTACTGCAGTTTTCTCTTGGACTCTGCAACAGTGAAGGACCAGCAACATCTACAAACCCTTCAGAACAGAGGTCTACGTGAATGTCTGAAGATCAAAAATCCACTCGACATATCAGAAGAAGATCTGCACAAGGAATGCAAAACTGCGAAACTGTCCAAAAGGAGAGACACGCAACTACTGTGCTTCATGCACAAGCTGTCGAAAAATCCCAAGTACACAGTACCCCATGTACACAATCGTACCAGGGGTGACCAAAAGGTGAAGCTAAAATTGGCAAGGCCAAAGCTAACCTCATACAAAAAGTCACCGATGTACAGAGGGATGTTACTCTGGGACGTACTGGACCCATCCGTCCAACGTCTCGAGAAGGTAACCAGTTTCAAAATCAAAGTGGCCAAGACTGACTTTGTCATACCTCCATGAGTACCCACAAAACGGGACTGGACTAGTGTTGAAACACGCCACAGTTGTAAATCATAATCGGTTCTCCTTGGCTTCCAATGCTATCCCTCCCATCTTCAGTTGTCACTGCGCACCAGCGCACTCTGCCACAGGTCCATAAATTAAAGGTGCACAAGCACACCTGTTTGATAGAGTGAGTTGACACTTCTGATTTATGTAAGGTACTTACAAGGACTAGTAACATATATCTAGCCATGGCCAAAGTGTGCACAAGCGCCGCCAGACTAACTGGTGCCAAAATATCATTTAGCTGCAAAACCAACTTGCAACTGCTAAAGTATGCATATGAGATGCACAAGCACTCGTAATATAAGCTCACAATAATATCTATGCAAGAAAGTATAATATTTGACAGTAAAACGCCGGTAGCACAACCGGGGTTCAGACTTATATAAATGTCTCACCTTTCATCTAACTAAAAGACAACCTCATGTCTGAATATCATGTAATTTGTGATGTCATGTTAATAAACAAACTTCAAACTTCAAACTTCAAACTTCACTGCCACCCACCTGTCCACCCCACTGCCACCCACCTGTCCACCCCACTGCCACCCACCTGTCCACCCCACTGCCACCCACTGCCACCCACCCACCCCACTGCCACCCCACTGCCACCCACCTGTCCACCCCACTGCCACCCACCTGTCCACCCCACCGCCACCCACCTGTCTACCCCACTGCCACCCACCTGTCCACCCAACTGCCACCCACCTGTCCACCCAACTGCCACCCACCTGTCCACCCCACTGCCACCCACCTGTCCACCCCACTGCCACCCACTGCCACCCACCCACCCCACTGCCACCCACCTGTCCACCCCACTGCCACCCACCTGCCCACCCCACTGCCACCCACCTGTCAACCCCACTGCCTCCCACCCACCTGCCCACCCCACTGCCACCCACCTGTCCACCCCACTGCCACCCGCCTGTCCATCCCACTGCCACCCACCTGTCTACCCCACTGCCACCCACCTGTCCACCCCACTGCCACCCACCTGCCCACCCCACTGCCACCCGCCTGTCCACCCAACTGCCACCCACCCACCTGCCCACCCCACTGCCACCCACCTGTCCACCCCACTGCCACCCACCTGTCCACCCCACTGCCACCCACTGCCACCCACTGCCACCCACCCACCCCACTGCCACCCACCTGTCCACCCCACTGCCACCCACCTGTCCACCCCACTGCCACCACCTGTCGACCCCACTGCCACCCGCCTGCCCACCCCACTGCCACCCACTGCCACCCACCCACCCCACTGCCACCCACCCACCTGGCAAGCCCGCTACCACGCACAAGCCTGTCTTCTAAACTTCCTTCTTCTTTCCTAATACCACCTACCCCTCCTATAACGCTGTCTCTCCAACCGTGACATGACATCAGTCATGGATACAAAGGTATATGGCTCACTCTCACCAGATCGATGCAACTATTATTTGGACGTACATGATCGACGGACGTACATGATCGGCGGACGTACATGATCGGTGACGTACATGATCGGTGACGTACATGATCGGTGACGTACATGATCGGGAGTTATTGACTGCCCTACCCTTTCTGACCATGTTAAAACATAAATATATCTTACCAGGGTGTACATATGGTGTGTGTCTTGACATGTTCTATGTTAGACATGTGTATATTCGACTAGGAAGAGAATTTTACTTGACATTTCAATACTGATCATGTACGTCATGTGACGTACATGATCGGTGACGTACATGATCGGTGATTATTGACTGCCCTACCCTTTCTGAACAAGGAAAAACATTAATAAACCTTACCTAGGTGTACATATGATGTGTGTCTTGACATGTAAGATGTTAGACATGTGTAGATGCGACTAGTAAGAGTATTTTACATGACATTTGAAATATCGATCATGTACGTCATGTGACGTACATGATCGGCCATTATTTATTGACTGTCTTAATTACCCTTTCTGACCATATATAAAACATAAATCAATCATAGCAAGGTGTACATATGATGTAGGTCTAAATATGTATAATCATAGACATGTGAAGCAGTGGGTAATGAGGACATGTTACATGACATTCCAAGCCGATCATGTACGTCATGTGACGTACATGATCGGTTACACATTGAGCCCCCCCCCTCCGGCCCCTATAAATATTTTGGGAGTTTTTTTTTCTAATAAACTCCCCAAAGATACATTACAGCCTGTAGGTATGGTTGGGAGAGTGAAACATCGTAGTGCAGGGGGTAAAAGATGGGTTTTGTACTCTGCCGATCATGTACGTCTGCCGATCATGTATGTCCGCCGATCATGTACGTCACTTTTTTAGTTGCACTGATTTGGTGAGAGTGTGCCATATACATATCTGGTAGGACTATCATACACCTGCAGTTGATGTCGACTCATACATTTAGTATAACACCAGGTGGTATCCTGTGTGTTTCTTAATGACACTAATCAGTATGTGATAGAGTTATCATAATGCAGAGTTAGACATGGTAGTAAACTTACCCTGTAGTGTTGGTATGTGAGCCCCAACACGTGTCTATCCTCACTGTCCTCCAGCATACACTACAACCCAAGGCCTCTCTGTTCTATACCCCACCCCCTGCCCCTCCATGTTCTACTTCAAAAAAGTTTTTGCGGAAAAATACTCCCCTCCCACATTGGGCCCAATGCATGACTCCCTCTGTGACTCAGTCACCATGGTAGAGGGTCAGACATTGCGCTGGTTGAGGGTGAGAGAATTTCACCAAGAAAGTGATATCCATGGTCTACTTCACATTGGTATGTGGTCTGGGTGTGCTCGATGCATCAACTGCAGCTAGCTAGTTTAGATGATTAAACAAAGTCTAAATGCTGGAGATCTTTAATCCTCTCATTGGGAAGTTTATCATAATGATAACTCACAGGACTGAAGTATTGTACTGTATAGCGTATAGTTTAACACAACATGCAGAATTTCACAGTTTAAACAGTTATAACATTGTTGTGTAGTCAAACACCAACCACTGGTCTAGACTGGGGGAGCGGGCACTACTTTCAGAATGATGTATAGATCTTCTTTGTAATACACTCCCATTGAATTAAATTTTTTCTTTTCTTGTTTCACAGCCCGCAGTCGTCTTAAGCAGTGTTCAGTGGTGAACAACAGGTGAGTGGGTGGATTTCTATATGGAGTTTCAAATCGCCGATCTTCCGGCAGGTGGCGGGACCATAAAAAACATTTCCACAGCTTCCCCCTATTATAATATAGTAATGTGTCGGTGTTTTCATAGTATTTGGGTTCAATGGCTCTGCCCTCAATCCACTACCCCCCTCCTCTCCATGTTGTTAAAAAATGACCACTGCCTTCCTTTTTTTATATGTATGGGTGCTGGTAAAAACTGTGCTGAGGTGATCATGTCTGGTTTCACCCTACGTACACCAGCCAAGGGAGTATACAGTACAATATAACTAATGTTACCTTGTATTTTAGACCTTTAAGTTGGGTCAATCCAATTGAATCACCTTAAGCACCTTAAGCAATGGTCCAGGAAGAGACCATGCATAGAAATACTTATATTTCTTCTTAATGATAATCTCTATATCATTGAAGCCATATCCTAAAATGAGTGGTAAGCACTAGAATGAATGTCATTAGATGAAAGCAACAACAACAATGTAACAACATGATGCATGTTTCTCATATTCTTAACTTCTCTATCATAGACTCGGTCATTGTTACATACAAACACAATAATTAACCAAGCTTATTCTATCACTGAGGGTAGGTCGTACATCAAAAGCCAGTCACATATTGGGGTATCCAAAAGGAGGCCACAAGAATAGGGGGGGAAGTTAACCTGGAAAATTGGAGTTAAGATTGCGGGGCCCATCCAACAATGTAACAACATGATGCATGTTTCTCATATTCTTAACTTCTCTATCATAGACTCGGTCATTGTTACATACAAACACAATAATTAACCAAGCTTATTCTATCACTGAGGGTAGGTCGTACATCAAAAGCCAGTCACATATTGGGGTATCCAAAAGGAGGCCACAAGAATAGGGGGGGAAGTTAACCTGGAAAATTGGAGTTAAGATTGCGGGGCCCATCCAAAAATATGGTATTTATCGTCGCGAACAAGAATATGACCTTTGTTTTTGAATTTGAGGACTGTAACCCCCTTTGTCACCCCCTCCGAAGATAAAAAGCCTGAAAATATTAAATTAATTCAATTTTAATTCTTTTTTTTTCTCTGAGGTATTTACTCACTTGAAACATGCATAAAACTACTTTGGGATGCTATAGACAAATATGGTACACTAAATTGAGCTATTTTGAAGTTCTCGAAAAATCCAAGATGGCTGCCATGAGCCATAAACGCCCCTATAAAGGACTTTCCTGACTTAAAACATGTATAAAACCACTTTGAGGTGTAATATAAAGGTAGGGTACACTAAACTAGGCAATTTTGAACTTTTTGAAAAATCAAAGATGGCCGCCTTCAGCCATTTTAGGATGGGCCCCCCAAAAATGTTGTGTTAACTTCCCCCCTAACAAGAAGTTAGAATCACACATTATGTTTTACATCCTTTGTCATTTTGACTGCTTTGATTACATTCCCACTCCCACTTTTTTCGCACTTAACGGTATTCTTTTACATGTTTCTCATAGTTAAAGTGGGTATATCCAATTTTTCTTCAAATTCTCTATGGTACTTAAATGTATTTCAAACACTAGAGTATAATAGCAGAGGTCAATTAAATACCATCAATCGGTGTTAATAGGTCCCAAAGGGATCCAATGTCCTCCAACCATGGACTTTTCTATTGTATTTCCAATGAGGGGAATAAAAACGTGCACACTTTTATTCCAAAATGACCATATACTGGGCAATAAAATTTAATTAGAGCAAAATCGGAGGGAATTAGAGGGAATGAAATAGATAGGAAGTCACTCGGACAGATACCTTCAGTCGGACTTGGCTTTGAGTTACATAGTTAATAAACACATGTAGTTGTGGCCCATCATAAACATTAATATAGTGTGTTGAATACCTAGGTCAATTATATAGCCATAGCTACATGCATACATGACTAAATGTTGAATGAACACTTCATCTAATTGGGGACCAATATTATATGATTAGGGATCTGGAAATAGACACAAAAAAACTGTTTCAAAAACATAATATGATATTTTCCCACAAGAGGACTTTAGGTGTAGTTTAATATTTAGAAATCAACGTATTAGATGTAGGTTTTAATATATTTAAATCTATAAATTTGATGCAATCTCTTTAGAAATATCAGCTGCCATATTTTATGTTTCCAATAGTGTACCCAGTGTCGAGATTGAACTCCTTGAAATGGGTCAAAGCTATTAGCCAAAGATGGTCACCTAATCATAATCCAGGAGCGTCCGAAACAGGTGCCTTTACCCTATATAATTTGTGAACATTCTGACATATTTTTAGGGAAATCTATTTTTTGTCCCACACATCGGATGTACTAACTTTAATAGTTCATTTGAGCTAATATAAGCAAAATATAGTCTAAAATCGGCCCGAAAAGGTGTTTTTTCCCGCTTAATAAGGGGATGTGCGCTTATTAGATCGACTACGGTAGTTTATCGAGTAAGGTACTGAGACAGTGTAGACATCTAGACGTTGTATGCCATTATACTGTCTCACTAGAAGGAAAGCAGCCTTTTACCTTAAAACCTTGCATATAGGCTGCGGCTAGTAAGCAAGTCACATTGTCAGATGTCCCACCCATGGCACTCAACCTATACTATATCCTGTAACTAACACATAGTACTAGATAAGTCATGACTCACAATCATTTGCAAACATGTCTAATGAGAATTGTCTAATAGAAATATTATGCATGTCATTACCGCATACCTGACCTAACAACTACAAAATGTTAATTTGTTTACACTGGGAAGGAGAAAATACAGGCCAAGTAGTGCCTATCTTTCCCAGGATAAATAAAGAATATTGAATTGAATTGAATTGAATTGTCAGTGCGTCTTATAGGATCAGCCCAACATTAGGGTACGGCTTATACGTGAGCTTTTGGTACTATGGTACAGTACTAAAATCACCATGATCAGATTGCCAGCTTCACGGTACCTGTATAAATAAAGCCTAAACCTCATAATGGTATTTCTGACCCCAGAGGAAGTTTATGTTATTTAACACACATACTGTACACCTTGATAAACCTTGATCAGCCGCACCCTATATAGGGGTGTTGACTCATGTAGATATAATCAAGAATTTAGGGTAATGCTCGGGTGACTTCATAAAGCAAGACGTTTTTCTTGTTAACACTTTAAGCACCACAAAGTACATGAATCCTCTGGACCATTTCTTCATCATAATGCGTGAATGTAACCCTGGCAGGTAACTCCCATGCTTGCATCATTCCTACCCTATGAGACTAACATAGGGGTTGCATGATGCACAAATGCAGTATCAATGCCAATGAGCTTCTTCCTGCCAATGCATAGGTGCATCCTGATTCCAATTCAGAAGACAAATAAAGATGATGCTTTGAGGTATTCAAGAGCCAGCCTTTAAGAGGCATCAGTGCTTTAATCCATTATGCCATTATGATGCAGAGATGCAGCTTGGGCAAATCACCAGGCCTGCATTCATGCATCTTGCCGACCCTACAGGCTTGCAGCACTCCAGGCACGTAAAGCATTAAAGTACCGTGTTGTATATAGAGGGTTGAAGGGCAAACTTACCTTTGCTAATGTGCTTAGCTGTCGGTGGGGGTGCAGTCCTCCTGCACGGCTGACCTGCTTCACAACAAACCAACATAAAACATACATAGCTGTACATCTATATTCACTTACCAGTTCTCTTATATTATCCTATTGCCACTATATATGGTCGATTCTCACGAAAATGGATCATGAACCTGATATAGCCCAGTATATTATAACATTGTACAGCTAATACAGATCTCCTCCGTCCTGTTCTATCCATACAGCTATTGTGTAGACCTTTCTGCCTTTCTACCTTAAATATTACGATTTTTTTGTTTAGATATATATCTTGTAAGGCAATTTTCAAACAGAAAAAAAGAAAAAAAATATTTCTCAAAAGATATTTTAGGTAAAATGATTGAGTAAGGTGTAATTTACTTATACACATATGTTCAATATGTTTCAGTTAGGCTTTGTGCTTAAAGGCGCACTAAGCTCAGGACCTAGCCCTGCCGAGTTTTGTACGCAAATGACGTCGTGGGTTTAGTGCGCCTTTAAGTACGGTATTTGTGGTATGAAACCCGGGGGTGTCTCTATCCTACAAAGTAGGACTACTTTGGGAGATAGAGACAGTTTGTGGGATAATGATCGCACAAGGTATGCAGAGTACAACTTGATCAAAACACTATTTTACGTGACGTCTTTATGGCTGACCTATCTTCCGTATGATGTACGACCAAGCTGTTTGTACAGACATGTTAACTTGTAGTTATCTATTAAGGTTCATTATTTGATTCGACCATATTCAAAATATTATGTACTTTTCTGTGCTCAACATGAGTGTTCCCTTACAAAAATCCGAAGGCGTCATAACTTGGCTAGATCTATGTGCTTTAAAGACTGTGTTTAGATTAATAATTGAAGGTTGTTCATTTAATGACTTTTTTAATGTGTTAGTGTGTATTCGATCGAAAAATTATCATGAGTTATCCTATTTCAAACAAATGTATAACTGTAATCACGTATAACGTTGTGATGTGTTAGATTATGGAAAAACTAGGTGTGTACCAAATAGGATACTATGAATGCAATCTCGGTGCCATTACAACATTACATTGTTCAAAATTATTATAACAATAATTTTTTCCTGAGGGGGAGAGTTATGTGATATTATGAAGGCTCAAACCGCCATTAATTGACCAAGAATATCATACACGATTGCTTTGTTCCCGCATACAAGTCGAGGACAAAGCACACAAACACCTGCTACCTAGTATCTACACCCACCACCAGTGGCGCTGCACCACCCTATTGTATATAAGGGGTGCACGCTACTAGCCAGTCAGAGAGAGCTGGGTAGGGTACTAGGTGCATACCAACGTAGACCTAATGTACAATAAACCCAAACTACACACCTAACCGCTGATTGTAGTGTTACTTACTTTCGTGCATACCAAATCTCAGATATTAGTCCAATGCTAATTGATGATGGCCAGATATGACATGGACGCAACACGGCAAGGGTCCAGGAACAGAAAAATTGATTTTTTTAAAAAAGGTCCGTATGCCTTGCGCATTAAGGTGCCATATGTTAATTTTTTTTTTCGGATGCGGTGAAATGGCTTCCAGCCGGGAGAGTAAGGAAGCAATTCTATTATTTTCCAAATGCCAAAAAATCTTGGCAGCAGATCTGTAACCTAAGTTATTGATATGAAAAACAGCCTCTCCAGCATGACTCACTAAATCCTCCATTAACCAGGAATATCACGACCTTGGTCAGTAGTATAATATGTATAGGAACGGGACTACTAAGTACTGGTTATTACTCACTGGACATGCAGCCAATTAGAGGCCTCCATTTTGGTCACGTGACAGGAAGTGACGTCACATGACCTAATTACGGGAGACCGGAAGTGACGTCACGTGACCTACTTAAAGGTCATGTGACCGGAAGTGACCTGATTAACCAATCAGTGACCTCCATTTGGTCATGTGACCGGAAGTGACGTCACATGACCTAATTAGGGCATTAGCATTACGTCACATGCCCTATTTAGGGGAGACCGGAAGTGACGTCATGTGACGTACTTAAGGGTCAAGTGACCGGAAGTGACCTGATTAACTCGACATGCAACTAATCAGTGACCTCCATACTTAGGGGATTAGCGATGACAGGAAGTGATAGAAGTGACCCAATTTAAAAAAAAAAGGCCATTATTAACGCTATGGGAGATGAGTTTTTGGATTATTTGGCGGCCATCTTGGATTTTGGTCGGTAACGCCCCCAATGGGTAAATTAAAAAGTTGGCAACATGGAAATTCTTAATCTACACCTTTTTTGGGTCAGAATTAGCCATGTTGCCAAATTTCTACCCGAAAAAAAACACCCCTTTCTTTTCATGCCATAACCTGCTGTACTATTAGATATGGTTCCCCACTGAGGGTTATTTTACTCTGCTTTGCCTTGTGAAATGACCACCAGGGGGAACTATACTCGTGAACCTTTGTCTATTTTGTAGCACATCCTTGTGGTTCTCACTCAGGAAGTCGGTGACATTCAGCATCATTTAATTCTTGTGAAGGGAAGAGATTCGATTAATTCAATTCTTTATAGAGGATGGTATATTTGTACAAATAGTTGAATTTTGTAGTTAATTTGTTGTTGATTCTTTAGAAATATAATTTTCCCGGGGCATTTAATGAAAAAACACAATGTGACCATATGTCAACTTTAAGAGCATAAATATTTATTGAAAGTTTCTCTATAAGATATCTTGTCTTCCTCCTTTTGTATTGCATCAACGTGATTATTTGTAGGCTATACCACTGGCTATACAATAGATTCAATATTATTTACTTGATGGTAATGGGCCCTGATGGCAAGTTCATGGAGAGATATTTTATACAAGGCTATATAACCAAACATAGCTATATAACATATAATTATAATATATTATGTTAGGCCATTATATAATGTAATATACTTTATTATACCTAGGATGACAAAGCATACAGGATCCCTATCTCTTATGAAGCAGACTTGTGGGCTGCCGTGGCGTACACTTGTTGAATAGATACACTTGTATGCAACTGCCGTGTTGTTTTAGCTTAATATGTAGTATGCACCCAAAGTCCAGTACGACATGCACACTTTGTTAATGCTATTGGCTCATTTGAGCTCATACTCATGTATGTCATCTGAATCCAAATTGCACATTAGGAAATCACCTTGCAAAATAAATACTTCATGAACTCAGAAGAATCAGTTTCATTACATGAGTCAAAATAAATATTATATGTGACCAAAATACAGTATACACATATTGTTTATTGATTCGTTATAAATATGACCTTCACGGAGCATTTGATAAAGTCGTATGATATCTCAACAATTATGAGAGCATACACTTTTATTGAATAAATGTTCCCCTATAGGATGTTTTGTATTACATATATATACAGCTTAAAAAATTGTAGTCATGAGCCTGATGGCCATGGCAACGTGATGAAGCCATGAATGTATTAATGGCTATTGCTGTCAAGTGAGCCTTATAAAATTATGTGACCCTAGCTACATTGGATGGATATAGAAGCAGAGTATGGCTTTAAACAATGCATTAGAAGAATACTATATAAACGTAACCATAATCATGTCCATGGTGGAATTGGAATTAATACCATTATGTCAGTCATTGATAGTGATTGGAGATACCCACAGGTGTAGATGAGTCTATTTTCCACTCTCCATAGCAACAACTCGCACATTAACTCTGCCAAGACCCATGGACGATAAGATTAAGAACGCTTCTGTGATTCTCCTATCGGCATGACACACTCAATAAGCGTGTATTCCACCAACGTCGGTCGGCCGAAATTTGGTCATCCGATAAAAGTCTATAATGTTAAACTAATGGGAGAATTTCGTCAGACAGACAGAATGACGGCCGATTCCGTCAGTGGAATACTACCTATGGACATAGCCTCCAGGAATATATCTTCAATTGATACAACATAATAATGGACAAGGGAGCTGGTGGCATAATTCTATATGTACGAGATAGCTATGTCGCCACTGTTGATACCCAATCCTCTAGTGTAACAGATGAATATGAAATCTTATGTGTGGATTTAGAAATAGGCATTATTAAACATAAAATATATGTGTGTTACAGGCCACCTGACGCCCAAAATGATAAGAATGCTATATATAAAAAATTGACTGAGCTCAAAGTACCGGTAACCAAAAATAGAAAAATAATATATATGGGAGATTTTAATGTTGACCTTTTTAATGCTAAAGACGTAGGGGAAGCCAAGGTAGATGACTTCTGCACAGAGAATGAGGTGTTTCAAACCATTAGTGACATCACCAGGCCCGCCTCTGGCACCCTACTGGATCATTTTTACACCAATGTACACAATATGTCAGAATCAGGTACCATAGGTTTTCACATTTCAGATCACACTCCCATATACATGGTACTCAAATGTACGAGGAATAAAATTAAAAAGAAGGTAGTCATGGCCAGATCATATAGAAACTATGACTTTTTAACGTATAAAAACATGCTGGTCCAGTATAACTGGGAACACATTTTTATTCACACTGATGTAGAGATACTTTGGCAATCAATATTATGTATTCTAAAGGAATGTCTTGATACAATGTGCCCCATTAAAAGAATGGTACTGCCGGAATATACGCCGGAATGGCTGACCCCCCCTATTATAAAGGCCATGAGAGATCGAGATGCACTATATGTTATTGCTAAGCGCACCATGAATGAGGATGACTGGAGAATAGCAAACTTTAATAAATATAAAACTGAAAAATTAATTTTTGACAGTCGAAAAACAGAAATTGGGAAACTTTTAGTATTAAAAAGGGATAATCCTACACAATTTTGGGAGGGTATACGTAAATTATTACCTAATAAAACTGCTGCAACTCTAATTAAATTAAGAAATTATACAACAAATCTCCTAGTCCCTCATAATGCTTGCGCTGAGCATATTAACGAGTTCTTCTCGACAGTGGGAGAGAAGCTAGCACAAGCGCTGCCCCCTGGTGACTTGAATGAGAACGAGCCTGCACCGTATGGAATACCCGGTAGAGATGTTAACCTTCTTGAACCGCTATGCTATGCAGACATGATTAAACATATTAAGAATATTAAAATTAATAAAGCCTCTTCTATTGTACACATGAAAGCGTATGTACTTAAGGATGCTTTTATGGCTATTCCTGATGTGATTTTAGGTCTTTACAACAGATGTTTGAACACTAATACATTCCCTGATAGCTGGAAAAGTGCTACTGTGGTTCCTCTTCATAAGAAACCGAACTCTTTAGATGTGAATGATTTGCGGCCAATTAGTCTTTTACCACTACCTGGTAAGATATTAGAGAAAATAGTATGTACTCGCTTACAGCAATACATGAAAGAGCACGAGCTACTCTGTCCTAACCAGCATGGATATCGCTCGGGACACTCGACTCAAACTGCCTTTGGGGAACACCTACATAGTATAATTAATAATATTATTTCTAATAAGCCTACATATTGTCTATATCTCGATTATAAGAAAGCTTTTGATACAGTCTCGCATTTAATATTAAAACAAAAATTAGCAGCTTTAGGACTTAGTGAAAAAACTCTGAAATTTTTCTCGAATTATTTGACAAATAGAAAACAACGCACAATAGCTAATGACATAATTTCTAACTCGAAAAATATAACGTATGGTGTTCCCCAAGGCTCAGTAATGGGTCCTGTCTTATTTTCTATTTACATTAATTCACTTGCAAAAGTTGCGGATTTTAATATTACACTGTATGCGGATGATGCCGTTATATGTACAACCACTGTCGATGCAATGGATGAAGCCCTAAGGAGAGTTTCACAATGGTGTATAAATAATTCCCTGACTATTAATGCTAAGAAAACACAGTGGATGGTTTATAACAATATACATAAAGAAAAGCCTATTTTTGTACTTAATAATATAACATTAGAACAAGTAGATGCTTTCCCATACCTAGGCCTCACGTTGGATCCTGAATTGAAATTTGTAACCCATCGAAAAAATACTGTTAATAATGTTAGATATAAGATAATACAACTGGGAAGAGTGAGGAACTATGTGGAAGAGGAGGTTGCTCTTGATGTTTATAAGACGATGGTTCTCCCAACACATGATTATGTCGATTATGTATGGGATAGGGATAATAAGGGTGAAAATCAGGAGCTACAGTATTTACAGAATAAGGCTCTATGGATTGTTTATAAAGTTAAATTGGGAAAAAATCCGAGATTTAATACGGTTATGTTACATAATGAAGGCAATTGT
This sequence comes from Harmothoe impar, assembly GCA_947462335.1. Classification (NCBI taxonomy): domain Eukaryota; kingdom Metazoa; phylum Annelida; class Polychaeta; order Phyllodocida; family Polynoidae; genus Harmothoe; species Harmothoe impar. Next base: position 11,410,785 of record OX381719.1, on the reverse strand, counting down.
AGGTTACTAGGGGATAGACGTGACATGCATCTTTTAGCTTTTGCTCATACCCTTACTAAGATCCCTGGTCTGATTGACAACAGGAATTTACCTACAAGAAGAAACCAAGGTATAAGGCTATCTGTGATACGTTCATTAAAACCAATAGTCCTACGAAGTGCAATATATAGAGCCACATCTAGATGGAATCAGCTAAAACCTGAATATACACTAATTGCTGACCTCAAGGCTTTTAAACTAGCTATTAAGAAGAACTACAACGATTGTTTTATGTAAGAATCTCTTTTTTATTGGAAAAATGACATATTACTCATTTTGAAAGACATAATTGTACACTACTCTCATCTCATCTCATCTCTCATCATTTAATATAAAGGATTATTAGTGACAGGACGAGATGTACTCTCCTTCTCTATGAGTAATATATGACAGCCATAATGGTAGCCATACTGTAATTTATGAGAATTATGTAATATGAAATAGTAAGTGAAAGGGCCCTAGCGTAAAAAACGCAATGCGCGGTAGCTAGGTATAATGCATTCTTGTAATTGTATTATTTTAACCCAATAAAACACTTAAAAAAAAAAAAAAATGGCAGATGAAGCTGGAACTTGCAGAAATTTCCTGATCATGATATTATATTCCTTTAGATATGAAAAGTAAAGTTATTCCAGATGTAATTGTCTTTTAAGTATGGTGATGGTACGCCATAGAGGGTGATCTGCCGCTTTTTGGCAGAACTGAAGTAGTACCGGTCGTGACGGATGATAGTGAGGCAGAGCAGAGTCTCGTATTAGCAGGCATTGGTCCAGGACGCGTAGTGCGTACATCCAGAGTGAGACATCTAAATCAGTTTATAGTCCTGGAGTCTGTTTCTCTTTAGAAACGACCAAGTTTGCACATAGAAATGCTGTGGTAACGAGCACGTTTGTGTGTTCGATTTCTTACTATTTTATTCTTTTTATTATGTCTCAGATAGGTAAACGATTTTCCTCACGAATATGATTATATTTCTATACTCAAGGAAATATTTTTAGAAATACGTTCTTATCCATGATTACCAAAGAGAAAAAGCCTCCTGGTGTACCAACAGGTGGTGCCTTCAAAGCCCACACTACTGTAGTCTCCTTGGCGTCATCTTCCAACCCCAGTGGTGCCACCTGGGTGTCACAGAGGAGACCATGCACTCTGAGACGGAGGGTGGTGGGGGAAGTACATCTCTGAGAGGTTCAAGTCTGTGGCACATGCCTCACTCTCCTAGCACAGTCCTGGTGTAGACTCCCTGTCAGTTGTAGACCCTGTCACACGTTAGCAGCCGGTGAATAAAGATGGGGTCCAGGTTACAGAGAGGACATCGTGATGGTGCCACCTCTTGTTGCAGAATGGGGCTGTGATGTACGGTTATACACAGACCAGGAGTGATGACAGGTCCCTTATCCACCTCTAGCCAACTGTTCACAGCTGTCAAGGTAGTGTCTCTGCAAATATAACTTAAAAGAATTCTTACATTCTTGTAACCATTTTGAAGTCCAATGTTGTAATGGCAATTCAGAGGTTTAATTGGTCATAGAATATCTGGATGGCATGAATTATCATTATATGCCCAAAGTAATTAAACTCAAAATGTGAGGAGCTATATATTTTGGATCTAGGAAGTTATCAGGTTAAATATGGGATTTAGAAAAATGCTAGAATCATACAATGCACAATTTATCCAGCCCTTCATGTAATACCATCTATAATTTTACATTTTACAAAGTCCACCCCTATTGTTTCCATTAATGACTTTTGTGCATGAAATCTTCTTGATTGCTTCTAAATGTATTTATTAATTATTTTAATAGCCCAACACATTAGTTTGGTTCTGAACTTGGAAACACTTACCTGTCTATAGTTGTTGCAAATGCTAAAGAGTTATTTCTTTTGATTTCCTCTTAATCTACACACATGAAATTTCCATACAATAACTGTCCTACACCCAACATTAGTAGTTGATTTGAATAGCAACCTAAGTCATTTATTAACTATTAAATGGAGGCATTCTGCTTCAATGAGATATACAATTTATCACCATAGTCATGTATCAGTCCGATTCATGGAAATATTTTCATTTGCAATATCTCAATCTGATAAACACATGTTTTAAGAAACAAAAGGGCTGATATCCTAAATATTATCAATGCATACAAAGCAATATACCATCCCGATATGAACAGATATGAACTCCCTGCCATTTGGCTAGGCCTTAACTACTTCCAACACCATGATAATCTAGGTGCCGATGCAACATTACACGTTTGTGATTAGGAGTATTTCAAAGATCCCTCTACACTTGTGCTTATACAAGGCCATCGTTTTTTTGGAACCGGGTGCTAAATCAAACCAAACAGGTGGCCCAATCCTCAACAGCAGATATATGATAGAGGCTCCCCCTGCTGAGAGTTCTATAGACTACAACATACAGGTACATACAAACTACAACATACATGTATATATAATACAGAGGCCAATATGTTATGATAACCCCTTCATGCACTTATCATGCACATATGTACATATATGTATTGGATACATATAGATGCTACCTGGTGCAACACTGCACAGTACACTAACACTGCATAGGATATCATATACAACTCCTACAGAAAAAAGAAATATATACACTGCACACATACAAAATACAAACAACCTGTGTTGAACATTGCACTGTGAAACTTTTAGAAGTTCAAACACATAATCTTTTTGACATATATTCAATCTGTTTTTTCTCATAGATACAACAGATTATCACACAGAATAAAATGCTGTGAAGAACATTGCAGACCCTGTCCTTGTGAATGAGACTTTGAACGACTACCAATTTGGAATATTGGTTCCCCTAGTACCCACAAGGGGCCACTACCGTGCCCATTTTTCACTGCCTTTTCACCATGCTACAACTGGTATTCATGCTGTGTGCCTTTAGTTCCTAATTCCTCCACAGCATGTCAGGTCAGGAGTGTAACACCCCCCCCCCCCCCTGGGTGAAGCAGCCGTGCTCTAACATGGATAATGCATGGTAGACTATAATCCGATGCTCCATTCATACTATATGCCTTTAAGCAGTCTTTAAAACATCTTGTGCATTCTTCATCAACCTACTTAACCTTTCTGACCACAATGCAAAGCAGGTTCTAATGAAGAACTCCCTGTGGTTTTTGACAATGCCTATATACAGTACAAAACCTTACAGTGAGTGATTTACACAACTGATCTTATGATAAGATATATACCTGAACTTACGACTAAAACATTACAAGTAAGGTAATGTAATCCTACAGATAACTCCAGGAATCTTAGTAGCCTATCCACAATATATCTAAAAGTTCACACAATCTCAGACAATAAATACATCCATGCAATACACGTACACTAGATAGTGATACAACTAACCATTCCAATGTTAACAACTCTCAGTGGACACACAGTTCACTGCTTGGAGAACTAAAAATGCTAAATAGAATATTAACAACCTAATCTAGTACTTTCCAATGTTTTGGATGCAGTTGACCTTTTGTCAATGCATTAGCAGTATTTGATTATGCACTGCTGTGGAGTCCACAACTGTCCTTACAAATCTAATCTACTATACACTATTTGCATTTTGTTTGCAGCCTTATACATTTATTATTTTAATGGTGATATATTCTTATTGTCTGCAGTGATTTCAATGAACAGCTCCCTCTGTTTATATTGTTTGTCACCTCAATATGGAACAAGATGAACAATACATCACAAGTGTCAAACCTTGGTTGGACAGGCTGGTAAGAATTGACTGCACAGAGAGAGGAAACCAAGACACAAGGGGAGTCCAGGCTATAAACAGAGAGCCAGACCTCCCCTTGGCTCCCTTCTCACACTGTCTGGCTCCCCTTACTAATGTCCCTGACCAGTTTTCAATTAGCTCAAACAGAGTTCAGGTCAGCTGAGGTGAGCCAAAGGTTGTCTAAAAGGGAGTCATGGCAGTAAACTGCACGAGACAGACTGTGCCTGGGCCCCCTTTCTGAAGGGAGTTGCAGCATGGACCTGGACTCTGTGTCTGAAGTCATAAAATGGAGTCATTTTGGAAGCAAAACATGTTTTAGGGGAGTCACATAACTCCCTTTTAGGGGAGTCAGATACTCCCTTCATCAAGAGAGTCAGAACACAGAGTCATTGCGGAGGCAAGGATAGAGTCCTTTTTTACTCTGTTTATTTACTCTGTCATGTCAAGCATGCAGATAGTCAGTAGAGTAAGTTCTCCACATCTTGCCTTGATCGCTGTAAAGGTGAAGCAACTAGACAGTTTCAGCTCTGAGCTATCGTCATCTCAGCCTCTGCCTCATCAACAGACCATTCTGTTGGGAATGGTCTCATATGTGCTCTCAGAGTTTTGCTTCTTAACTTTTTGACCCATTTCAGGCACAGACAGAGCCAGTTCAATCTCCTGCAAAGAAAATCTCAAGTGGAATTCGTGCCATTCCTGATTGCTGACTCATAATCCCTATAAGAACTTCGGAACTTTCTTGTGTCATGTTCCCTGGAATTGCATGTTTTATGAATGAGTAAAACATTTCTGGAACGTTTCCTGGACATTTTTTTGAACAAGTGAAACTCTAGAAATTCTCGTTATCATAAATCTACTTGTGAGGTTCTTGTTATTTGCACAAGTGGAACTCGGGAAATACACATAACTCACTAGGAAGATTCACTATTCCTGAGAATCTCCCATGTCTATCTTGTGTATAGGGCTTGTGCTTTTCCCAGGAAATACACAAGATACTAACTTGTGTCATTCTTCTGTTTTGAGGGTATATTGCCTCTTCTCCTGATCTTTTACTCTACACACTCTACACACTCTTCGTCAAATCTCAAGGACTTTCTGTTAAGTTGATGAAAGAAAGGGAATGTGCCTTAGCCTCTGGTAAAAGCCTCAGTTACATTAAAAAACACTTAGAAAGAGGACTGTTCCTGTTTTCAAAGGTGGCTAGCCAACCTTTGACAAAATAGTCTGTAACTGCACCAGTGTGAAGGTTGCCCAAGACGTCTTGCAGTTACCAGGACAGAAATGCCATCAGCTCTCCCCAAATGGTGACCGATACAACCACAGGAATATAGGAGGTTGCTCTCCCTCCAGTAACTTTCAATTGCCGCAAAACTTCAAATCGCTCTCCTTCAACACCTCGATTTTAGGGCCTTCCGTATTTCACTATGACTTAGGCGTTACATTTATCCCATTTATCAATATACTAACAGAGGAGAACAATCATTGTTGTTGTATGAGGCTTGCTTGAGAGTGCAAGACGGTGTCCCTCCAGATTGCCAATTGGCATTTTTGTCATCGGAAAACCAATCTTGTAGGTGTTATTTGTGACATTTTAGACGCCTATATGGATTTGAATTCCACTGGGGACTTGAGACAAGTCTAATACTGTAGACTTCACCTCACCCACCCAGCCTCCTGACACTGCCACCTTCTACAGCAAATAGCCAGCCACCCCCTCCCTCGTGCCCTAGTAGGAGGTTCAGGTATGTGGGCAGGTCTGCAGGCCGGTGGTCCTCTATAAAAGGCACCTGGTCAAGCAGTGGAAGATTTAAAGGCACAGGTCTTGGTACCCCTCCAGCGGCAGTCGGAGTGGAACTGGGACAGGTACTCAGCCCTCTATATAGGTGCGCTGGGGGTTTAACACGCCCTGTTAGCTTGTCCTGCCGCCAGCACACTTCGGAACATTAATCTTCAGTCATTGCAATTTCTTAAGCATGATCGGATGTCATATATATTTATATGACATCCAATATATATATATATATATATATATACAGTACAGTACACAAAGTGAAGATTCAAACGCAGTTCACACCACTCTCAGTACACCTGTCTAGTGCTTGCATTTCCTGGTATTAAGTAAAGGGTGTCTAGGTTTCATATGAGACCACATATCTTGCAGACACTGATGCATATACTTAGAACCATGTAAAGTGCAGCATATTTTCGACCATGCTAGGTTTGGCCCATTCTAGTATATTTACATTTATACATTTTTTGAATTGTCTTGCAGCTTAAATTCCTGCAATGCTATAATATGTTCATTGTCAGTGATTGCGAGCGCTTTCAAAAACCTGTGAAAGCGCCACATTGGTCCTACTTCGATGTAGTCCATGAACCGTTGCACCATGACAGCGTCTGTGGCTTCAACCTGATCAAATCAACACAGAGACATGCACACAATTGTACGAGATAAAATAGTCTGAAATATGAAGCATCATGAAAAGAATTGTATACTACCACCTTACAAAGCTCGCACCAAGCATATCATAGTGATATATATTTTAAATGCAAACATTGATAAATTTTAATTCTAAATGTTTACATGCTTTTAATCAATATCAAAACAATGAGTTTATCGAGGCAATGATATATTTTCAATTGCCGGAAATAGGCTTTCAATAGCTTTCAAAGTGTCAACTTTCTGAGGAGTTGCAGAACCAACTTCAGGACTGCTTCACTTTTACTAGGTCATTGTGTCAAAATCATTTTTTTCATTCTTTTTGTAGTAGAGTCCAGAATCCTTAACTACTTAGAGTTACCATATTTAGATTAGGATAAGAACCACATACCTTGAAGCTGTCTATGTCCTGTCTGGAAGCCACATTCAACTTTCTCAGCTCATCCCACACATTTCCTAACTTGAGGACCTTCTTCAGCTTTGGCAGCTTTTCTATAATGAGCCGTGGGTATACATCCATCACCAGTTCCAGGCTGCCTGGGTGCCGCTTGTCCCACAGCTCCCAATTCCCATCTGTAGCACCACCTGAACGTAAAAGACATGATAGGAATATTTCTGTTTAATCAGTTACTAGTTGAAAAGTAACACAATTTGGCTTTTGGCCTCTTGGTATCGTAGTCCAAATGATGAATGGGAAATATATGCTATGGGAGATGAATTTCTGATTTAATATTCTGTAGTCGTTTGGATTTGTGGCCATTTGATAGCATTCCTTTGCCCAAAAAATAAATCCTACTAAGACATTTGAAGGTGAAATACTCTTTTGTAATTTGCACATGCCATAGAATGGATACACTACAAGTGCAGAGGTCATGCATGAACATTGGGTGTGGAGTCAACAGTAATGTATGTTTGTTTCTTGAAGCTCTTACTCGTCTTATAATTATAAATAATCATAACCACCTTGCTTTATTTTCAAATTTAGTCTGATTAACAATCGAGGCCCAAAATATGAATGTCGTAGATGACAGAATCAACTGTCAAGAGTCTTATCGTACATATTGACCTTACCTCCAAACACAGTTGGTGTACCTAGTGTGGTTCCCTTTTTCTGCTTTACTGATAACTGTGAAACACTTGCGGATGCCGCGCCACCTTGAATAATCAGCAGATAAATATGATTTTCAAATCTCAATTGTTGTGTGACTAGTAAGTTTATCAAATTTATAGTACAGTGTTGGAAGTTTTGTGCAATGACACAATATCTCTCTACTCGACACTGATGGTTAGAATCTTAAGTCAAAAGGGTTGAGTAATGACTGATATGACCTGGTTGATTTGTGTAGCTTGGTGATGCATCAATTGGCTTAGGGTAGACAACGGAGAAGTCATGACTTATGCAGCCTGTGTCTTTGTAGTGAAACGAAACATTTGCGTAGAAAGCCACATCCTTTGATCTTGTTTTACTTTCTAGGAAGAAATTCTGGATAGGTTTTGAGCCCGAGTTATCAGAGTGTAGAAGGACATCCCGGCCATCCACAGTGTACTCAACCTATAACCGTCGATAAAGATGTAAAGATATACCTGTATATATATATATATATATATATATATATATATATATATATATATATATATATATATATATATATATATATATATAAATTGTACAGAGAAAGTAATACTGCTCAAGATATTATTGAACAAAAAGTTAAAGAGTACTAATGGATGGATAAAGGGAAACTTGTACCAGCAGTCTAGACTTTGTGTATGTATTTGTCAATACAGTCGGACCGTTTTTCGAAGGTCTTCAATAATCTAGCACAATCATAGTCTGGCGACCTTTTTGCAGAGCCAGTCCTATACATACGTCTATATATATAACCTGGCTGATCCAAAATCAGGCCTCGTTTTGATTGGTATGGTGAGGGGGGGTGGGTCAGTTTATTGAGGTCTGACTATATAAAAGTTATATTAAGCTATGTAAGTCCCTTGTTTTAAATGGGGGGGGGGGCAGTTTATTGAGGTCTGACTGTATATACAAATTATTTATCAGGCTTGTAAGCTAGTCCCTAGACCTAGATTAGCACAACGGTAGGGAAGCTCAGGCTTCTCAACACACAGTTCAAAGAGCCCAATAACTTAACAAACCACATTCATAATCTTACCTCATCTAATGATTTTTTACCATCATCATCAAACCGAACAACCTTCCACGGAAAGTCTTCCTTTATCTGTAGTTTCACCTTGATTGCAGGGAACTTCATTTTCTTTGACTTTTCTGGTAAACGTATAGGCTGCCAGTCAATTTCTTCCATGCCTTTAGGATACCACTGATCAAAAAGGTAAAAATAATATATATATTAATCATGCGTATACTACTTTCATCCATCATTTATACTCACAAAAAGTGCGAGATGTGTCAAAAAAGACATTCCATGTTATAAAAATTCTTAGCAAATTGAATAAGAAAAAAATCTAGTAAAACAATTGGAAAACAGGTTACCATTTTTCGGTGATGTTCAAAGTCCTTGAGAGTGGAGCAGTTGACGTGTGCCATGAGCCGTACTTCCACACTACTACCAGATCCCATGTTGACATGTGACGCTGCTATCGTCAGCAGAACATGCTTGATCTTAACCGTCTTCCATGCCTTTACAATAAATTTTGTAAAGTGTGGAGTCCTGATGACAAGGCCATCATTTATTATTCTGAAACTCATCTTATCATCAGCGGATATCTCCTGCAATCAAAATGAATGTCCATACTAGAAACTAAGCTAAGAAGCAGAATGTATAAAATTATCATGCTTGATACACAACATTGAGTGTAATTCTTTTGTGCAACACATTTCACTCTGAACTGGGTTACTTTTGCACTCTTTCCCATTTCCTGGATCATACAAATATACTGCAATTTACATCGGCAGGATTAAAAACAAGGCACATATTAACACATAGCATTAAAGTGAGCATATGCGATGACTGGGAGAGACTGTATTTTTGAAAATGAGTTAAGGTGTACTCAAAGACCATAAATACCTCCCCATCTACTCCATGCCGTCTTATCCTTACTATTTACAGTTTCTTTTCATCTCATTCTTAGATTTTAACCCCTGTCTAAGCCTTGAGAGCAAAGTCAGAATTTGGAGTGACACACCTAATTCACACATACCTGGAACCTGTCCCCCACACTATACAAAACCTTGACATCAGAGAACTCAGCCGGAGTGAGGTATAGCGGAACTGTGACAGTTACTGCCTGCTGGAAGTTGATGTTTCTGTCAACCAGGCATTCAACGATCGGACCCAGGATGTGCTCTTTGTCCTCCTTAACCCATTCACTGTAGTCTTCCAGGTTGGTGTGCACTTTTACTGCAGATTAACATTAAGAACTAATCAAAGCTGATTCCCAACTTTCATACAATTGTAGTGTTGGCTGAAAAGGTTCTTTGGTCATACAAGGAATCAAACTGAATTAGAGAAGCATACTTTTTTTAAATTGTCTATTTCATATTAACTTACCACACACATCAACAGTTTCACCAAGAGGGACGGCACCATCAGGAACCGATAGGACCACGTCAGATGTTTTGCTTCGCAGGACTCCACCTTCTGCTGTGAACTTTCTTGAGAAACAGTTTGTTGGTTGAGCAGTAGTTGGGCTGAAATGGATTATTTCAATGTTAAAGATATACTTAAATCTATGATTATGTAGAATCAGTACTATTCAACAATCATGTAAGAAATAGTATTCTTTGCACCTTGGCTTCAAGCTCTGATCTGTCTATGCAAAGGTATCCATTCATAGTTACCTGCGCACACGTTTCCCTAAGCAGCTAAAAATAATTATCTCATTTCAAGAAAATAAGATTATCAAACTCGTCTGGTGGACACACCACTTGTTTTAAAAAGGAAAGTTTTTCTTAAAACAAGTGGTTTGTCCGCCAGTCGAGTTTGATAATTTTATTTTCTTGAAATGAGATTATTTCTGGCTGTGTAGATTATAGTTCACTAATGTCCTACCTTGGCTCAGCTTGTCTGTCATCATGTCTTTCTTCAATCTGTGCAATGTTGTCTCTGTCTTCATGGAGTTGCCTCTCATCACTTGGCTGGCCTTTTCGCCTTGGTTGCGATTCCCCAGCAGCAGCTTCAATCTCGAGCAGCCTCCTCTTGTAGGAACGTATGTGCTGAGGTTGGATAGAGTTCACCAGGTTACCAGAGGAACCCGCATCGATACCGACAATCTGCATAATCAGCTTCTGTATGTCCTGGGGGAAGGCTGACAAAAATCCCTTAACCTTCCAAAGGGGGCTGTTTTGGATTTCGTTGATGAGACGTTTTGCAGCCATCGTTACTTCTGCTGAAGGAGCCTGAAGATAAAAGAATGGATTTTTTTGTACTATAAAAATATAACTCTGGCTGAAATGTGACATTAACCAAGACAAACATTCAGATGCTAGAATTTCCTTGTATACATGCATAAAAACCAGAGTAAAAAACCAAAGACCAGAGTAAAAAACAAGAACTTTTTTCTGCTTACTGTCTTTGCTAGTTGCTGCTGATGTCCTCCACTTACAAAACTGAGGAGGTCAACCAGTTCATAGATTGTTGTTACATCTTGCCGGAATATGCTCTCCCACACATCGAGCCCCGTGGTGCCTCCTACATCTACGAGCTTGGCAAATGTCAGCCTTTCTGTTGCAGCTGTAAGGTTAAAAATAGTGTAAGTAGGGTCCATTGACATTTGATTTTTAAAAAGGTCTTATCAGAACTATATAGTTACAAATGGTTCTTTTTAAAAATTGTCTCTTTCATCCAAAAGGTGAAATATTAGATAAGATGAGTTAACAAACAAATACATCCTCCAGTCTTACCTTTCTGTTCAAAAAGTGCTTTATCTGGAGTGGTCAGTGGAGTTATTTGCTTGATGTTCTGGTGGAACCAAGGTGCATGGTTGGACTCCTTCAACATGGGTCCGTGGGTCTCGCATAGCCTCCTCTCATGCACTCTCCTGTCACTGGACTCTTCAAGTGTACATATGAAGTTCCATTGCCTACAAAGATCACAGCAAACCCAGACTCCAAATCCATTCCTCCCAGGCAAATACTGTAGTGCCCGAGAAATGGTTGTGAAAATATCATTGAGACTATTGTCTGTAGACTTTTCTCCTTGGTTAAAGGTGACCTCAATTACTTCAATCTTCCTGGAGCTATCTGCAGACAGTTTCCGGATGCTGAGGGCTGACTCTGGGCTCTGACTTGGCCTGAATGTGGCAGAATCCCTGTACACAGGACCACACACCTCCCAGTTGTAGCCGACTGACAGACTGGAAATCAGGCGGCTGATGAGGCCTGCAGGCAGGAACCCGATGTTCGGGTACAAGCGGATGATTCTGGCTGAGGGTCTTCTTGCAGCTTCTGGCTGAGGGTCTTCTTGCAGCTTCTCCGTGGAGGGCAGCAAACATGGCACGAGATAGGGAGGGTCTTCACTTGTGGCATCCTTCAAGTAGTGGCTTGGTGCAGGCATAAGCAACGAAAACTTCATCATGGTTGTGAGCAGCTTCTTCCTGGTGTCCTCATCTGGCCAAATGCTTTGAAGCAGCCTCTGGTGCAGAACTCCATTGTTGTCAAGGTCAGCCCAGTACGTGGCATTTTCTTTGTACTTTTGAGTGTCCTTGTGGGCCTGTGCAATGGTGATCACTTTCTTGAACTCGTTAATCAGCCACTGCACATCCCTTACAATAAAGTCCGCCAACTGCCCTTCACCAAAATAAACAACATCCCCGACTTCATTTAAAAAAGTCAATGCTGCTTTGATGTCGGTTTCTGTGATGATGAGGTCTTGATCTGTTGCGATTTTTTTCACGTCTGCCAGTGTGAGGCTCTTCTTCTCTTGCTGCATGATCCCTTCTTTAAGCTTAAACCACGATAATGGTACTTTGTAGTTCCTCATCTTCCCCAGCTTTTGAAGAGTATCCTTCAGCTTCTTGACATCACTGGCGGCGCGTTCCTTGTTAGAAATGGTTACAATGTCTTCAATAAGAAATCTGTAGCCTTTATTCTTTAGGAATCTGCCAAGGTCTTCCTGGTACTCCTGGACTTCATCTGCTGAGCACACCTAGAACAGACAAAATAGAACACCTGCAGATTATTTGGATACCTGTATAGCTTACTCTAGAAATTCACCAAAAACAATCATTAGTATTATGTAAATCATTATGTTAATGATATACATACTTGTGTAATGTTTAAAAATATCCAGAACGATATACAGAAGCAGGGTTTAATACTTTGCACAAAGTAGCAATGTGAGAATCTGTAATACAGACTCCTCTCTTCTTCATGTGTCTCATCATTGATTTTGTTATGAATTCAACTCACATCTTTGTGGGTTAGGGCGATTATAACCTGGGGTTCCCATTCAGTGTATTCAACCCCGGCAGTTCTTTTAGCCAATTCAACGTTTGTGAATATGGAGGACAACCAGTATTCCAGGTAATCTGAAAAGAAGAATTCATTTTTGGGATATGAGTATCAGAAAAATGTATCACTACATTTACTTATCTGTCAGGGAAGGTAGAGATGATTTATAGTTAAAATAGAAAGGTTTTCTTTCTCCAAAATTATAAGCATGTAGTTGATGCTTGATATAAGTTAAGTCCTGCAGTTTGGTATTCCTTCTGAGAAATCTAACGTACCCTGCACTGTCTGGGGACAGCTCTTGTCCAAGATGAGCTGTCCCTCAATGTTCCTGCGGTAGGTGGGGACTGTGTCGGTTAGTTTTTGTCTGAGACTGGCTACGACTATGTACAGGGACCGCGCGGTCAGGAAGATCTGATGGGTGTTATAAAACACCCCCTGTAATAGTACAAGTTAAAACATTTATTTTACTAATACCACACATGGAAAATAATTAATATTCAGTGAATTGCAAGAATTTCTTTCTAGTGTAGCAGTTTAAAGTCCTAGACTGGTTTCAGATGTATGCAATGGCCGGCACAATGATACCAAAATGAAAAGAATATTTCAGTTCCAAAAATAACATATTTTATGAAATCTATTTGTTTGTCCTGCCTGTTGACCTATAGCTAATTGCTGCTAGCCTGCAGCTATAGAGCTGTGTCTATGAGACAAATATTTCGCTGACAGTGCTTCAATATGAATTAACATATTTTGCAAATATTCACACCACATACCTGACCAGCGTGGTCCCAAAAATACATTTCTTGCGACGAGCCTTTCCCATGTGTTCTTTTCTGTTCTTTTCTTTTCCTTTCCTCTTCTTTGGCGATTTCTTCCATGATCTCTAGGGGAACTGGCAGGACCTGCGGCTGCTCTTTTTGGTGTTTGACAGCAGGCTTCATAGAACTAGCTTCCTGACTTGTTCCTGCATTGGCAGCTTCAGAGGGTTCCACTTCTGTTTGTTTGGCGGAAGCAGGGTGTTTGCTGTGTGGTTTAGCACTCCCAGCACTGGCAGGCGCTACCGATGATGCTGATGTTGCTTCTGTTTTTTTAGCAGCTGAGCTGGATCTGGCAAGCTCATCATAAGGGCTTGTAGGGGAAGACGGTTGGCTGATGTTGATAGTCATATCTGCAACAATGATATGATCATATAGATTAGTAGGACTTTAAGATGATCATGCTTTTGATTTGATAGAGTGTATATAATTACATACAGCATAGTTTCTCTGGAAAGTATTTTGGAGACTCTTGAAACAAAACCAAGGGCTATCCACTCCAAAGCGGATCCTCTACCACTGAGCCACATCCCCACCTGCAACTCACATTACTGGATTGTTTCGATGTGCAGAGGGCAGCAGTAAAACTGAAATTGCATCCCCCCAATTTTGATCAACTCCCTCACACTAGGAAGTTCAGCACACCAAACAGACTCAACCAATCCAATGTTAACCAAACTGTTCTAACTGTGTTCCCTACCACCCATCAGGACTCAACCACATCCCAGATGTATCAGGTCGGAACACCCAGTGCCCATGGCTTTTCAGCACCTAGTTAGTGCTCCAGTGTCGATCCTACCATATCCTCTCAATAGACCATTGAGTGATTAACGCCGTAGGCGCTCAGTAGGTATTGAGAAGACAAGGTATACATAGAGTCTGACTGCTCAATGACGTTAGCTGCTCAATGCTATATCCAAGCAGCTGATGACCCGTATCCGCAAACTGAGTCGTTTGATCGATCATAGATGGCTCAACCTGTCAGATTGCCCTATCTGCTCAATGCCCTGCTCTATGGTATAAGCCCACCTGTGTCTCCACAAACATGAACGGTTTCTGTGAAAAGCAGTTTGGACCTGGGCCCTCCCACTCCACAGTAGATGTTCTGCAACTGAGACATATCCCCAAATGACAGATACAGTGTGCCGCATGCTACCGGGTCATCCGTTACCTGTGCAGCTCCCACATACTATTATGTATAGTAAATTTTTTTACCTGTTTCCTCCGCTGGGTCATGCATGGCAGCATTGTCAGATGGTATCTGTAAAATCAAGTTGTTCTCATTATTTCCTAGAGCCTAAGTTCTGATGCTCTGAAAATCTGACTCTCTATCATTTTCTCTTTCCTCCTAAAGTTGATGGATATAAGCAGTTAACATTAGCAAGTTACAATTTCGGTGGATATATTAGACCTACCTTGGTAGCAGAGGTGTGCACAATATGCCTTGCAATCTTTGTTTGGAATGATTCATCTGTAAAATAAGGCATTAAAAAAAGGTTATGAGATTACATATATATATATATATATATATATATATATATATATATATATATATATATATATATACATTTCAATGTTATCTAATTCATGTAAATGTCTTTCCATGCTTCCAATATAGTGTTGATGTACAAATACACTATTAGCCTATTCTTCCCCAAAACAGGGTTCCAGCCGGCATGTACTCATGTTCGGCCAGAAGGGTCCCTCATAGGGTACGAGAAGTCCTTCCTTGACCAATCTTATGATCGGCCAGGGAACTCCTTTCCAGGAGCTATGTATCCGGCCTGGAAGAACCCTGCCCAGATGTATAGGTGTCGCCACCACTGAGCAACCAACTATATAAGGCTGTTTCTCACCAATCCAGTGCAACTTCCTATTTTGGACTTTCGTAGGTTGTAAATCAGCAGGAAATGTTTTGTTATGATTTTTCTTAGTCCTATCAGGTCGGGTTGGGATAGGCCTACAAGGGCAACCCCAGTTTTACTCATGTGTTACCATTATTTAGGGTGTGAGAGGCCAAAAACAGACGAAAAAAGGGGGTTTTCATCAGCTGTTTACAATATGGAGATGTTGTACATTCTATAATCAATAGATGTAAAGAAGCATCTAACTGTTCTTCGTATTTTCATATATCATAGCAATGAATGAAATGCTGGAGGTGTTTAAAGGTTTAACATTGTCAATATTTGCATATGCTGAGTGACTGAATATGTTTGTGTAATATATTGAGGAATCGAGTGACGCACACAAACAGTCCCTATAGCTTTGCCTACATAAACCATACAATCTAACCAAATATTGGTATGCAATACTTAGTATTGACGTATATGGAAATAAAAAAGAAATGGAGAAAATATTGCAAACACCAGGCAGTAGAGCCAAAGGAACTTCACACTGATGATGCTGTGTAGTTTTATGAGGAATCGAGTGACACACTAGATATCACTATAGATCCCCTGATAATTGTATTTAACTATCTATTTTACACATCAAGTATCTCTATAAGGAGGGCAACAATCTGTCAAAAAGACAGAATTCAGTTGCAATGCTGAGAGGGGTTAAGCCTGTATATGCATGTACGGAAGAATCGAGTGATGCACAAAATCGAGTGACACATTGTCAGTAAACATTGTCACATATCCCTGAATAATTATGTATCCCTTTTCATTTTGCACATCTGTTATATCTGTAATCAGGATAACAAAATGGCAAAAAGACAGAATTCAGTCATCACCCTGAGGGGTGGCAGGCCTGCACATGTATTTACGGAAGAATCGAGTGACGCACAAAATCGAGTGACACCTGGTCAAGGAATTACTGTGAAGTATTCCACAGATATAAAGTAAAGGCATTGTTGAGCCAATGTATAAAATAATGTAGAGTGTCTTCCTAGCCTTATAGCTCTCCCCAGCTTGACCTTATAACCTACCCCTCTTATGGCATTATGCCCCCCCGCCTACCTCTTGGCCTTATCCCTCCACCTCTCAGCCTGATAACCCTCTCCCTCACAGCCTTATAGCCATTGCTCTCCTGGCCTTGTAACTCTCCCCATCTCAGTAATATATCCCTCCCCCTAGGCTTCTTCTCTTTTTCTTATAAGTGTCCTTCCTCCTGGCTTCCATTGAAACGAGAGAAGTGAGGGAAGCAGGAAAAGAATTGTTACCGTTCACCTTGTACACCCTCAGCCGAAAGCCTGACGTTCAGGTGAGAGTGACGCTCACATTTCTGAGGGTGTATGTTTTGGCACTGCCCTCAACTATGCACACATACCAAAGACATTTGAATATTGACATTTGAATAGTGTGGTTTCACTAGCATTTCAGGTACCGTAAATTCCCGCGTACTACCCGCGAGTTGAACGCTAACCAGACTCAGCTTTCATTTGATACCAAACATGCTTAGATAGGGTGCGGGTTATACGAGGGTTTTTATTACTAAAGAACAGTACTAAAATTGAAACTTTCAAATTCAAAAACGGGTTTTAGGATTCCCCTGAGTTGGGGGTGCGGGTTATACGCGAGATGCGGGTAGTACGCAGGAATTTACGGTAAATACGCTGGAGGAAGGGGATAATTTCAGGTCTCAATTTAACCTTCGACTACAGGTATAACAGGTAGGGGACAGGAATACCTTTTTAGGACGTACCACTCTTGTGGTACAGCCCTGTCAATTAGACCATACCAGTATTGTGGTACTATGCCTGGTTCTGGGGCGTACCATTTAACTGGTACATGTTGTGTGATCATTAGACCATGAACAGCCAGCTGTACTAGAATACTGACCCCCATGGGTGGGTCTGCAGTACTCATAGAACAATGGGTCTTAGCTATACCAACACTGGGGGCATGGGTGGGGGAGAAAACACCAGCTTTTTTAAAAGATTTTATCTATTTATGACCTTACCATTCCATTACGAGGTAAAACCAAAACGTAGAGGGATAGATCAGTATGAAGTAGTATTTCATGAAGATTGTAATAAATCCACAGTTAACACAGGCTATTATGCTAGTGAGCAAATCTGAAAAAATTGGGACCTTTGATCCACTCTTATATCAGTGATCAAGCTGCTATCTTTAAATACGGAAGAATCGAGTGACGCACATAGATTTCATGGATATCAAAAATGAATATGAATTTTCTGCAGATCTCATCTGTATGTGTACATTTGACATGTATTTGATGTTTATATTAAAAATAATAACTACATTCTGCTGGATTAGTCCAGAGTAATTAATATATAATGATATCTGATTTAACCTATGTCTGAGTTTAAATGAGGAATCGAGTGATGCATCTTTATAGCCATGGGGAGGGCACTGGGTGTAGTGCTGAGCCTATGTCCCAACTACATGCTGCAAGGGGATATATTTGACTACTTGTTCCAGTTGAGATTAGAAATATCCAGCATAGTTTCAATGTTAAGAGCTAAATAGAGTTTAGTATAGTAAAAATGTTTTGTTTTTTCCGGAAAAGCAAACTTTCACCCATCTCATCAGAAAAGAAAAAATGACAAATTATGTCGTAAACTATATCAGAAACAGTAAAGATAGGCTGCCCAACCTCTTTTGTTTACAATATAATTACTTAATGTTGCAAAATAACCTTAAATCTAGATAGAAAAATGATTATCTATGAGAGAGTACATGCGTCACTCGATTCCTCATGAGTTGATGACATAGTAACTTTGTCTGGTTACCATAGCAACAGTTTTCTGATTTAACGGTGCCCACTTCATACATATATGGCCCAAGACCCATACCATCCATAGACAATAGGAATTTGATCTGCACACAAATTAGGTTTTTACCCCCTCCCCTGGCCAGTTGCACTGGATTGGTGAGAATCAGCCAGGGGCTGCCCAGTGGTTACAGGCAGTTCCTGCTGGTTACTCTTTCTGCCACTACCAGCTCCAGTACTAACGAAATATCGTATTTATTCCATACTTAAGCATATGGCTGTGTCACGACCTTGGGCCAATGTTTTTGCCTCTGACTGGGTGCCAGCTCTGACTGGGTGCCAGCTCTGACCGGGTGCCAGCTCTGACCGGGTGCCAGCTCTGACCGGGTGCCAGCTCTGACTGGCCTGAATAAAAAAGGGTTATTTAGGGCAGATGATGATAAAAATGGACAACTAATGATTAGTTTAGAGCGCTATAACATCCATTAACCTTTTCAGACAAATTCTATCTACATCTGCCCTAAATAACCCGATTTTATTCAGGCTGGTCAGAGCTGGCACCCGGTCAGAGCTGACACCCGGTCAGAGCTGGCACCTGGTCAGAGACAAAAACATTGGCCCAAGGTCGTGAGACGCAGCCATATAAAGATTTTGTGGAGTTTTCATATCCGCAAAAATCACGAAAATGTATACCCAAGGAAATAAAGTACTTTCACAGTACTAACTCCGCTTCTGGACCAGACTAAGATCTTGGTACCAGGATAGGCTTCTTAAGCTGTACCAAGATCTTGCCATGCCAACTTATAATGAATATTACACATATTCATAATACGAATCAAGTTATGTTACTAGTACCATTGGAAGAAGCATGTGATATTTACACAGAATATGTTGTTACTTTTCAAATTGAATAAAGAATAAACAGGGAGCTAAAACAAGGGCACTGTTGTCAAAGTAGCATTTTTGATTTTGTCTTTAGATTAACTAATTATAAATTGATCTAATGCAATTGTAGGATACTCCTTCTGAACCACATTGAGATTTCCTTGAATGGTGGTCTGGTTGTTAAGTATTTCCATCTTTTAATCGGGTATTTTCCGCAATCTCCGTCCCTGACCCCAGTGACCCCAATAATTATATGCACAGAAGAAGGTCACAGTCCAGTGATTACAGGTGAAGCACATGTATATTTCGCCCATCTACCTGTATGAGCAGGGGTCAGGGTCCAATGGGTACATTAGATGTACCAAGATTTTGATACAGGCCACGATTATGTACAAACAATAATCCTGGTACAGATCCAATGGGCAGGGTTCACTAATAATTTAGTACATCCTTAGACCATGGTCCTAGCCCCAACCTGAATACCCATTCCTCACAACCAAACACCCATTTACATCTTCATCTGCACTAAATAGATCATAGATTGCACCCAGTCAGAGACAAAAACATTGGCCCAAGTTTGTGAGACACAGCCTTCAGGTCCCCCCCTCCTAGTAATCAGGGTTGCCCAGCGTTGCCTTACACCATGTGCATATACCATCTTTCTAAACCTAGTGTAGCTCCTTGCCCATGCCCCATGTACACTTTTGTGTTTCTACCAGGTCCGGGAAATGAAGGGAAACTCTCCCCAGAGCCTGTTTTTACACCAGTGTTAATTTTCACAACGCAGGTAGGTGTGAAAACACTGTAGGCCTAGAATTAGCAACGGTTTTGCTTGTAGCATAAGCACTACAGGGCTAAAAATAGCAATGGTTTTCTTATAACCTATTTGCTGAATTTTCTATCAATTTGCTGTTAAATGTATATATCCCATAAGATAGATTAGTGCATGCTCTTGAATCATACATGGGGAATAGTGAATCATACATGGGATTGCCATGAAATCACATATAAATAAGCTTTTTCTATAGACTTTCCCTCTGTGCTCCTCCACTTCACCCAGGAGGGAGTGAGCCCTGCAGTGTTTTCACACCTACCTGCGTTGTGAAAATTAACACTGGTGTAAATAACGGCACTGGGGAGGGTTTCCCCTCATTTCCCGGACCTGTCTACCACCATCTCCAGCTGCCTTTTGTGGATGAACCTGGGTTAATGGTAATATGACCTGACAACACTCAGTGGAAACTAGAGTTACTACAATACATGGTTTTTTAAATGATTACCCACCTTGGTGTTTTGCCCAATTAGAGGCTTTGGTAATTTCGATCTTCGCCTCACTTGGATCGGCATTGATTCCTATTGTAGTTTTGTGGTCTTCTTGAAATTTCTTGTCCAAGAGACACCCCACAAGATTCGATTTCCCCACTGCATAGCTCCCCACCACCATCACGCGGGCCTGGCACACTGACTCTGTTCCTCGTTTACAGGCCTCGTCGTAGGCCTGTCTGTATGCAGGCTCTAAGGCCTGGATCTCCCAGGGACGCTCTGAAAGCATGGGTTGGAGTGAGGCTATTGAGACCACTAATCCTTACAGATATACCAACATATATATTCCTCTCTTAATTCAAGAATGTATTGGGCTCAACCTGTTCAATGTTATATGGTTCAAGAGCATTGCGCATAAGCCAACTGTGAGGAAAGGGAGTGAACCAAATCATTAAGCAGTTATCTAAAGTCAATGAAGCCTCTGATCTCTTATTTCAATGAAAGCGGTGCAAATATTCTCATGGGGAGAAAATTGATATTTTGAGTCTGTATTTCCATATATAAACCATTAACCTAGAACAATGTGTTATTCATATATTGATCTATGCTTTATACATAGTGAGAGACCTACCAGGTTGGAGGGGGACAGTCTGTGGGGCACTACTTGTGGTGGTGGTGCTGCTGGAAGCTGGTTGGTGCACTGGTGCGGGGACCGGTTTATCTGTGACTGATGGGGAACTGTAATAAAACAACACAATAAATACTGCATTAATGTAATATGCTATGATCCAGGAGATGACACAGAACTATGGTTTGGGCATCTTTAATTACCGGTACTCCACATTACACAACGCATAAACACAATATAATAAAAATAAAATTTTTACAACATGTACATGGTCGTCTAAGGTCTGTCTCTGGCACCGACCGTGCCTGCTTGGTGCTGGAGGGATTGTGACCGGTAGGCCCTACACAGCCAATAGTCCAGCAGTGACCCAGTAGGGGGCAGCACCCTCCACCCCAGACAGGGCGGGAATACCGGGTAACATGCCATTTGTCTTTATAGCGTGTTAAGCTCACTTAACCCTACAATAAATACTGCATTAATGTAATATGCTATGATCCAGGAGATGACACAGAACTATGGTTTGGGCGTCTTTAATTACCGGTACTCCACATTACACAACGCCAAACGCCCAACCGTAGGAATGTCAGTTAGTCAGTCATGTAATAATGTGTCCGCTCTGGCGAAGATGTTCTTCACAATGTCTTCCTCCAGGGCTACCTTTGACTCCAAGGTCCGCGACAAGTACAGGAGGACACTGACACTCTTCCAGTCCCCCAAATTCTTGATGTCCACCAGGGACACTCCGTTCTCCGCCAGGAGGCTAGCGCCACCCCGACGCATGGAATGGCTGGATAACATTTGAATACCTTTAGACACACACAGCTCAGACAACTTATGAGAATACCAACTGTAGGTGCCCCTGACCCACCTTCCTCCCACCATGTAACTGATTAACTGCGAAGAAGGGGAAGGATATTGAACCCTAGCACATAACAGTGAAAGGTAATGGTGAAGACAAAAAATCGACCCACTAACTGGGGCAAAGGGTATGTACAACACCCTTTCTTTGAAGGAAATGGTTTTGGTACGGTGGATGGAGACCCCAACCCCCCATGGTTGCCATTCTACATCTGAATACTTAACACCTAAATCCAGTTCCACCAGATTTGACCTGCGGAGCAGGCCCCTGAAGGCCAACAACACCGCTACCCAAAAAGCTAAATCTGACATTACTCCCAACTCCAACCCACTATGCAACTTTATCAGATCCAACAAGGTAGCAGGCCTAGCCTGTTTTGTGAAATCACCCAGGGATCTTTTGATACCTCTCATAGTAATCATCAGCTCAAAACTTTGCTGATCTACATGTTTGACCCCGGCGAGCTTGTGCAAGAGCCAAACCGCCCCCAAGTACTGCTGTATTGATTTGTAACATAACCTATCCGACAGGTGAACCACATACAACAATAACATATCTAGTGTTGCCGGTAAGGGGGTATAACCCAGCTCCCCACAGAAATCCAAATATGACTTCCATTGTGAGGACCGCGTAGATTTGGAACTGTCCGCCATCCAGCTTGACTGGAACACCAATAGTTTCTTCCTCAGCTGGTCACCTGAAAACAGCACAACCAGTCTGAGAAAGAGGGAGGAAGGGAACCTTTGCACCTATCATCAAACAGTCTTGATAAATAGTCGGCCACTGTATTCTCCTTCGAGCTTATTCTCTTTGCTACTATGTGAATATTATACAGGCAACAACGCCAGAACAATTCCCTGATCCACCACATACATCTAACGCTGGTGGACCTACCGGTAGTGAGCATGGCCTGTACCTGCGTATTGTCAGTCCAAATGACAATCTTTTGATCTCTCCAAACCTCCCCCCACCTATCAATTGCAGCTAACACCGGCCACAATTCTTGAATGTTGATGTCTGCCTCCGGAATCAACTCTGACGGCCTCAATGAGAAATGGTGATCAAGGTAATATTTAGCATAATCCTGGCCTTCTAAGTCCCAGGAACCCGCGATCCAATCCCCATCCCAGCGGGCTCCAAACCCTGTGGACGAAGAGTCGGTCTGCACCTGAGCGGCCTCTTTTCTGGAACACCTTATCATACGGGCCTTGCCATTGAATACCTCCACAAAACTAACCCACCACTTGATGTCGTCCTCAAACCAATCCGGTAGATGAACCACAGCTCTGTCCCTGGGAACAAACTTTAGGAGGTTGATTATTCTTCTGGAGAAAGTTCTACCCCCCCGAACCACCTGACTGGCATGAGCCAGGTACCCCCCTAGGACCTCTAAGTCCTTCCTAGAACACGTTCTAAGGGTCCTGAACTTACCCACCAACTCCTGGGTCTTCCTTAACTTATCTTGAGGAAGTCTAATTTCTAGCTGCAGACTGTCTAACTCCAGCCCCAGGTATCTGCAGATCTGACTGGGACTAACTACTTTCTTCCACGCGATATGGAAACCCAACTTGCGCAACAAGTCAATGAGAACGGTCTGCTTTGCTCTACAATCATCATAACTGTCCCCTATGACTAGGTAGTCATCCAGGTATCCAAATACCCTGCCTACACCCCGACGCTCCATACATCTCAGAACAAATTCAGTTACCTGGGTAAAGATATAAGGAGCACACTTTAACCCGAAACTCAGGGCACAGTCTTCATAAAAACTCTTCTGCCCCCCCAAACTCCAGCTAAACCCTTGTTTGGTCCTGTCCTCCGGACATACCGGTATGGAGCGGTAGGCGGATTGAATATGAATGACCGAAAACCAGCACCCTGGAGTAATGGTTTCCACAATCTGATCCATGCGCACAAAGGAGAACTTTTGACAAGTGGAATCCATGTAGTCATTAATACTAGAACCCCCCGGTCCTGACTCCCCCCTACTACAATCCGTAATCGGTCTGACCGAGCCATCTGTCTTGAATATAGCTCCCAAAGAGTGAACACACTGGGGCCTATTCTCTACCCTACGTATCTTGCCTGCCTCCAACTCCAACTTCACAATTTTATCCATTTTAGACTTTGCTACCACCTGTTCTATGGAATCATAATTAGACCGCAAATAAGTACCGGTATAACCTTCATCTACAATCCTGAACCCTTTGGTAACGCCTTCCATAATATAATCTGCCTTGGCGTCACTTCCAGCTGGGTGGCCATAACACTCATCATAAAAGGCACAACTGTTCAATTGAATAGGCTGCCCCTTCAACAAATGGTAACCTTTACAGTAAAGACCACAAGGCCTACTCACCGACTCTCCATTGTTGACCCAACTAGCCTTCGTCACCGGCTCTTCGATACCTGAGCGATAATCCAGAACTTGACTGAAACCACTATTTCCCGGTCTGGACGAGTCCTCTCTGGCCCCCGGTTCCGTAATATAACATAGATCCACCTCTTGACCGTCATAACAGCCGTTGAAACCATGAATATTGCAGGTAAAGGACGAATTCCCCACCGCGCTAACCTTCATTCCGCCGAAAACACTTCCACCACCGCCATTTTGATCCGTGACGTCACCACTCTCGTTTGAAATCTCGTCAACCTCGGGATCCAAGATGGCGGCGCCCACGCTAGGCGGGTAAACAACAACATTCGCCGAATCTAACGTGTTTTCCACCGAATCACACGCGGCAACCCCAGGGTTTGGGGTCCCAATGTGCGACAGACCGTAAGAAAATTCAAGACAATCATGAAATACATGATTGGAGACCTCTGCGCAGGAATTTGTGCGTCCACACCCCAAACTGGAGCCGCCACCAATACTGTCAACAACCAACCCGACCACGCCCCCTTTTACCGAGGGGTAAGTGTCAACCACCGAAACAATTTCACCGTCCCTACCTGCTACTAAATCCTTTGTAGGAGAACCACCATCCCCCCTACCTTGATGCCTACCCTCACTATCTGCCTGCTGGTCCCTACTAAACCCTGCACAACCGGTGCTAGCTCCCGTGCCCACCCCTGATGTGGACGAGAGAGCTGCAACCCCCTAATCTTTAGAACCTTGACCCCCACACTTCATGACTGAATGGTCCCCACTGCACCCCTTGCAAATGTGGGGAAACCTACACTGAACAAACTTGCAACCATGGCTACTGTTAAACTCATTACAGACATAACGCCTGCCCCAGCCGCTACCCCCACCTGCTTGCTGGCCGTAGGCCTGACCCTGGCCCTGGTCAAAACCCCCATACCAATCTTGACTGTAGCCGGAGTAACCACCCCTACCTCTGCCAGAACCTCTGAACCGGCCTCGACCCCCACGGCCTCTGCCTCTACCCTGGCCACCCCCCTGGTTCTGACCTTGACCCAGCCACTCGTCACCATACCTGAACCGAGTGATATTCTCGCCACCGATATATCTCATCCACAGCTCGTGATCCCCGTAGCTAAAGGCCCTAAACCCATGTAGCTCACCTCTATCTCTCATGGCCTTATCATAATTTATGAGAGCTGGATGCTCATAGACGTTTACTTTATCCATGAGAAACCTGATATGCCTACCGTACCGATATGGGTTTAACCCTGCCTCACTCATACTGTTACACAACCCCAAACTGGCTGAGATTACATCATGAATACCAGGACTCTTGAGTTTATCATAAGCTGTGTGTGGTTCAAGATCAAATGTAACCCACCTACTTTTGGACTGTTTTTCAGCGACGACATAGACTGGCTGCTGTCCCTGGTAGACGTGTTGCTGACCGTGTTGCCCCTGCTGACCGCCGCTCCAAGAGGCTTGCCGTCCCGCGCCTCCTGCCACTGACGACGGCTGAAAATTGCTGGACTCTGTGGGCTCACCGTCCAACAAATGCGAGGGAAGGAACCTTTGCCCCAGCACGAGGTTCTTCTGTCCACTAGGCTGGCCTCTGAACCCAGCGTTACCCAACCTCTTGCCCATCAGGGCATTAAACAAGGCCATATTGGGACTCTCTTCCTCTTCACCCGATTCTTCCTCAGTCTTGGCCGACGTATCCGTCTCATTGATGTCCGCCTTGGAACCCACATCTATTGAACTTCTACTTGCTCCTTGCTTAGTATGGCTCGGGGGCACCGACTGAGACGCCAAATCGACCCCCCTTAAAGAAGTGAATCCTCCGGTGTATGCGCTACCACCCACCGCACCCGCCGGCCACTCACTCACCGGTGGGTCCGCCATGACACCCTGCCCGGCGCACATGACTTGCATCATCCCGGTAATCATGTCCATTTGTTGGCGCATGACTTTGCGCGACTCCTTGCATTCCACCAACAGTTCTTTCACCAAATGGGCATCCATGACTGCACTAGACGGCTCTTTGGCTTTACCTAAATACAATTCTGAGTCTCTGTCCATTACCTCATTGTCGAGGTAGAGCAGCCAATCGTCCTCAGAACTACCCTCCGCTACCGCCTTGCTCTTAGCCAACAACACATAAGAACACGGTTTACCACCTTTAGGAGTGTGCGCACAATCACACTCGGAACACTTTTGTAAACTTCTAGGCATACTGCGACTCTTAGTACATGGTCGTCTAAGGTCTGTCTCTGGGCACCGACCGTGCCTGCTTGGTGCTGGAGGGATTGTGACCGGTAGGCCCTACACAGCCAATAGTCCAGCAGTGACCCAGTAGGGGGCAGCACCCTCCACCCCAGACAGGGCGGGAATACCGGGTAACATGCCATTTGTCTTTATAGCGTGTTAAGCTCACTTAACCCTACAAAAAAAGCTCAATCTCATACATTTCACATGCTGAATTAGAGGTTAGATAATGTTACAGCCCAGCTGGATGCAGCAATCAAAGTGGTTCAGGTTGTGTGACCGTGTGTGCCGGGTTTGAAAAAAATAATTTTGAGATTTTTGGTTGTATTTATGAGTCAATTTAGTGATTGGAAAGCTAATGCATTGTTTTGTAAGTCAGAGCCACAGGTCCTGGGTATCTCCCAGTCCTCCGTTTAGAAATTTTAAGAGAAATAAATCTGACCTTTAATCCCTGATTTTCAGATGCTCATAAACACCTTATTCACATAAAAAATGAGTTTTAATTTTGCTGTTTAGTGTACATATCTCACCTCTTTTTTGTTGTAAATCTCGATGTGAAGGCCTTGTACCAAGGCTGTTTTACCTTCTGTACCTCAGCCTCAGGAGCCTGGTGTGTAGCTGCTGCTGCTGCAGGCCTGTAAATACAGGAAGTGTTATCTCCTTCTTATTCCCCATACCCATATACATGACTAATGCTGTTGCCAGCTCTATCATCTGTATGTCTGGGAGTTCTTCGGCCTGAAACTTTGATGGCCTGGATGAATGACATTTTAAACAAGACTGATGTCATCTCTGATCTTCTTACAATACACTTCAAAAACTCAAAGTCATATCAGATTTTGTGGTAGTTGTAATGGTGACCCTGGGCCAGCATGTACACCACAAACTTTAAAAGAAAGGGGAAAAAACCAAGCATTGTTCCTCTTTTGGTATGTATATAACATTACTCCCAGACAAAAATAAGGTGTCCTAGCACGGATTATATCAACCTTGTGGCATGCTTAACCCTAGTATTGATTGACCTGATGAAACTGTAGCTTGGCAATTCTAAAGAACCCTCCCTCCACCCTTCAAAGACAATGTTACTTATAATATAGAGTCATTCATACTGTACAGCCTACCTCCCATGTCCTGTCTCCAGTTGGTGTAGTTGAGGACCTCCGCTGGGTGCTCGTGGTGTGTCACGTGTACTCATCAGGTGCTGCTGCCAGTCTGCATCAGCCGTCATCCTGAACAGGGCCAAAACAAAGGTTTGTTTCAGGTAACATGGTTTTTTTTTTCAGAAAGAACTAGCCTCTTCTAAGACCCTAAAATGGACTAAATATGAGAAAAAAAAATCTTCAAAATTGCATAAAATACATAGGGTCAGCCCTGTTTTGACAGGGCCAGACGGGTGACTTGAAAAAAACTTTTCTTTGGCCTTTTGGGGGGACACTACAGTAACCAAGCTAACAAAAACCGTTTTCTGAACGTTTTAAAACGTTTGTATTATGGTTTGTAAGAAAATGTTTGTTTCCAAACATTTTGAAACGTTTGGAAACAAACCTTATCTAAATGCATTTGTACAAACCTTATCTAACGCTTTTGTAGGGTTTGTTGGTATCGACAAAGGATATCTACAAATGATATTTCTGACCACAGATCATAGACTAGAAATTAAATAAATTTATACCAAAAAAACTTATAACCTATATGGAAAGTAATTATACTTGATATTCAAAAAAAAAATTGTCTAGGGACTCAAACCTTCATGGATAGGACTCATGTGCCAGTACCTATAGACGACTCAGTCACAGCACCTGACATACTCTGTGAGGTGTAGAACAACTATTTTGAACCCCACCTCCTCAATATCATGATCATGGCGACATGTGACTTGGGGACCCCCTATCGAGACCCGCAAGTACCTTTAGCAACCACGTAAAAGCTCACTTAACGCATATATATAACGTTTTTCCAAAATGTTTGCAAACCTCCTGCAAACGTTTTACGACCATTAGGAAAACCTTTTTTGTTGGCTGGGAAAGTTCTCTTAGCATCAATCAATCTTGTATTTTTATGGTCTGTTCTATACAAGGGGGAATATTTATGGTGTTTTATAAATACTTATACATCATGGACCATTGGGTATTTGTCTCAAACAAACAACATGTTATCTCTGAATCACTAAGATATAATGCCTTACTGAAAATAAAATGGAAACATTACCACAAACTATCTGCCTGACCAGCGAGCTTTGCCTCCAGTTTCATTGTTTTTCCGTGAAGGCTGCAACCACAAAAACATAACAACCTCAGGGTTATGAAATAATTTGTGTATAATGAATTCACTCTATGAATGGTGAGCTGCAGCTGCGTGAACATAAATGAAAAGCAATTACCAGATTTGTTGTATCTGTTTTTACATCACTGAAGATAGCCGATAATACATTGATATAGGTATATGACCTATAACCCAGAGGAAAGCTTCATTAAAGTTTAAACATACATTGCTTGTGTTACATTTTCCAGCCGCCGAACCTCCTTCAGGAACCACTGCAAGTTTGTGTCATCGCCATCTATAGCTCTGTAATCAGAACAATTATGTCAGAGTTGGTTACATCCCATTTAAATTATGACCTTTGTGAGATGTAATTTGAACCTGGTCACGGTGGTTCATACACATTGCTCTATCTCTAATGGGAATGGAGCGCTGGAGGTAAACATGTGGCCTGTCTTTCAGTTCTAGGCCTGCTGGGTGACTCACTGACAAGGGGGCATATTTATGAGCTTAACTCCTTTATGAACATAATTTAAGTCAGAGCATGCCTGATTCGCAAAATTCCCTTGTTCATATTGGTGCTGATTTAGCTATAAAGAAATACTGACTTCAGGTTCTATTCTACCTGAGACAGATGTAAACTTACTGTAGGTGTTGAATGTGTGTGTGTGTCTGCAGGAAGACAGAGAGGGCCTCACACCCAGCGGCAGTCAACGTGTTGTCCTGACAACTGGAAGGCAAATATGTATAATATAGTTCAAAGCAAATGTAATATGTGTGATCTTCGATATCCCTGTCATAATGATAATAATGATAATAATAATATCTATAATATTAATAATAATCTGTTGTCATAAGTTGGACCATGTCAATATTAAGTATCCTACTTCCTTAATAGTTTAAAATCTCTATCCTTTGGTCAAATTTCTTTAGATATCTAACAAGATTGTCTCCATTCTAGATTGTATTAAATTGGAATACTACTTCATTTATCTATGAGTTCAACATTACATCACTGTAACAAGGAAAACCTATTCTACATGAAGACACTGGTTCTTAGTGAAATGAGTACAGATTACAATTGTTTGATGTTAAAAATGGGTAAACATGGGCAAATGGCACATCTTATACAGAATTTGCAACTCACTCCAGAATACGCAGTGAGGGATGATCCTCAATGCTCTGTAGTAGCCCTGATACTGCCTGATCACCAAACTTGCAGCCCTGAAACCTGACAAACCGGGGAAAATAACATGAAGTAAATGTTATACAAAATGTAATGTTTGGTTCAAAGTATGTTAAAGATGCTATCACACCTGTCATATACATATACAAAGGAGGGACGGATTAAGTTGAAAATTAGCTGTTTAAATCATCTATAAGAGTACAACCACTTGATTACTCAGCACATATATTTATATTCAAACTAACCAGGAAGAAAACAACAACATGCAGCAACAGAACCTATTGGTAATCTCTTTACTGTGCCTATGTGGTAATCTAATGCAGTGAGACATATCTATGCATTACTATTTTAATATTGGATATGACATATATCCCATTTTCCTTTTCTGATATATGACATGAAGACAGAGTGTACCTACCTGAGTTGTTGAGTGCAGGTGTTGGTGTTCAGGAAGCGGCAGAAGGCACTGACCACTGCATCAGTCAGTGGGCAGTGAGTGAAGCTGTAGTAAAGAAGGTACTAGCTATTATCTAAGATGTTGCTGATGGCAGTAATATGGCACTCCCTTTACTTTATTGGGCTGATAATAATGATACATACAGACATGTGCAGAGAATACAGTAAAGGTGGGAATTTCTATAACTCCTCAACAAGGAGGACTTGGTGTAAAATGTGATCCTATTTCAATAGAACTCAACAACTCATCAAAAATTAGCTATGTCTTATCCGAGAGACCCACTGTGTGTTGGTTATGTTGACTCACTTCATATACTCTATAGTCCTGTTCTTACAGAGGCTTCCCATGAACTCAGTCACCCCTTGATCGGAAAAGTTCGAGCCTCCAAGCCTGGAATCAATGAAGTTTATTTGAGAAACATGTTGGATCAAACAGAGTGATAGCAATATATCATTTGTGATGTCAGGTGGCAAAGAAGCTGTTACTCAATTGCAATGCATGCTGTGTAAAAGTGGTTATATTGATGTAACAAATTTCCAGACATGATGTCCCAGAGTTAGCAGGGAGACATGACAGGCTCTTAAATGTGCGACTTCCGACCCATTTCGTTAAAACAGGTCACATTTTAGATGAATAATCCTATATTGTGTCCTTAAATAGGAAAAATAAAATTATGGTCCAAAAACAACCATTTTGTGAAAAAAGTGGTAGTTTTAGGACGATTAATTAAATTTGATGCTTTAGATCATTTGCTAACATCAAAATTAATTTTGATAGGGGGTCCCGTGCATAATTTTAGGGTTTTGGGCCTTTGAAGTAAAAAATTAGGAAAAAAACTGATCAAATCTAATATTTAAAGGCAAAAATAATGGGTAACAAGCCAAGGATCAGGGTAAAATATGCATTTATTTCATACCCTTGTTTCTTTCAAGTACAGGGATGAGATCTATATTAATCTCAACAGTGATTTATTGCTAAATAATACCAATATTTTGATTTATGTTAAAAAAAGAAAATATCACTGGCTCCAAATATATCAAATATTTAAAGTGCAATAAAATACTCAATTGTGCTCGGAATTGTCCAATTTTTGGATATGGCTTAGTGTGCATGTATATGTATCCATTCATATAATATAAGCCCATTCTGACTATTCAAAGCTTTATGCATAATATAGACGTATACATATTACCATGTCCAATGCACTAAGTTCCCTTCTTTTGATAAACCTGTCTTTCTCTGTATGTCCTTGTCTTTCACGTGGCAAACCAATAAGACATCAGCAGGTCCCTGATAGAACACTTTTTTTCAAAGAGTAAGACTTATGCCAGATACAGAATTCTAAACGACATGATACGATTTAGATAACCATATAAAAAGCTGAAATATAGGTATCCTTCCAAATAAAGTTATGTTGGTTAATGCCCTTACTTCTGTACATCAGGCTTGTTGTCTTTGTGTTTTCCTCTTTTCAGAATGTCATTATGTATCTATCTTATAATGTATTAGTAGCTAAGATTCGCTATACAAAACCTCCCCCCGCCCTCAAGGGGCATATGGCACACTGTGGTGCGTAGCTTGGTGTGTTGGGCAGGCGACATGACAGATAGTTGGTGTGTGAGGTGGGTGACATGACAGATGGTTGGTGTGTGAGGTGGGTGACATGACAGATGGTTGGTTAGTGAGGTGGGTGACATGACAGATGGTTGGTGTGTGAGGTGGGTGACATGAAAGACGGTTGGTGTCTGAGGTAGGTGACACTACAGATGGTTGGTGTGTGAGGTGGGTGACATGACAGATGGTTGGTGTGTGAGGTGGGTGACATGACAGATGGTTGACATGTGAGGTGGGTGACATGACAAATGGTTGACATGTGAGGTGGGTGACATGACAGATGGTTGGTGTGTGGGGTGTCTGTTCCCACCCTTTATGACATGTCCTCGCCCCTCACTCTGTCACTCCGTCCATTACTCTCAAAGTCTGTCCCCACCCAGGGCTCAAACCACATCCTTACACCCTTAGTCTTGCCCATCCCTCAGTCCACATCCTCACCCCTCAGTATGTTGACACTCCCTCAGCCAGCCTCCCTTATTCCCTCCACATCCTCACCCCCTTACTCTGCCCTTACTCCCTCAGTCAATCCTCTCTCACTTAACGTCCTCACTTTCTCGGTCAGTCTCACAAGTTTTTAAAAATACGTTGATTTAAGTCTAAATAACATTTTTTACGTTTCATAACATTTTACCAAAATAAGTAGCCATTGAGATATATTATATAACATTAGTAGTATATAGGAGCATATTCAGCGCGTAGTAAACGGGTGCATCTAGGTCAGTTGACACTTGCAGAACGGAAGTGACCTCTGTCAACCAATCAGAAGCTTCTAAATGACAGGAAGTGACGTCATCAGAGGTCATGACATACTTTACAAGCTTCTGATTGGCTAGTACAATGTCAACATGACCTACTTCACTTGTACACGTGTTGAAGACCACGTGCTTATAATAAATGTCAACAATGACACGTGTTTAAGACCACGTGGTTGAAATAAATGTCAACAATGACATTGAGTAATGCCGTCACATGCTAAAGACAAACACAAGGCAAGAAATATTATTTTGGTTACTTTATTCACATTTTATACTTTGTACAGTTCTTGCACACAAACAAGTCATGACCATTCCCTGCAATGTTACACATGATGCAGAAAGAACGATTGGTTGTGAAACCTTTCTGGCCTTTCCAAGAAACACCTCGAGTATTCCAAGTACTCACCCAACCAGTCCCCATCTTCACAATTTTAGATAGTTTCACATCAAACAATGACTGAGCTAGAAAGTATTCGCGATTGTTTCTCACACCTGGAGTCAGGGCATTCAAGTAATCAGTTTTGAAACTGACTTCATACGAGAAATGCTGTAACACGGCTGTGAGAGACAAAGCTTTCAACTCTAGAGTAGCTTGCAGACACGTGAAACACACATTGTAAGCGATATCTGAAGAGTTCATCGGAACATTACACCTACAGAATGCGCCTATAATAGGTGATTCACGTAACACTTCGTTGAACTCCATGAAGCTCTTGAAACTCCCTAGAGTGTATCTAGCATAGTGTCTGGGGCAAGTCAGAGAGTTATGCATTTGATACACAGCAATGGTGAAATCTGCAACGAATATAGGCAGATTCAATGTGGATTGCTCTATACACTGAGTGTATGCATCCCAGAAAGCTTCATGGAAATCTCTGTACACATGTATACTGGAAAAACAGCGCTCAACAACATCAGGTAAGGTTCCTCTAAAATAGCTAATATTATTTACAGGTATGAACTCCCAGAAGAAATGACCTCTACAACCACAAGTCAAAGCTGTGTCGAAGTTACGAGGTGACACTGGTTTTACATGAGTTGTAATGCGTGGGGGTGTATGAACATTTTTCTCACTTTCACGTGGTGAGAGAGTTGGTGCTGAAGCATCAAGTCTAGAACTACAACTACCATATATAGAACTGTACATACTGACAGAGTCAAGGATATCGTCTATTTTTGACGTCAACTTGCTGTCAGCCATTGTATATATTTCTTGACACTAATCGGAAAAAAATAATTTTCTCTGATGAATTTGACGGACAAAGAGAGTTTAGTAAAGTAGTCTGAAATCAGTCAGTGGCGTCTTTGTAACAACTCTCTTTTCACGCCTGCTTTTTATTTTTTGGTGTGATACAGTTCACTTTTTTTTGTTATTTTACGAGCTTTTTTTTAGCGATATAGTTCACTAGGAGAGAAATTGAGGTGAAACATTCGGAGAGAAATTGGATAATTTCCTCGAATGTTCAACTATAATTTCTCTCTCTTTCTCTTTATAGAAGCTGTATTATTTACATTTTTATGAAAAATTTTCATGAAAATTTTTCTCTTTTCTTCTTTTTTTTTTTTACTATATAGTTAGTACTACTTAATTTCCAATTATGGAAATTTTTTCTTTTTCTTCACAGAAAATTTTCCTTTACTCCTTCTTTTTTTTACTATATAGTTAGTACTACTTAATTTCCATTTGTGGAAATTTTCTTTTCTTCACAGAAAATTTTCCTTTTTCTCTTTAACTATTTTCTCTTTTCTTTTTTACTGTAGGAAAATACTGTTAGTTTTTTTACTTTTTTTGAGTGATACAACTCACTTGTCTTTATCACACACAAACACAAACACACACACACACACACACACACAAACACACACAGAAAGAGAGAGTCATATATCTAAAGGTTCAGTGCTGACACCATCTTCACATACTATTCTCTTAATGTACTGGTAATTTAGACCTTGCTTGTTCTGAGAGTATGTAGTGACGTGATGGTCTATAACTCTGAAACCTCTGTTTGTCACTACATGAGTCTTTTCTGTTTTCAAAACGTTCTGATAATTTGTCTCAGTAAGATTATTCTGCCTCTGGATAACTCCTTTGCAACTAGTCTTATTCCCTGTCTCACTGACACACATGTAACATTTAGGGTTCAAAGATGTCATAGCGTCTCCTTCCCACTCTATCTTGAACAGACCTGGAGTTCGCTTGTCAAACACCAGGCGGCGATAGCAACACGGTGGTTGTACCCATGGGTAGTTGTGTGTTCTGCATTGAATGTACGTCTCTCTATGTTCGGGATTATCACAAGATTCAGAAGGTAACCACTTGTGGCGCTCTCTGAAGTATTGCTCACGCATATCAGGTTTGACAGCTTCGTCTAAATTCTTTTTAGACAATGCAAAATAAAAACTGTCAGTGTCCATTTCACACATTTCAAAGTCTTTTGAGTCAATGAACTTCAACAAGAAGTCGTAGTAGAACGCTAACATTTTCAGTTTAGCATACTGGTATACCATGAACCCAATCTGAACAGGTAAGTCGTATGTGATACTAGTCGGGAGAGATGACATTTCTACAGTGTTCTCACTGATGTCATGCACTTGTTGTACTGACCAGTGCAGACAATGTCGACTAGCAAAATCTGGACTTACATATTTAGTATTCAAGAAATTCTGCTTGTTACATATAGTCTTACCATATGAACTGTTACCTAACAGTTTATACAAGTCAGACAAGATCTTGCAGTCAACATTCTCATCTCCTTTCCGTCTAGCTGCTGTCACTTCTTGCACAAAAGGTCTGAAAGTTTCTTCAGGTGTGTATTGAACTAACAAGTGCACTTTGCTAACTACTAAACCTTTCTCTAGATACCACTTAAGTAACGGAGTACCTAGTAGAAGACCTGATCCATGGAAACTACCTATCAACTGTCTCTGAGGTTGGCGCAGTTTCCCTACACTTTCTAGATAACTTTTCATATGGTCACCTACATCTTCTTTGCTGACAAGAATGTTCTTGAAAACGGGTGTCATTTCAGCAAAATATGGTTTGAGATGTTCAGGTGTGTGAATATCTACTTGAATCAACCCAAACACTGAACCACTTTTCACACCTTCTATTATCTCAGCTTGACTCATCTTACCAGCTGAAGACGGTCTATTAACACTCCATTCAGGTTTCAGTTTCAAACACTGAGTGTTTTTTCGTAATTTGATCCACTGACATTCATATTGTTCTACTACTGTGTAACCTAAACTTTTCAGATACAGAGTTACAGCAGCTGTTTTAGTAGAACGCTCTTCTATCCATTCCCGACCCTTCGTACTAGTCATCAATGTCTTGTTGATCTGACATGTATGACCATGCCAATAGCAACCGTGGAACTGATATATCAATTTACGATCAGCGACTATCCCATCTACTCTTATACGCTGACTACCTACACTGACTTCACCATAGTTGTATTGATGTAAAATAGGTACTTTGTCTACTATAGCTCTGTAACGGAGCCATTCTACAGCTGAGTAACTGATTTGCTGACTGAGAACAGGCTTGAAATCATCTTCGTGACGTCTCACTACATAGAAACCTGTACAATGAGCTTCACCCATACATTTCAAGTACAAACTATTTGCATCTACTCCTAAAATGTGATCACACTTTTTACTCTCAACTCCATACTTACGCTCTCTTATTCTAGTTATACCACTACGATGGTGTCTGTGGAATATTATAGCAGGTCCACCAACTAAATTCTTTCTCAGTAAGTTGTGGACTTCTTTTTCATGATGTGAAAAGAGAACATAAGGTGTCGCATTCAACTCAGTGTTCTGAAAGAGGAACTTCAAAGTCAAACCTGGAAGTGTCAAACCATCTTTGAACATGTCGACACTCCTTTCTATGAAGAACTTGCTATGTTCATTTATAGCTCTGACAAATGGAGCTACATCTAAATTGTTATAGTACACTAAGTAGTCTTTCATTGTTTTCATTTTTTCTTTCACCCACACTTCTTTACAGCTTCTATACTCAGCTTGAGTTATACCTTTCCCAGTCAGAGAGCTATAGAAACTTCTCCTAGGTGGGAGAGTTGTGTTATCTAATTTTCGGACATTGTCCATCCACTCATAAGGAAAAAAACCTTTCTCTGTGTCTTTCAAAAAAGCTTTCAAATAACTAGCGTAATTATAACCTGGAGCTAGATAGTTCACCATGTCTAAGAAGACTAAGTGCTCAGTGTATACAGCAATGTACTGGTTGCACCTTTTTATAGTCGTCATAGGTTTCTTTTCTCTTTCTGAGAAGAAAGTGTGGAAGCTTCTCTTTATTAGATTTAAGGCATATCGACCTGAGTTAAAACCTACTACAGGTACTCTGTTCATATAAGCTGTCAGAGCTTGTTTAGCTCTGACGACAGGTGATAAATTATACTTACTTTTCTCTAACTTAGCAGCTTTCAAAGCTGCACTCTCTAACCTTTCCTCTTCAGCTTACAGAGCATCTAGCTGATCTGTCACTACTTTAAAACGCTCTCTGACACATTCACCTATTTCACAAGCTAACATATCTATGTACCCTAATACACGACTGACTAAGTCATCATTTTCCCTGTTACTCTCTCTGACAAAACACACTGGTTCTGTATACCCTGGAAAGTCACTAGCTACACTAGCAGACAGTGGTACATGATCTAACTCAAAAGTTGTGTTACAACTTTTCTCACCGTTCTTTACAAAATAACTTTCAAAGTCGAAAGCAATCTTATATGGGTATATCTTTAAGTGAGCAGGTGTATGTACACCTAGCTCACTCAACTTCTGAAATATAGTTCTACTAGGTTTGTACACACCCCCTTTGTATATAAATCGTACTTTAGTACAGTCTTTTGTTACAGCAGTGTGTCTCTTCAAGTTGTAATTAGAAGAGAATGCTTTGTAACATTTTTCACAACTGTACACGCGCCCATATTTACACATGTCTACTATCAGACTCAAGTGGTTGCGGTACATGTTGAGATTCAAGACTTTCTTGCTACTACAAAGCTTGCTACGCACTACAGTCACTTTATTAGTACTAGACAGCTTGAACACTCGTATGTCTATTTTGAATACTTTCTCTAATCTATCTAAATCACTTAAGAGAATACCTTTGAACTTTTTCTGACAAGTGTCTGGATAAGCTTCTTTGAAAAGCTCTACAGTTCTATCTAATGTTTTATACAAGTGGTGTGACAAGCATCTAAAGAAACACAAGTTGTCTCTGTACACTCTCTTACTGTAAGAGTCTCGGTGGAAGTGTAACATACCTCTTTTCCTGAAACTAGGAGGGACACTCTCTAACTTACCTAAGAACACATTTGTAGGTCTAATATAAGTCAGATTCACATTCACATTACCTACTACTGTCCACTTTGTGTCAGGTCTACTTGTGTCAACTTTCACTTTACTTTTCAATAGATCTATGCAACTTTCAAAGCTCTCAGAGTTCTTAACTAAGAAGTAAGGGTCTTGATGGTCTTCACTGTCATAAAAAACTGAAGAGTTGTTAGCTGAAGCATGAAAATACATGACTCTTTGCTCAGCGTCTTCAGTGCAAGTCAAAATTCGACCAAAAGACACAGCTACTCTATAACTGTATAACTGGTTCTCATGTATAGCTCTGAGAGCTGTCACTATCTCACTCACTCCTTGATCAGATTCAAAAGTAGTTAATCTGACGTTATATATAGCTTGTACACAACCTAACACAACTAAACCTTGACCTATCGATCTGAAATTTGATTTATAATATTCTAAGAAAAGAGAGTTTTTCTCAATCTCTTCAGGTAAAACTGTTTCACTAGAGAAGACTTCTCTCAAGCAAGTCTCTGAAGTACACAAGTTCTTACTACTGTTATGTATAGTAACTTGTCTAGGAATTCTAAGTGCATTACACCGAATACAACTGATAGCATTCACGTGTCTATGCATTTTAAAAACTCTTCAGATATACACTCTCTCCTTCTTTTTTTTCTTTCCTTTTTTCCACTAAAACATACTGACTAACAAACAAGCAGACAGACAGACAGACAGACAGACAGACAGACAGACAGATAATGCAAAGAATTTACAGCCCTATCAATACAGTGTTGAGGAACCTTACAACTGATGTAATTTAATTGTTGAGCACTCACCTAATCAGTCTCATCGCAAGTGGTAACACCTCTGTAAAAGTTCTTGTCACTCTCCAGCATCGGCCCAACACGTTCCAGTATGTCTTTGATCGTGTTGACAGTCACCGTGTACCCACAGTGTATTGGGCTTGTTGTTGCTCGACCTGCCGGCAGCGCTTTATCCATTTCTTCCACGTACGACGACGTTCCGATGTGGATCTTAGGTTGTCCCCTGTAGAGGTTGACTAACACACCTGTGTGTTTGACAGGGTTGTCTAAGTAGTTCAGATAGTTCTGGACTGCTGGCGCTCCTTTCTTGGCTTCTTCTTTAATCCTGTCATAGTTCTCTATGATAGATTTGCTCTGGTAGAAGAGCCCTCTGAAGTCGTTTGCCCGTAAGTTGACGCGCCTCTCGTAAGGCTTGTTCAAATATTGCCTTATTGAGACGCCACTGATGAAGGGGAGCTTGTATACTTCAAGCAGCGTGCATGTATCCCCAGGTGGGTAGAAGAGTTGGTCAGGAACAATGCTACCTTCGGCTTGTTGAGATGGGAAACCAAACCGACTAGGCCACTTCTCACCAGTCAAAGGGACTATGCGGAAGTTAGCCAGCTTAGACCCAACTTTCTTGGATCCATTCCTCGGCGGAAGCGGTGTCACAACAGCAGTAGCAACCGTAGATTGGGAAGTAACACTTCCCACACCAGCCTTTGCAGCACGTGCAGCAGCTGCAGCTACAGTAGCCACACTCTTGGTGTACTTTCGCTTCTTTTTTTTTTCAACAACTGCTTCTGGCTGAATCTGTGGAGATGGACTTCTT
Source organism: Harmothoe impar (assembly GCA_947462335.1). NCBI lineage: Eukaryota > Metazoa > Annelida > Polychaeta > Phyllodocida > Polynoidae > Harmothoe > Harmothoe impar. Next base: position 11,371,122 of record OX381719.1, on the reverse strand, counting down.
TTAGTAGCAGTCGTCACGCCCTTGGGAGGATTCACTTCACCACTTGTGTCACCTACTACTCTTGAGTAGTACTCATCTGTGACTACTGTAGCTTCCCCGTTGATGACGACGACAGTGTCGGTCAAGCCAGGAGTGATGACGGCCCCGGCACTATCCCTCACTACAATGTCGGCTGGTACAGCTGTAGTGACAGGTGAGGAAGGTGGCGCACAGCGTCCTTCAGCTTCAGCTTTCTGGAACCACTCATCTAGTACTTCATTCAAGTCGTGCCCGATGATTTCACCTTCTTCTACTTCGTCCTCTGTCAAGTCGATGACGATTGGCGTACTGGGTCGAAGTATCTCATCACCAGTCAAGTCGATGATGACTGGAGGAGTAGCGGCAGTGGGAAGAGCTCTATTGCCTCGGCCCACGGGCATGACGTGTGACAGGGTCTGGTAAGTGAGGACATCTTGGGGTGGTTCAGGGTTGCTGAAGCTTGTAGAGCTCAAAGCTGGTGCTGACGTAGATACATCACGGTCCAGTACGCCAGTGGAAGGAGCCAGCATGCAGTCCAGATCGTGATGTAACCCCAAGATAGCTGCACTCTGCTCTTCAGGTGTACTTGGACGATGAATCCACTGTACTTCATTGCTCACTGTAGGAGGTATCTCCACAGAAACGTCCAGAACTAAGTTCTTGCTCTTAGCTACTTTAGAACTCTTCTTAGAGCTCTTGTTGCCAGCAGACCGCATCCTAAACTAAAACAGTTAGTTTTGTAGAAGTTGAAAAGTAGAGGCAGCGTGTAGAGTGGCAGGTGTAGAGTAGAGTAGTCGTCACAGTTGAGCAGCTCAGGAGCGGTTTGATTTCAACTGAGCAAATCAAGGGGTATATATACTAATTTTACTGAGAACGATTGTCAAACGTTGTCACACGTTTGTTGAACGACAATAGACGAACATTTGACGTCTGACATTTTTTTCATATTTCATCTCTAATTGTTATTGTACGACAATTATACGCACATGTCACTATAGTAAAGCACTAGGCTGAGTTTAGATACAATGTATCTTTATCAACCACACTACATAAATAAGCACGGGATAACCCATAACAGACTGGTGCTTCTGCGGAGAGCAAAACAAAAAAAGTTGAAAAACAACAGTTGGAAATGTGAACTCTATTCAGATAGCACAGTGGCTGTCAGCTGGATGGGGCGTTGCAATATAAAAGGAACGTTCATGAATGCTGTATCTTATACTACACTTTTCAAGATGAAAAAATATAAATACAGTCTAAATTTTTTTTTAACTTATTATATGATTGACAAGTTTGAAGGTGAAGTTTACATTTTCTTCTTGACGTTTATTTGAAAGATTTTCGTTCAAGTGAGTTAATTTGTGAACACTACTTTTCTAGAGAGGGTGGGGGAAACGATTAGTGTACGTTGAAAACAACCGGCTGTGATCAGATTCAAACTGAGCAGCTCTGAGACAACATGTCCAGTGCAGCTTGTACACCTCTACCGATTTCACTCAGCACTAAACACAGGCGGTCAGTTTGGGAGTTCATTTCAGACGTCAAGAGTGGAGTAGAGACTGGTGAGGAAAAGCAGTTGTTCAGATATTGTCCTGAAGAGTACATCAGAGATAGTTACATACCTCCAAATTTAGATTTTTCAAATTGTTTTCTGCATAACAACACGACTCCCATAAATGCTAGTAGTCCTTCTCTCAAGAAGTTCATAACTAGTTCTACTGGGAAAGCTACTCAATCTGAAGTAGTGAGTAACGTGTTACTGCTAGTTTCTAAGTTACAACACAGTGTAACTTCTCATAGTGTAGTAGCTTCAGCTATCAACTTTCAAAAATGTAGGACGAAACCCTACTTCAAAATTAATCAGCTCGAATCACACCAGCTGGGAAATTCCGTGTTCATCTCTACGAGTATGGTACATGGCTTAATCAAGCACACAGTATCAGATCCTGACAAAATAACACGTGCTAAATACTCTTCAGATCGGTTTTTGTATGAAAGAGCATACAAGACTGAGATTGGACACAATGCAAACGGGTGTTGTCACGTTGTAAGAGTAGTTGTACAACGTTGTCAAAACCCTACTCTACTGTGCCAAGGAGTCTTGTATGAACTGGTGACAGCCTTTCCAACTCAATCCTTCTCCCCTAACTGATGAAAAAAAAACCTTGACCAATAGTCTATTAGATGCTTCACAAAAAAATAAAAAAAGTGAAAAAAAGGTATAGGTGTACTAACAAACTAACTCTGGTCTCTCATATATTGAGAGACCCCCCTTCAAACTGTCACTCTACTTCTTAAAAATTTTACATGCACACTGTGTTTTAAACGGTTAGTTGTCAAGTCATAAATCACTCAGAGTATATAGGGTCGTGTAAGTGCACTCACTCATTCAAACGACCTTTCAACGTCATCATGAAGACAGCTCACGACCTCTACACGCTAGTTAAAGCTAGATACCCTGAAGACGAGTTAGTATTACAGTATGTGTGTGAAAGAAAAGAGTCTGTCACATGCACTGTAAAAACTTTACAGTACATTTTCAATCATTTCAAACAGACTTTAGAGCATAGGAAATGGTTGTATTACACTTGGGTTCTGCTAAGTGATAGCTTCAATGAGAGTGAAGCTAAATGTATAGACAAGTTGATAATGAAGCACGACTTGTCTAAGTTTTCAGCTGTAGAAGCTGTTGGATACGGGTGGAAGTTTGGCCGCCTTAAGAGTTCAAAACCTCTCAAGAACTCTGACCACCTTGCAATGTGGGAATCAGCGCTGAAACATCACTACGCAAACAACCCTCATCATCCTCAGTACCACTCTAATCAAGACATGCCGACACATTACTTGTTAGAGAGTATCATAGACATGCTAGGTTGTCGGCTTCAAAGGAACTTAGCAGGTCGTTCAGATTTGAAAGTAGAAGACATTTTCAAAATCCCAGATACGTATCTAGAACGTTACACTGAAGCAGACAGACACAGAGTTAAAACTTATTTAAGTCAGTGGGAGCGTGATATTACAACGTCCCCTCATCGTAGTGGTTTAGCGCTCAGAATGTTATTGTAAACACTCTGATAAAAAAGTGAAACGTTAGTGCATCGTATAGAGTTGGGTGGGGTGGGGGGTGTGTATAGTATTAGCATAGGGTGTATGGGGTGGGGGCACCCCTCTAGTGTGAAATGGATAGGGGGGCGAGGAGTTCGAACTCAGAACGTTTTGCATACTCTTTACACAATTTCCCTACGTATTCTAGTCTAAAGAGCTATATAAAAGCTCTCCCTAACCTACAACACCCCATACAACGCTCTACCTACCTACCTGCCTGTCTACTCCTTCACACACTCACTCATCATGGCAGATTTCAATTTAGTAGTACCTGTATCATCATTCTTCAAAGGAGAGCCGTTAGGATACTTACCAGACGCTATGCTACTGAAAATAAGTAGTAAGTTGCCGACATCAGATTACATACGGTTAGGTTCATACCTCAAAGTGAACTTGAAGGACATGGGATATCTCAGTTGTGAGAGAAGTGTCATAACTCAAGCTAGAGAAATGTTCACTACTTGGTACCAGAAAAGTTGTACTACTAGGTGGAAGGAACTAGCAGACGCCTTGGAAGAATCTTACCGTATGGACCTCATCCAATTCTCACGTGAGTACATGGACAAGCATGACATTTGGGATGGCTTAGAGAGTGGAGACATGGAGTGGAAAGTGCAGAAATATTTCTCTCTTTTAGCTGAGCTCTGCCCTAGAGACTGGAAGACCATAGGGATCTACTTAGGGTTGACTTCTCATGAACTAGCTTTCATCTCTCAACCTGTGCCTTCTGACAGAACTGTCAAGAACCCTGTCTATGAAGTGCTGAGAGCTTGGAAGTACAACGAGACGTCTGAGCCTATGGCTCTGATGAAAGTGTTGCAAGACGACATGGGTCGCAGCGACGTCGCAATGTATGTTCAAGGGTTGTATGCAGCTGTACCTAAAGACATAAAAGTGAGCTGTGTCACTCCAGTGTTGACCACTCTCGTCTGATCACTGCACTAAGATGGACGTCTCTAGCACTGTGGAATCTGTTGAATTCGATCCTAGACTACAGTCACCTTTCACTATGCTAATAGCTGGACCTACATCGTGTGGTAAGAGTCGTCTAGTATTCGAAGTGATAAATAACGTGAAGACTCTCGTCACACCTGAAGTACACGATATAACTTACTGCTACAGCCAGTGGCAAGCAGAGTTTGAAAAGTTGAAAAGTGCAGGTGTGAAATTCAACGAAGGTCTTCTTACAAGAGATGAACTTTTCAACTCTAGTCGAGATACTAGTAAACACTCGATGCTCATCATAGACGACTTGTTAGACCCAGAATATGCACCTATAGCTAAAGACCTCTTCATCAAAGGTTCTCATCATATGAACATGAATGTAATATTCATTACTCAGAACTTATTCTTTGCTAACAAAGACTTCAGGACTCTCAGTTTGAACAGTCATTATCTAGTTATTTTTAAAAACCCTCGAGATATGAGTCAGCTAAACACTCATACATAGTGTTGGACTGTAAGCAGAGCACACCTGACAACTTGCGAGTGAGGAACAGTATAACAACACCTTGGAACAGCGTAGTATTCATTCCTACTGGGAAAAAGCAGAAGAAATGAAGGGGAGTACTAAGAGTAAGCGTGCTGAGAGTCTTAAGCGCCGTCAGAGAAGTGCTTACTACCAAAAGTTAGTTTCTTTACGTCGTCATTACTCTCTGTTGAAACATATAGCTAAATGTAGTACTACAGACTGTCAACATCTAGTGAGAGGTCTCAGTGAAGAAGTGATCAGACTAATGAGTGTCATATGTGTCAATGTAATGAACAAAACCTTGACACCGAACTCAATTCACGCAGTCAAGAAGTTATCGCCGTACAAGAAACAGCTGAGAGCTATAACAAAACCTAAGATTACTGTCATAGCTAAGAGACGAATACTACAGCAGAAAGGTGGCTTCATAGGTGCACTACTAGGTGTAGCACTACCACTTATTACTAGTCTCATAGGATCAGCTGTCAAACGGTAGTCATGTCTTACACACGTATGGCTTTAGTGAGACCTGATTTAGTGGGTAGAAGCGACACCCCTATTTCTTCTACTACTAACACTGACCCGCTACCTAGTGCAACACTCGCGTCTTCTGCTCCAGCTGTGCTACCAGACCCTCAAACTCAGTTCTATGAGAGTCAACTAGTCAGAGAAAAACTATCCCCACACAGTAGTCTAGTGGAGATATTGAGTCACTTACAGAAAGAAGCAACTAGAGTATTGAATGACTCTCAGTTGAACACTAGTGAGAGACTCAGTAGATACAACCAGCTCATGACTAAATCTTCTATAATATACAAAAAAGCTAAAATTGTGAGTCGAGCTGCTTCTTCTATGAACCCTAGAAATATTACTCGACAACGTCACAAAAGAGGTAGGAGAGGGGAAGAAGCAGACGATGAAGCTACTTCAGGCGATGATGACGATATGTTTTCTACTACTAGTCATCAAACTCCAACTCCAAGTTTACCTGGTGCTAGTGGAGACGATGAATATGAGTCTCAAGAAGAAGAAGAAAGAGAAGAAGAAGACACAGGACCTATAGGTAGACAAGGTGTCATGGTGATGGATGCTTTAATTCAAAGGCGTGTACCTACTACTTATCAGAAGACTGCTATGAATCTGTATAGACACTTAGCAGACTCTGACAAAGGTAGAGGTACTATCAACTGGACTCCTAGTGGTGAACTAGTAGTGCACGGGCGGCGTATACAAGGGAGTAACATCATTGATCTACTAGGTGATGCAGCTCGGAAAAATAGTCTAACTAAGAAGCAACCTCCCATAGGACAAAAGTACTTCATCGCAGCTGTTAAAAGGTTGAACCCAGACCTCAAGTTCGTCAGAAACAAAGAATCTTTCAAGAGTGTTAGTTCTATGACTGGCTCCCCCTTCAGAAGACGTTCATATAGTGTAACACCAAAGCGTAAACGTAAAGCTAATACTGCACAGAGTGGTACTGGTATAACATCTCGTCAACTAGCAAAGTTATGGCGGACAAAGCTTTGAAGAAAGCTGTAGTAGATCGCTATACTTCAGTCAGAGAACCTGGAAGTTTCACTAGCGTGAGTAAATTGCGACACCATCACTTTAAGAAGACTGACTTAAAAAACATTGCTGAAGCTTTAGAAGATGTGGATGCTTACACTAGACACAAACCTTACAAGAGACGGTTCACAAGACACAAGACTCAGACTTGGGGTATAGATAGACAATGGCAGTTAGATCTTATTGACATGAGAGAGTCTTCACGTGAGAACAAAGGGTACCAGTATATTTTAGCTGGTATAGATGTCTTCTCAAGATATGGCTTTGCTCAACCTGTCAAGAGTAAGAAAGCTGTAGATGTATTAGAAGCTTACAAGAAAATGACTGAGAGTAGACAACCTGTTAAAATCCAGACTGACAAAGGAAAAGAATTTTTGAACCAAACTTTCAGAAGTCATCTAGAAGAAAGGGGTGTAAAATTGTTCACTGGAGAGAACGATGACGTGAAATGTGCTATAGCTGAACGATTTAACGCCACACTGCAAGGTAAGCTGTGGCGTTGCTTTGCTTACTTCAACAACTACAAGTGGACAGGCATACTTCAAGATCTAGTCCACTCTTACAATAGTACTGTGCATAAGACACTAGGTGCAGCTCCAGTCGACATCACAGACAAGAACTCTGATGCTCTGTTCTACAGGCTATATGAACAACCACCAGACAAGAGGACTGTGCCCAAGTTACTTTTGAAGAAAGGTTCTAAAGTGCGCATGCTTGCTAAGAAGCGCGCTTTCAACAGAGGTTACGAACCTAACTGGACTGAAGAAGTATACACTATAGATTCTGTCAAACCTAAAGGATACCAACTGAAAGATGAACTAGGAGAAGAGATAAAAGGAACTTTCTACCAGCCTGAAGTTCAAAAGGTCCATGTCCGTCAAGGGAAGAGGTACGACATAGAGGAAGTAGTGAAGTACAGAGGCTCAGGTCGTAAGCGTCAAGCATACGTCAAGTGGAAAGGTTACGGGGATAAGTTCAACACGTGGGAACCTGCTAAGAACGTGAAAAAATGGCGTTCACAATGACACTACCTAGCAACTCGTCTATGAAAGTTTTCCCAGACAACACTCTGACAACTTACAACACATTGTTACCTGAGTATGTATCTTCTAGTACTCCAATGGAGTGTGCTCTGCAAGAAATAACGTGTCCTACTAGTTGGTACAACGTAGAATGTGAGACATTGTTGTTCATAGAAGGTGAAACAGACTCAACTATACCCAAGAGCGTCATGAGTGCTAAAAGACTACAAGAAGCACTACATAAGCGAAGCTCAGACTTTTTTCCTTACACAGCGAACGATCCTGTGTTGAATAGGAAAAGTTCAAGTATACACGACAGCGTAGCTAAGAAGTGTCTACAGCGAGGTGTAGAGATCAAACGCTCTAAACAAGTACCAGTACGACAACCTACAGCGAGACTTAGTGTAGAATCAGACCCAAGCTCTGGAGAAGTAGCGCGACCTGCGCCGCCACCTAGTGTCGAATCGGACAGCGAAACCGAAACTGAACCAGACGCTTTAGCAGAAGTGCCGCCATCTGGTGCAGACAGTATCACTTACAGAATAGTACGCGGTTTGAACCCTGAGAACCGTGCGAGTGCAGCAGTCTCAGCTGTGAGAGATTCACTCAACTTAAATTACACAGAAAAAGCAGCATTCATAAACGGGCTTACTACTAGAGAGTCAGAAGTTTTGACTGAGGAAGAACTCAGAGTAGTGAAAATAGAATTAAAGTTGAAGTATTTAGATAAACTAGTCAACACTTTTCAATTCCCAGCAGTCCGGACATATACAGCTTTCTCTCTGCAAGGTGTATATCTACAAGACAACAGTGACTTCATAAATTATCTGAACAAGTGTATAAACAGGAAACACCCTAGTATCATCAAGAAACTGAGGACACACCACAAGAACAATAAATCTAACGTGTTCACATACAACAGGTATACAATGAAGTGTATTGTAGCTCTACCCCCTGATGTTGTGATACAACTACCAGTTAACTTAGGTGTGCAGTTAGGATTCGGAGGTGGAGTCTTCTTGATGAATAAAACTGAAGGTCAAGCTGTAGTAGACTTGAAGTTCAGAGCTCAGACTGTGTATGTATACTCTGATATAGTGAAACATAACATTGTTGGAGACAAGAGAGCACCTCTCTTGAGAGTTGTAAACATTAATCCACTGCTAGGTGACACACAGACTGTCACTTTCCAACCTTTGATGTACCAACCTGTGAGTAAGAGCAGCTTCAGACAGATCGCGATCTACTTAAGAGACAGCACAGGTCGTCCTATACCATTTGAACGTGGAGCAGTGACTGTAGTACTAGCTTTTAAGCCTATAAGCAACCACATATAGTAACAGTATGCTTCAGCGCTTTGGCCCACCTCCATACTTAGCCCCTAGAGGGGAGTATGGTGCTTACTATGCTAAATCTCAGTTTGGTCACGGTGTTCTACCAGCTTTCGGTGGAGTAGCTAGGCAACGTGGTCATGGTATTGGATCTATCATATCAGGATTACTGCGAGGAGCTGTCCCCCTTTTGAGCACTATTGGTTGTAAAGTTGCTAAGACAGCTGGCACAGCACTACTCTCTACAGGTGCAGGAGTACTTTCAGATGTCATGGCTGGAAAACCACTCAAGAAGAGTGTAAACAAACATGTCAGAGGTCAAAGCCAAGCTCTATTGAAGAGAGCTCATTCTTCAGCTCAGAACTACATAAACAGAGTGTCTCAACCGACTCCAGCCAAACGCCGTGCGACAGTCCGACGTGCAGGACGTACTAAGCAGCAGACAGGCAAAGGGCGCAAGAAGAAGAAGCAGAGTCATGCTAGCAATAAAGCACTACTGTTCTAATCATGAGTCTGTTACATCCTCATGGCCAGACATGTGCTGTAGGAGAGTTAGATCTCCATGCAGTAGGAGTGACTCAAAAAGACATTCTGAAAAGTCAGACAGTCACTAAGACAACTAACAATGCTTTGACTGACCACACTGACTCTTTCGACTTTACTTTTGAGCCAACTACTCTGTACACAGATTTGAGTGAAGCAGAGTTGTACTTGGAAATAGAAGTTGTAGATGCTGCTGGGACACGTCTAGCAGTAGGTGACGAAGCTGCACCTGTGAACAACATAGGCCACTCCCTCTTCTCTTCTGTTCAACTGTTGATCAACGGAGAGAAAGTGACAGGGAACAATGAAGACTATGCACTGAAATCGACATTGTTAGACTTAGTAGGAACTGAAGTGAACGACAAGACTACTCGGTTGAAGGGTCTACAGAAGTGGATGATGGACACAGCTGGCCACATGGAAGGACGAGTTGCTGCTAACACGGGTTTCGTTGCTCGCCGGAAAGAGTTCAGTGCAAGACGGACTCACGGAGTCATCATCAGACCCCACATCGACCTCCTCAAGCAGTGCAAGCTCTTCCCTTCACATTGTGAGTTCAAGTTCATATATGAACGTAGCTCTCCAGCTTTCTACATGATGCAAGCTGCAGACTTAGACTTCAAAGTGAAGATCACTAAAGCTGAGATGAGCGTGCGCCAAGTGACTGTGAGAGACGAAGTAGCTGAAGTCCACAATAAAACAGTGATGAACCCTCAGTTCGGGCCATTCAACTACACTCTGACGAGGTGTCGAGTCACTAAACACACTCTAGACGGAGGGTCACAAGAGTACAGTTGGACTCAACCCGACACAAGCCAGATCCCGACCCGTGTCCTACTAGCTTTAGTCAAAGAGACTGCAGCGTCAGGCACTAAAAGCGAGAACCCGTTCAACTTCCAGAACTACTCAGTGAGAGAAGTAGGTCTGAAGTATGATGACCATAAATATGAAGTGAAGACTGACTTTGCTGCAGGGAACTGTGTGAAAGCTTACAGGAACTTGTTCAGAGAGACAGGTCTACTAGCTGTAGGTCAAGATTGTGGTCTCAGTTTAGAACAGTTCCAATCAGGGTACACAGTCTTCGCTTTCGACCTGACTCCAGACAGGACTCCTGAATGCCCACGCATCAACTTAGTGAAGCAAGGGAAGTTGACTGTGTCTCTGAGGTTCAACGCCCCTACAAATCACGCCATCTCAGCTGTCATCTGTGCTTTCTACGACAACAACATCCAACTCACAGCTGACAGACTACCAGTCACAGACTACCACATGGCCTGAGAAGATGAAGACTTCACAACTGAACACTGTTCTTAGCCAACACCCTCACACTCGACGATACTTCCTAGGTACTTTCCCTAGTGATGAGTGCCCTGCTGAAGCAACACCTCTGACTTGCTTTGTCAGTAACACACACCCCCACACACAACCTGGACAACATTGGATAGCTTTCTATGTTCAGAGTGATGGAGTAGTGTACTATTTCGATCCTTATGGTTTACCCCCTATGAGTGTATATCACAGAGCGTTCTTGAAGAAATCGTCAGACAAGCGTGGGACGTTCAACAAGCAACAACTACAAAGTTTATACACTAAGACTTGTGGAGCTCATTGCATCAACTTCTTGATAGAAACATGTCGAACCCAAGACCCTCAACACACTCTACACAACCTTCTCCAACTGCCAACCAACCTGACCGATCGAATGGTCCAGCCATACATGAGTCTATACTAAAGTCTCTAGAGCAAGAAGCTGCAAGTACTAAACACAACTTACTTGCAGACAGCACTCAGAGAGAATTAGACGTGATCGACGGGTTGAAGAGTAACGCTGATGTCATGGATAAAATAATTGATATGATCAGTCAGCTCATGTACAGAGTGAGGCAACTAGAAGAAGTTCAAGACAAGGCAGAAATGGAGAAAACTAAAACTGGAGGAGGGTGTGGGTTGAACTGTGCCAATAACTCATTCACTTTGTAACTGCTTTGCTTTTTGCTTTGTGTGAAATAAAAAAAGAATGAAAAAAACAAATTGTGTCGTGTATCTGTGTATATACCAACGGTATTTATCGAATACTAAAGTTAGTATTCCATCTGCATGTGACGGTATTACTGAAATGTCATTGTTGACATTTGAAAGCCACGTGGTGTATAGCACGTGGTGTATAGCATGTGTATGTGTTTACAAAGTTAGTAGGTCATATTGACATATATTAACCAATCAGAAGCTTGTAAAGTATGTCATGACCTCTAATCTAGGTCAGTGACGTCACTTCCTGTCATATAGAAGCTTCTGATTGGCTCTTAAAGGTCACTTCCGTTCTGCAAGTGTCAACTGACCTACTTGCTACCGTTTCTTACGCGCTGAATATGCTCCTATATACTACTAACATTGTATAGCATTTTTTGTTCCCTGTGCCTTCACTCACTCCATATCCTCAATCCTTTAGTCTCTCCTCACTCCTTAGTGTCTCTTCTCACTTCTCCAGTGCGTCCTCTCTCAAACAACAATCTTACTCCCTCAGTCAGTCCCCCCTCTCTCCACATCCTCACTCCCTCACCCCATCACTCTCTCCCCTCCTCACCCCTTCAGTCCACCCGATCACCCGCTCCAGCATCACCCATCTCCTCCTTCCCCGCATACCCTACCCCCTTGTTATCCACTGCACTACCTCCTCAGATACCTCTCCCACCCCTCACGGACCCACTCTCATGCCATTCCCACCTCACCTCTTCCTTCCACACCTCATGCCGCCATACCTTTACCTATACCCTTACTCACAACAACTCATTCAGTTACAAAATAAATCAAAATATATGCATCATGTTTCTTTGGGAGAAATTACCAATATATAAGTCAAATCCATTACTTTGTAATAATATAATACAAAAATAAATATGTTAGCTGCCACAATTTTCTTCCAAATATGTTTTATATTATTTATGAGATGATTATTAGAACACTGATGTACCAATACCTGGAGGCAGTCCAATGACCCTCGGGGCAGACCTAGGGCCTTGGGGGCTCATTACAAGCTTGGATCAAGACATTAAGCCATGCAAAGATCGATCAGTTTTACATTTAAGATAAATTCTATTGTAAATGTCTGTACTTGTCTGTACTGGTCTGTAAACTTGAACTTTACACTAAATGTAAATCCATTGTGAAAGGCAAAGTTTGTGCAATGTGGCGAGTATTAATTTTGGCTGATTTCCATATCACATTTACACACACAGCAACCATACAGCATACTTACCATAAGTCCTGCAGCCGGCTGTTACTCCGCAGGAACTGACAAATAGAATCCCCCGCAGCATCAGTGAATACTGAGTCGTAGCAATTGAAATAATCAAGGAGGTACATGTGGATAATTGTGTTCCTTTCCCATTGAAACTGTTTGTAATAAGTTACATCACTGTGACATGGAGAAACCTATACATGGCAGAATGATTATTGGATTGGGCAATCTATATGCCGAACTCTGTTTCTGTAATCTCAAGTAAAAGAATAAACCAATCACCCCCTGAATAATCACAATGTAAATCACCAATATTTTTCATTTAATTTGGACATTTCAGGCTGACAATTTATTAGTTTTAGGCAGAGTGATGTGATTGCAATAGATTATGACTTGACCTTGGTTGATGATGCAATGACCAGGTAGACAATAAAGGCACTGAGTAGGTCACTGGTGACGAGAGTTCATGGTTTAAATGCCACCTCAAGACAGCACATGTATATGGCTATTTTTTCTAGATATATCAAACTTTTACATTTTTATTACTGATGAGGTATTTAAGTACTAACGAATATGAACAATAACAATTTTGCAGATCAATATATTGCATTATTGTTCTCAGATATACCTACTAGATGTTTCTTAGTGTTTTATTTCTGGACAAATCTGCAAACATCTTCTTCAGGGCAGTGTTGCTGAATTTTGACTTGGTGAAGCTGAAACCAAGATTTGCTTTTATTAAACTACAAACTACAAAGACGTTTAAGCTGGGCAATGTGCATTGGCTAAATTCCCTCTTAGCTCTCTCTATACACACTACAATCATCCTTTATCAGAAGTTTTGCTTTAAAAAGTTCACATCGGGAATAAATTTCCAAAGTTTATTGATTTCAATATTGGACTACAGATGCCAAGAAAAGGGTGTTTTCACTCATCACCATTCTAGGATCATTTAGCTTTTATCAGCTGAAATTCTGTTTGTTGATAATGCATCTATATTTTAGCTATGACGACCATGGTCACACAAATCATGATTGTATCTTTGTACGGGATTGATCCCAATCTAAGGTTTCTACAGGGAATAGATGACCCAATGTAGGTGATGGCAAATACCCTGTAGATAATAGGGTAATGGTATCAATCTGCCTTAGAACAAAGTATTTCAATAGCCTTTTTGCCACCCTGCATGAAAGGCCAGGTACCATAGGTTCCAGGACGCATGTAGAGTTCTGCAAATTCAACTTTATCTTTGGTCAATTTAAATGACTGTTATCTAAATTAGTTAATACCATATTGATTACTCTAGCCAATCATTTGTAAGGGATCGCCTAAGTAGCTAGCAAATTCAAGGTATGTTCATAGCAGTAAGGATTATGATATCTCAAGTTCCTCATTAAATATTACTTACTCCAAAACTTGAAGTGTAATGTTTTGAGTGAGGCAGGCATAGAAGGAGGCCAGGCTCTCCTCTCCCCATGTGCTGTTGTTGAGGCTGATAAAAAAATCACAGGGTCACATGTTACTTTATATATGTGAGTGAGGGGAAGTTTTAGAATAGGTGCAGACAAGGATAGTGTAGAACTACAATAATCTGTAAAGGATCATGCTAATGGCTGAAGGTGCTAAATATACTCTGGGTCAGTTTGACATGACATTATTACTGCCTTACTGATCTGTCACATATTCAGCCCTAAATGCATAACATAAGGATCTGCTAGCAAGGTCAAGGCAGCATTTCAATCACACAGCTTACCGATAAAAATGAGAACACTAAATCACTGGTTGTTGAATTATCATTTGGAATATAAAATGGCATCTCCAGAGTCTGGCACAGGCTTCAACCAGCACAAAATCTTTGATCCCCTCACCTTACTGCATCTACAACACTTTTTTGAATTGTTTTTTGCAGTGCATTGGATTTTTTAATGTACATCAACTATATTAAACCGGTTGAACTATTCCTTGTCTAGACGGCATGTTGCCCCTTGTTTCCTATCTAACCTTACCACATTCAGTCCAAAGCAATCACCAGCACTATCTACTATTTACTTATCATAACTTTATCAGCTCTCCCAATGTGATTAGTGTCCCAGAAGCATAATCAGGTCCCAGCAAAGTCTCGTTCCCAGGGCACGCCTACCTACATGCACGCCCTCACCACAGAGGACACCTTGGGTGTGTGACTAGCAGCACCCTCATTTATCACTGCCACACATAACTGACCCTAGACAGGCTCTATAAAATTAAAAATCTAACTAGATTATAGTCATCCAGGATCTTTACAAACACATACAATGCAAAGAAAACTCTAATTTATACAGCTATATATTTTGGCATCACTCAAAGATGAGTAAACTCCCATTAATTGAGTAGAGTAATAGAAATTTGATGAAAAGTTGAACTCTATCTTAATTGTGGTTTTTGTGTTAAGTATTGGAAAGATTGTACTCATATGAACTGCTAAACACACCCTGTCTAGTTGAATCCAGAAGGTAACTAAGAAATATGGAATTTAATAGATATACCCTGGTCGGTTATGGCCTATGGCTTGGTCAGTGTGCCAGGAGGTGGCAAAGCTTTCTCAGTCACCTGCTAATGGCAACTCCCCCCCCCTCCTCCTTGTCCACCCACCACTATCTACCCATCACTGGGGACCAGGTGTGAGGACCCACATGTGACATACAGCTTGGATTAGAATAGCACTACCCCGGTAGCAGTAAATTCAATATTGACAAACTCTGGTGTAATTGCTAATGCAGACCAGGAGTGCTGAGATCTGGCTTACGCAGGGGTAGGCGGCCCAACACACACTGCACCCCGTGACACCACACAGTACACACACTAGCTAACAAACCACAGGTCAACACTAGGGGGATAGGTTATTGGTGGTGCTGGTGGTGGTGGCAGGGGAGGGATGTAGCAGGCCCCGGGCACTGATTGGCCAGAGCTCTCTGCTGTTGATGTTATGTCTAACAAATAATTTGTGACAGTGAAATGGGCCCAAACTGAATGTCCAGTTGGTGGCAGTATGGTACATGTAGATTACTACCGCTAACCCATAGATAGGATAGTCTTATCAGAGGTTGTTTGTGCTATTAAACATACTGAGTGTAAAGTGGCTGCTATCTGCATGTACTTACCCCAGGGTGCGCAGCCTGCGGTTGGTGCTGAGGGCCTCCAGCAGCTGCAGCATCTGGTCGGGGCTGAATGCAGCCTTACCCAGCCTGTGTGTGTAGAGACATGCATACAGACTGTAGTCTATGTTACAGCAGGAACATGGTCTGTACTCTAACATCTGAACTGGGAGTTAAGTATGACTCATCTTGTGCAGTAGTATTTATCCCAATATCTGGACATTTATATCAAATATTGAATGAACCCTTAATATTTCAACCTTTGTTAGTCAAGTAACCACTTGCTATAGGCACATACAGAATAAACATGTCTAACCACCATCTGGTCTTCTGTATTCAGCCCATGCCACCTTATTCTCTATGTACTTCTTAATTTGTTTAAATTTTGGCATGATTTCAAATATGCAGGACCCTTTTTTGGGAGGGGAATGGCCATGAAATTGACCTACCCCCCCCCTTGTGGCGTCTGGGCTGTCTGGGCAGAGCCCTAGCCCAGCCTATATGGCGCCTACTCTGAACATATTCCAAAAGGAGTAGATACATGTAAATATCAACTGATGTAAATACCAGGTAAATTGGTGTAAATCTTAAGCTTTATCTTTGCACAGATTTACAATGATACTTGCTCACGTTTACATAAAATTTTACTTGGGAATTACAGAGGAGTAAATACATGTAAAAATCAATGGATGTAAATACCAGGTAAATTGGTGTAAATTTCTAGCCCAATCTGTACATCTATTTATAGTGAAAATAACAAAGATTTACACGATTTTTACATGGAAATTACTGAATTGGAAAGTCCATGTAAATATCAATGGATGTAAATGCCAGGTAAATTAGCATAAATCTCAATCACCATCTTTCCACAGAATACCAAAGAGATTTACACCTATTTACTTGGACTTTCCATTTTGTTAAACCCAAAACTCGTGCGGTGCATGTGTTGTTGGATACCGTATATAGAAGGAGTGGCGGCCCATCCCTGTGGCTGTTCTGGGTTATCCACAGCTCTCACAACGCGCAGGTTAATGGAGCAGGAGGGCCGAAAAAAACAGATTTGTTTCAGGTCACCTGACCGTGCATATCAAAACAGGCCGGCCCTATTTCTTTTTTTTTGCAATTTTGAAGACGTTTTAACATTTTTACAGATTTTTCAGTCAAATGAAGGTTTAACATAGAGATGACTAATTCTTTCATATCAAAAAAATAACAAGAAATAGAAAGACAGTATGGTATATGGTGGTTAATGCAATTTTGAAGTAATTTTCACACTTTAACACCCTTTTGGTCATATTTACGGTATACAGAGAATACTTTGTACCCCCCCCAAAAAAAGAAAGGAGATCGGATCCCTACTGATCATGACTCTAGACTTTTTTTTATATGTTACCTAAAACATGCAGTGGAAGGGTTAGTGGATATATTTAGAAGGGGTCATGATTAAAAAAAACAGCCCCTCGGTGGGGGGGGGGAGGGCAAAACTGTCAAAGCCTCCATGTGGGGGAGGGGTCAAAATAACAAATGGTCCATTTAAATTCCCACGAACACACATGATTCCACAGGTGCATGCAATTTTAGAGGAGGGGGGGGGCATTTCTGCTAAAATTGCTGTTTTCAGAAGCCCCCATCCCCCAGCTAGTAATACATAGTTACAGGTTGTGGCTCTCAGTAGGGTGCCGGGGGCTGCCTGAGAGTTGCAGAGAGAAGGGTCAGTTTTCTACTGGTTGTCCTTATGTCAGACAGGCCATGATTGGCGCTCTATGCTACTTAATTGACTGAGGTGACATCTACAAATGGTAATTATAAGCATGTCAAGACCAATTGAGGTGTTTTTGAGGTGTTTTTGTCTTTACAGACTATCCTCCACAAAGTACCAAAATGTGTACAGATGGGTAATAATTTGCAAATTCTTAAAACTTAGCAAGGTAGAGGAAAGATATAAGATGCTCATTGTGGAGTTTTAGGCAAAAACAAACTTATATTATATTCTATGACTCGGTAATGGACAAGCCTGAGAGAAAAAGCCACCTATATATAGCAAACACTATATAATGTCTGCTGCCTAAATGTACATAGATTTACTTGTTTGAATGTTCATCAAAAATTACCTCACTGTGAAACTGTGAAATTAAGATTTTGATGGTTGGGCATGTTTCCACCAGATCTACATTAAAAGCATACTTAGGCTCTAATAGCATGAAGGTGATTTTGAAGTTTTGTGCAAGGACTTTATTGGTCTAGATTTCATTTTGGAGAAAACTGATCTTGCATCAGCCATACTTACGCCAGAGTGCTGAGAGTTGTGTTGGCCCTGATGCAGGCACACAGGGCCTCCACGCTGGCAGAGCTCCAGGACGTGTTTGTTAAACTGAAATAATGGATAGTAAAGTGAATTACATTTACTATAGCGACCTTTCAAATGTATTGATCTTGCTGAGAAGTGAGTCATTTTGCTGAGCCAGTTAAATGACACAATAGAAGGTATAAAGACATTTAGGTTGCATAATACTTCAAAACAGATGAGATAGAGTGGTGTGAACAGGGCTAGGATTCAACATCCTTATCCTGATATACATACTGATAACACCTTTATTGGTAATGATTTCACACCATATAATGAGAAACATGCACACACATATCCCAGTACAACTCCCCCTCCTGCTGTGTGGCTGTACTTACTCCAGATACCGCAGGGTCTGGTTCTGTTCCAGGGCCTGACACAGGCTGTTCATGTGAGTGGGGGTAAACTTGGCCTCCCCCAGCCTGTAACAATGGACACATGTATTCATTAACACAGGGGCAGCACAGTAGTTTAATAGAACAAGACAGCAAATGAATACAATCACGTTGACAAATGTGACAAATAGAACAAAGGAGGAAATTACATCCAGTTAACTGTTAGTTTTTTTAAGCATCCACAGGTTTAAATATGATTGCTATAATCAACATAGAATATATGCAGGATCTGTGTGAAGAATGAGCATGATGGTTATAAAATAATCATGTCACCATTTTGTCCTGTGTGTTGGTAATAAAGATCCTTTTTAAAGCGTTTTAAAGGAAGATCCTATCCTATATGCTACATTTCATGAATTGTGGTGCTCCTGCGATACTGCGGCATTTAACATATGACCAGACCCTTCAGGGGCTGGGGTTATGTGTGGGGGGATAGGCCTATTCTGTGACATTACTAAATCCCTGCCTCCCTCCAACGACCCTAATGTAGGCCTACTCTCTGGGACTCACAGAGGTGGACCCCCCCCCCCCCCGCCCCCCAACCCTCCTCACTATGCACCAGTGCGGGAAGCTGTATCAAAGTGAGGCCTCTGGCTTAGATGGCACTTAGAGGTATGTCCATTGTAGGGCGTGTCCGTATCTACTTTATGTAGGGCGTCCTACTCCTACTCTCCAAGCATGTTCCCCCTGCAGGTCAGATAGCAACCATAGTTTCCCTGCAGAGGACGTTTATCTGTTCCTGCAAGCATTCACGTATATTTTGATGGGGTCGTATTAGCAAACCCAATATTGTCTTAAAGACTTTCTCCCTTGTGTCTGGACCATATTAGACCATTATCGCTAGTTCCCCTAACTGTCTTTGGTCTCACCTCTGAATAGCATTTTCACTGTTCCGCATGCACTTGGCACTTGCTTTGAACAATGTTATATGTTTGCCCCCAGAGGGAGGGTTGGCACAGCGTGCCCCTGCATCCAAATAACTGCCAACAGAGCCACTCTCTGATTGGTTCAAATTACGTGATGGGCAGTCTTGGTCAATCAGCCAGATGCCTAACTTATACTGTGTTACTGGTCAGACACTGTACAATATGTATGGTTTTACCATGACCAGCAGTAAAAGATCAATTTAGGATTTATCATTTTTGAGGCTAGCTGACTTATAAAGGTTTTTAGGCTGTTCAACTTTTGCAATGTTTTTGAATGTACAGGTATACACCAGTTGTTATCATTTTGAGATGAGTAATGTCTCAATTGGCACTTGGCTAATATACTGTGCCATCAACAAGATATTTGCTGCATTTATCATAATCTTAACCCGGGCTATGTGTACTACACACCCGGTCATTCATAGGTGAAATAAGTTTTTTTTTAAACTCTAAGCATTGTATTCCTGTTCAGGACAAAACTGTTTTAGCACTGACTCGTCATGCTTCAGCTGCTACCATGTGTCTACAAACAGAGCTCTAGTAATATTGTAGATGCTACATTATAGTTTTGCGGAAGGACTTCATTGGTCTAGATTTCTTTTTGGGAGAATACTGATCTTTTATCAGCCATACTAACATCAGAGTGCTCAGAGTTGTGTTGGCCCCGATCCAGGCACACAGGGCCTCAACGCTGGCAGAGCTCCAGGACGTGTTTGTAATTGATATTGCCCCTACTTCATGTTATTTACTAGTAAATAACATGAAGTAGGGGCAGTATCAATTATAGATTGATCCCCGAGTCTATACCTAAATGCTATCCCAAATGAACTAAATCAAGCAAATAATAAGACCTAAAGAAGGAGACCCACCTTCTAACAGGCCCACCTTGTGTGGCCCTCCTCCCTATGGTAAACACAGCCATGACCAAGACTCACAAAGGTCACAAAAAGTGAGTAAGATTTGGTTTAAAGAAAAACCAAATTAAAATGCAAATAAAATATCATTTATATAAATACACAATTGTAGGGACACTAATATTATAAAGTTAATCGAACGCCTACAGAGTAGTTCGGGCAGCCAGAGCCAGGGGGCACCCCTATCGGAGGCGGACAGTATATGAGCTGTCCTCACCCCCTTGCCCTGGCAGACCTTCTCAGGTCTCTGACTGTGTTATACTATACTGAAAGATACTGAAAGAAACATATACCCCTGAACGAACCACACATATCAAGGATTAGAATTACTGTACAGGGTAACGCCTTAATAAACCCTTTTGCTTGCATCTCTACATGAAAACTGCAGTTCGAGTCCTTATTTAATCGAATTACATAAAGACGAACTCTACACAATTTATAAAATGTTATTTCCCTGCAATACACCTGATGAAGCTGTGAACAGCTGAAACTCCTCAGTACTCATTCTCAACTAAACAGTGGACTGATGATTGGTTATATTTTTCTGAAGTTTCTTTAGAAATATTTCAAACTAAACAAAATACCCCTGGTGGGTACAAAGGATTGCAAAATCCACAACTTAAAATTTCAATTTTGAAAAGTAAAAGTTGTTATTTTGAAAAAAGTTTAAAAAATAAAATACCAGGATGTGACCTGAATTCCTGTGAACCAATCAGAGCAAGGCCCTGTGACAGATTGAGGTCATGAGCCCCAATTATCCATTTAAAAGAGCTGGAGGGACTTACTTGATTTAGTACTGAAGGAGTAGTGGTAGGGAAAACCCATTCCTCGTCAACCCGATTCTAAATGCTGCTTTCTGGTAGATTTTTCTACACCTGATACCATTATGGGGAGGGGCGATGAGGAAAGGGTTCATTAAGGGGATCAAGGGAAGAACACTGAGGGGAGGGGGCACAGTGAGATTGAGGCAGTGCTGTTGATGTCATTGATATCCAATTTACTCTATTTGAATTATCACTGTATTTGTGCACCCTGCTGCTGAGTGTGATGTTACATGAGACCCCCCCCCAGGACCCCCTGAAATGAGCTCCCTTATGTCAGCCCTGCCTCCATGGAGCTGCAACACAGACCCCATTCTCCTTACACTAACTTACACTATCCCGAATCGTGTCCAAGGGGCTCTCCAGTGCCCAGAAGGCGGGTGTTAATGGTTGGAATAGGCATCATTTGGGGGTATAAGACTCCCAGCTCCCCTTCCCCCGCTCCCAAAATTTAATGGTCCTCAGATGTATATTAGACTATTTCCCCCCCTCCACTGGATCTGGATTATACTCCAGTTGTTATTATCCTGAAACGAGTATAATGTGTCGATTGGCCGGTTGGTTGAATGCAGACAAAGGTGTATCATCTTTAGTCTGTTGACTGCATTATTTCACACATGGACCTTTACTGTTTGAAATACGGCTCCAGGGTCAAAAAGTAAAATAACCCAGTTAACTGATATATATAAACGAGTGTACCTTTATGTTTTGCTTTGAGCTTTTTCAATTTAAAATGCCCAAATTATCAATAGCATTAGAAATAAACACTAAACTTTTGGTGTGGATATAGCATCTATATCAAGTATAGGGTAGAGCCACATCAGCGCGTCATGCCCTATTCCCTTACTAAGCAAAGTAAGGTACACCCTTATAGTTTGGAAGCAAGTTAACATCCTTACATTGCAACGCATGGATTGACAATGCAGGAATGTGAGGGAACTTGTTATGACATGTTTGACATTACTATGATGTGAATGTGAACAGTGAAGTCACCAAAGTATCAATGTTTATGATGACATGGGATCTAGACACCATTAGCTCCAATCAGAGATGCTGGGGTCTCTGCTGCAGGAAGCTTGAGAGGTTAGTCTGGTACCATCCACACACAGTCTGGTACCATCCACACACAGTCTGGTACCATCCACACACAGTCTGGTACCATCCACACACAGTCTGGTACCATCCACACATAGTCTGGTACCATCCACACACAGTCTGGTACCATCCAAACACAGTCTGGTACCATCCACACACAGTCTGGTACCATCCACACACAGTCTGGTACCATCCACACACAGTCTCTGCTGTCAGGAAGCTGGAGGTGGTAGTCTGGTACTATCCACATACAGTCTGGTACCATCTGTTTCCATTCACAGTAGCCTTGATGTTTTACCCTGGTAGTGTTTATTACACAAGGAGGAGGTGTAATTTGTTGTGTTTGTCAAAGGTGCACTCCCCTCCTTTTTCTGATCCTTCAAAACTTAATATTGATAGTTTTCCTGTGAGGTTCTGATTCTTTTAATTTTCCACTCTCCATGACGGGATCATTGTCCGTCAGCAATGTATGTCAAGATCTATATCATCGTAGTGGGTCAGATAACCAGTTGAATCATGCAAAATGCTTATATCACATTTTGCACGATTCAACTGAAAATTATTTGCCCCACCATCAGAGGTGAGACTGGGTGAGTCTTGCAGTGGGGCTCTAAACATTGGGTTCCAGTTTTATTGAAACACTTACACACATAAATGTACAATAATGAAGTCCTACTTACTGCAGGATCTGTAACTGTGTGTTCTGCTGTAGGCAGCTACATGTACAATAATGAAGTCCTACTTACTGCAGGATCTGTGACTGTGTGTTCTGCTGTAGGCAGCTACATGTACAATAATGAAGTCCTACTTACTGCAGGATCTGTAACTGTGTGTTCTGCTGTAGGCAGCTACATGTACAATAATGAAGTCCTACTTACTGCAGGATCTGTAACTGTGTGTTCTGCTGTAGGCAGCTACATGTACCATTATGAAGTCCTACTTACTGCAGGATCTGTAACTGTGTGTTCTGCTGTAGGCAGCTACATGTACAACAATGAAGTCCTACTTACTGCAGGATCTGTGACTGTGTGTTCTGCTGTAGGCAGCTACATGTACAACAATGAAGTCCTACTTACTGCAGGAGCTGTAACTTGGAGGTCTGCAGGAAGTGGCAGAGGGCAGATGCACTGGCTGGTGACCAAGTTGTTTCTGAAAGGCTGAAATAAATGAAGAATTGATATGTGCACTAGGGTAAATAAGGGGTGTCAGGAAGTGAAGCTTTATGGAGAATAGATATTTAGCAGATTGATATTGATATATTCTACTTTTTGTGTTTTATATGATCAATGAACTTACAACATAACATAATATAGAGATGTGTCCAGAGACTATCATTTGTTAATGAGTGTGATACAGGTACTTACATAAGTGATGCCAAAGTCCTGTTGTTGGTCAATACCTTACAGAGGTTGATGAGTTCATGTGCACTGAAGCTGGCCTTTTCCAACCTGTAAATGCAATGACTACACTTGATGAACAATGAACACTACTTTAGTATAGCCATGTTTTCATGTTAATACGTTTTGCTGAGATTCAATGTTGCACTTATCTAGACGTTACATCAGTTTTACATCAGTTTTTTTTTACTTACCGCAGTCTGCGTAAAGTGCGGTTCTGCTCCAACATTGTACAGAGTGATGGGAGAGTCTCTTCTGTCCACTCACTGTTGGGGAGCCTGGTCAGAATGATAGGAATACAGATGAATAAGTAACCAATGCCTTGCCACATTCAAACTGGGTTTATTACTAGTTGGGCATATATACTATAAGATCTCTGTGGCAGAGCCAATCAGGTTTCATGTGACCGATGAGCCTTTTAGACTTCTTAAAACATATACTCTTAGGATCTGAATAATTATATTTTCTGGATTCTAAGCTACATTTCTGAAAATATCGACTCACACCCTGCAGGCTTTCTTTTAACCTGTCAACTTCAGAGATCTGATATTCCAAAGTTGTTAACAATCACTAATTTGTTACACTTACCAAACAGTAACGCATATTTTGAATACTCGTGTCCATGGCTTATTGATTCTGGTATATCAGGGATATTTTTTTATGTGCCTGTTTCTATTACTATCTAATTTTGAGCCAATGAACCTAAATAATTTAAATGAATATGCATCATCCATATGAGAAGTGCAGGAACCTACATCAGGGAAAGCATCGTCCTACTCCTGGTCATCGCCTCGCATAGGTTAACAAATCCCTTATCACTGAATGTTGCCTGGTCTAGCCTGTTGGGGATATAGTTAAGGGTTCATAAGAGTGCTGCAGGCTGCAGTAGTAAATACAGGTTAATTAACGAAGCATATACGGTCATATACACACTGGCAATCACACTACAGTTACTTACAGATATCACAGATTGTGTGATTCCCGTCTTCATAGTATTAATCACCCTGGACCCATCCCCTAGGTACTTGTTTTCTCACGTCAAGTATAAATGGGGAAAAAAGTACTATATTTCAATGAATATTCCATACATAACACCATAATGCAGAAATCAATACCCCCAATCAAGTAAGTGCATCCTTAATCCGAAATATGTCAAGATTTGGAAAATGCTGTCTGTATATTATAAGAAATTGGGAGTGACCACCCTCACTTTCCGGATGTTTGATATACAGTGTGTGTATAATTCGAAAAGATTTGCCTGATAAGCAAGGGAAAAATTTATCTAATTATGTAGATCTTAGTTTGTGCCCTATTCACAGCAGATTCCTTGAAGTTGTATCTGCCTGTTGTAGTTACATCATTTGTGAATTGGACAGATGTTCCTACATCAACATAATGCTAAATCACAGAGATATTCTACTATAAATCACCTTGCGGGATTTGACCTTGTGGGAAAAGAATTCATAGACCTCGGTCCAAAATGGGGGATAGAAATAAAACTGTTTCTGTCGTATACTGGATGCAGCCACACATAACCCTACACAGAAAAAAGTCTTAAAATAGGGCTGCCTCCAGAATGACTCCTCTCTTTAAGGGAGTCAAGGTCCTTATGTGACAACTCTTGCAGGCTAGCCTGTTCAAAGGACATTTTATTAGCAAAAGCCAAAATCAAGCTGAGGCAGCTATATGAGCTAACACTGAAGCTATGAGCTCCTTACCAACATTCCTTTTTAATTATATATGACCTCTGCCTGTATGCACATTGCAAATTGCGTTATACACTTTATTTGAAATGCCCATCTGTTATATACCTGATTAGAGACTTTGCTCATTTTGAATGTAATTGCATTTTTGAAAATCATTTAATGAATAAAATACATTTATAAACTCAAAACTCCCTTAGATGAGTCAGGGAACTATG
Source organism: Harmothoe impar (assembly GCA_947462335.1). Classification (NCBI taxonomy): domain Eukaryota; kingdom Metazoa; phylum Annelida; class Polychaeta; order Phyllodocida; family Polynoidae; genus Harmothoe; species Harmothoe impar. The sequence continues at coordinate 11,345,881 of OX381719.1, read as the reverse complement.
TGACTCCCCATGAGACTCCCTTAGGTCGCCCAGGGAGTCTCCTAGGCTCTCTTAGGGATGACTCCCCTAAAGAGGGTGATACTATTTGGATTCTACTTACCACAGATGATATAGAGTAGAGGTACCCTCCAGAAAGGTGCACAGTGAACCTACAGTCAGGTCATTCCATGTACGCCTTGGCAACCTGGTGAAAGATGCATAGCAGAATTATCTTAATTCAGAGGCATTTCCAACCATACAAATAAAATATTTGATTTTGTATGACAAAAATTTATAGTGACATGGTCTAAACTATGGAGTTATATATATATATGTGGGCGCTATACCAGAGTTAGCCATACTAACACCAACTGAAGCGACACCTACCTCATACTAACTAAAGATGTGTTCTGGGTGAGGGCCGTGTGTATCCTGTGACGGTGCTCTGTACTCAACTGTACATCACCCAGCCTGTGTATGATATAAAACATATGGTATAAATCCCCTAGTATTTTTAACATAGACTATAAATAAATATATATATATATATATATATATATATATATATATATATGTATATATATATATATATATATATATATATATATATACCTGTGTAGCATTTAAAATCAGGTTGGTCTTCTATCATTTGATAACACCACCACTTATGTTTCTGCAGTATTAATACCATTCTAACACAAATACTGTTTCTGAGAAATACCTTGTGTCAAGTCTTACAAAATTGTTATACGTACACAAGTCTCTCGGAATCCATGGTGAATGGAGAACAGAGGAGAGGTAATCTGTAAGTAAAGGATGACTACTTAGAAGAACAGCTCAGAATCAATTCGGCATTGGTATACACATTGTATACCATATGCACTCTATGAGTCTTAAGGATATGTTCATCTACTTTGTTGACCTGTTATGATGATGCCTTTCGCACAAAGGTAAGTTTTTTCTCAAGCAGTGATTTACTTTATGTTTTCATTACAAAATTACAGATGCAATCATTGCTACCTGTAGCTATAAATGTGCACACTCACATGAGCTACTTGTACATAAAGGTATAGGTCTCCTTGGGGTTAGGTCATGGGCACAGCCATGTCTAACCCCTGGTGCTTCCTCAGGTTGTCCCTAGGTGGGCCCTAAGTCAGGCCATCTAGTGGTAACCTTCAGGAGGAAAGTAATTGCTTCAGTCCGTTTCTCCCTGATATGAGGACAGTCCTGTCATGTACTGCCCTCTAGGTGAATATAGTATGATTACTCCAGCTCATATATGATAGACCTATTAAATATATCAATATACCAATTAACTGGAAGTATCTATCTGCTCTCAAGCCAAAATGAGAAGACATCATCAAAGGGTCATTTAACATTTAACATAGGATCAGATACCGACTGAACGATCAGCCAGACCCTCCGGCCACCCTACCAGAGGCAAAGCTAATTTGCCCGGCGACGTCATGAACCCCGGTTAGTTGCTCCACCTACTGGTCGAGGGCCTACCTAAATTCCGTGGATAACTACTGGAAGTACAATCTAACATGTATAAACTTTCTGAAAGGTAGAGAATGATGTTTCCAGATGTGCCTAAGCCCCTGACAATTATCTAGATGCTTCATGATGAATTGAGCTGCTCTTTTACATTACATTACATTTTATATGCGCAGATAACCTTTAAATTGGACTATAAATCGGGGCCCAGCTCCCAGATATAGGGCAAACTCTCCCCTAAACCCTAAGGGCATCAGATTAATTTATTTTAATGCCATAAGGCACGGAAATAGGATAAAAGAAGAGATGCCCAAGTCAGACAATCCACAAACAAGCCCACTTAGTGCAGTCCCTGCTGTGTGGGATATTATCTCTACAAATTCAACATTTATGGCAATAGAAATTATGTTACATACAAAATCTCACGCATAATCGAGAAGTCCAAAGACTTGCCTTTCATGAGGTGTCTGGGAACTTATAAAATACTAAAAAAAGAATGGGAAAACTGTTGTTTTCGTAGCCCTCAGCGGCACAGGTAATCACCCTATAGATAGAGACACATCTCCATGTTAACATCGCTAGGGGCTATCTTGGGCAGAGGCACGCATAGCTTGCCAAGTTTCAACGCTCATTTCCATCCTGCGTAGCACTTCCTACAACCTTAAGGATGGCTGTATTCTTAGTAGTTATAGGCCTATGCCCCCTCCCCCCCAACACACACCATAACTAAGTGATAAAGACAGGACGCGGTCGACATTTTTAAATAGAAAAAAGTGTCATCAACCACAGTCATTAACCACCTCGCGTCAACAGGGCGGGGGTCCAGTCCACTAACTTCTGACATTGTAGCCTACAATTTAATAGATAGCTGACTTCATGTCAACTCAACCGAAATTGGAAGATCTTCCTGGATGACCATCTCCAATTTCCATGTTAAATTTTGTTCTCATTGCCCTATGTATCCATATTGTCCCTCAAAAATGTTTAATCAAAATTCCAAATAGTTTTCAAGTTCTGACTTGCTCAGTTGGGGCGGGGTGTCTGCTCTGGTAAGAAAAACCTCAATTCAAGCCATGTGGTAGTAGGCCAGTGAATGAAGACCTAGAGGGTGTCTAGTTTCAACAAAATTGCTATGTGGGATTTTTTTTGGGGGGGGGGGGCAAGAGCTCCCAAAATACAAGTTTTTTGACAAAAACATTATTTTCCCTCCGGAATTAAAATTTCTTCTCATGTATCATGAAGTAATAATTAACATGAAAGGTATGATACACATTCATCAGTAAATAGTGTTGTTGTGGTTGCCATGGTTTCCTGCTCACCAACAAAACACAAAATGCACATTAATCTATTTGGTTAATACTTATATTTAAACATCCACATTATACAAATAACAGGCAATAATTAATTTCTCTATACTGTGCTTGTACTGACCATATTGACCTGTTCCTAGTAAAAGACACCTTTGATACATTGCTAAATCTCAATTATATCTATGATAAGTAGGTTTTGTCATCAGTACTCTTCCAGTATCTTTGTGTTTTTACTGCTTACTCCTTAAATGTCATTTGTTGAAAATGGGTCATTATCCATCATACTAAACTGCCTGTTTGACCTGTTTGATCAATTTTCCTCTATCTTCTTTACATTGTTTTGCATATTTTGCGAATGTTAGAACCTACAAAAGAAAAGGCTTCTTTGTCCTGGCAATGGATAAATAAATAAATAAATAAATAAAATAAATCTGACCTTTCTTACCTAGCTTTTTCCACGATGTTGCCCGAAACTTTTTTTTTCGGCCTAATAAAAATCATGGGAACAGATTTTGTGAATGAGTTGCTGTAGATTGACACAGAATCAGCCATAGTTACCGGATATACCTGGTGTCTCAAGAATAATGTATCTGAAAAATGTGCTGTTAAGGAGATATATTCTGTGATCAGGATCCAGTGAGCTCGGACAATCCATTCATTTTCCCAGTTATTACATAATGCTTAATACAATCTATTATAAATTGCATACACAATGAGATTGAAGAAAGGCAAACATTTGGTCCATACTTCATTATGACCTTTTCAAATCTCTTGAGCACCATAGAGGCATGTTTTGTGACATGTATTTGGAAGTCTCTATGTCCCATGTTACTCAAACTCATATTGCATCTTCAATTTGTAGCATGTCACGGTCAGAAGGTGAAAGCTGTTATTGAAAATAATCTTTAGGTTGGCGGCAATGGTCAGGCTTTCTAAACCCACAAGTAAAGCTGGCAGACCTTTAATGCTCTTGAATTACATAATTGGGGTTGCTATGTAATTATAGTTTCACTCTATCAACATGAACTCTGGTTAATGTGTCACATTTTCTGTGGACATCAATCAGATTTTTGACACAAACCTATCCATGTTTGCATTCCAGTTTTAGTAATCTTGTCCTATATTTTAGCAGAGGGTACCCAGTAAAACTATCGTATTGTCACGTTTTGGTACCCCACCACCTATTGTTTTCAATGGGGGTATGGATGATGTCGCATGTTGATTTTAAGAAATGGCCATGTCACCTGTCATTTAAATCCCCATGTCCCATGTCGATTTTAAGAAACAGCCTATGTCATGTCACTTATTCTTTTCCTCATATCACGTCATGTCGCATGTTGATTAATGTTGCCATGTCTAATTTAGCCATCCACCCCCATTCCAATGGCCCTTACCTCTGGCATCCAACTTCTTCCCAGAAATACAATCTAAGCATTTTAAGCTCTAAAGTTTTATACTGCGCATAGTAGATGTGAACCAAAAAAGGTCAGGGATACCCAGACAAACTTAAATACAAATCTAATTCCATTTTCTCATGAAGCGGTATTTAGCGAGAAGACCATTATGGTGTTTGCTACTCAAATATATGCCTGCACTCGCAGGGAGCACTTGAACCTAGAGAAGTCATGAGACCAAGCCTCCCCCCCACCCCTCACACCTACCCACCTTATCAGTTTGAACTTCATCAAATTTAAACTGTCAAATGTTTGACTTCAATCATATCTTGGAGGCTTAAGTCCTGTGTCTTAGCTTGTCTCTATACACACATAAAGGCACAGATCCTCTATATGGAGGGGAAGGGGGGACGGACACTTAGGCCAAAACGGGGGTGGGGGATACTCGGTATAGGAATGGGTATGCGGTAACAACCTCGAGGAGCTGTCACTGTGTGTGCGTTCGAGCAAGAATAAAGAGAGGGTGTCAATTACATGAAAGTGAAAAGTTAGGGGCTCAAGCATGGCTCAAGTAATCTATGAAAGTCCAAACAACCCCAGGTAAAAAAATACCATGGTATTCACCATGGTAAACCATGGTCAATTTACCCTGGTTATTTGGCCAAACCATGGTATTATTACCATAATATACCATAATATTTACTATGGTATACAATGATATCAACTATAATGAAATGTAATATTTTTACTATGATCGATCACTGTATATCATCATATATCATGGTTGATATCATAGTATATCATGATAAATCTACCAGGGTTTGGCCAAATAACCAGGGTATATTAACCATAGTTTACTGTGGTAAATACTACAATAAACTATATTCTCTTCTATGATAGTTTACAGTGGTAATTATTGTGATTTGCCATAGTAAATACCATGGTAAACTATTGTCCAGAATACTATGGTTTGGCCAAATAACCAGGGTAAATTAACCAGAGTTTATTATGATAAATACTACAATGAACTATATTCTATGATAGTTTATAATGGTTACTATTGTCATGCACCATAGTAAATAGCATGGTAAACTATTGTCCAAACACTATGGTTTGGCCGAAAAACTATGGTAAATTGACAATGGTTTACTACAATGAATACTAGCTTCTTGTATTGTATTCAGTGTCAGGTGATAAATCATCAATTGGGGGATTTACTGGGAGGCTAGGACCGGGTACTGGAGGCTAGGACTGGGTACTGGAGGCTAGAGTTGGGGGCTGGAGGCTGGGCAGGCATCTGGGCAGTCAGTGAGGCAGCTGGGCAGTCAGGCAGGCAGGAGGTAGGTTGTAGCAGCAGGTGTGTCCAGTAGGCCAGGTTGTAGTGAAGTGGGGAGCACCCCCAGCAGCACCCCCATTATAAAGGAGGTGCTGTCACGGTCACATGACCACCGTGAGACCTCCCTCTGATTGGCTGGGGAGGTCATGTGACCTCTCATGTGCAGTGAAGCGGATCAGTGTGACATTGGCAGTCACTGGGTGAAGATGGTTGTGCCTCTATTGACCTGTACCCCAAGGTACCCCTTAGGCTACCCAGCTAAATTATTACAATTCTTTCTTATTAGGAATGAGTAACTATATTATATAATCTAATTGTATAATTTGTTAGCACTATTGAGGTCATCTTTTTTTCCAGTGATGAGCTCTATTTAACTAACAAATATCATAGACATGGTGTATGTGTATGCTTATATGTACATGCATTAGCAATATGTGCGGGAAATACTGTAGTAAACTGTAGTAGAATCACTTTACCATATATATATAGTAAATACCATGGTAAACAATGGTCCAAATACTATGCCTATAGTTTGGCCAAAGAACTATGGTAAATTGACAATGGTTTACTATGGTGAATACTAGCTTCTTGTATTTTATTAAATGTCATAAATCATCAATTGGGGGATTTTTCTGACAGGCTAGGGCCGGGTGCTGGATGCTAGGGCCGGGTGCTGGAGGTTAGGGCCGGGTGCTGGAGGCAGGGGCCGGGTCCTGGAGGTTAGGGCCGGGTGCTGGAGGCTAGGGCCGGGTGCTAGAGGTTAGGGCCGGGTGCTGGAGGCTAGGACCGGGTGCTGGATGCTAGGGCCGGGTGCTAGAGGTTAGGGCCGGTGTGCCAGATGGTTTACAATAGTTACTATTCTTATATACTGTGGGCGTAGGAAATACTATTGTCTACACAATATGGTGTGACCGAAAAACTAAGGTAAATTGGCAATGGTTTACTGGATATGGAGAATACTACCTTCTTATATTTTATTCAGGGTCAGGTTGTAAATCATCAATTGGGGGATTTTTCTGTGAGGCCACTGCACTAACTACACCCCCAGGTACCTCTCAGGCCGCACACTTCTGTAAGTGTGAGTGGTCGGTGTATGGCACCTACAGCTCGCCCTGTGCATGCCCAGGTACCTCTCAGGCCGCACACCTCTGTAGGTGTGAGTGGTCGGTGTATGGCACCTGCAGCGCATCCTGTGCATGCCTACGTACCTCTCAGGCGGTCATCAAGTGTGCCTAGTAGAGAACATTGACAAATTAATTCTGTGCCTAATGATGCCTATAGCTCACTACCACTCTCAAGTACACCCGTGTCCCGCCACAGCTATGTAGATATAACCATAGTGCACTATAGTTAAAAAGGCTAAAAACTAAATGATAACTATAATACAGTAAAACTTGGTTACAACGAGGTACCTGTCGCCACAGTATTTACCTCGCTGTAAGCAAGTGCTCGTTGTAACAGAGTTAAGCTAAGCCACCTATCTAAGAAGGGTACATGGGGGGGGGGGGGGGTAGGGGGTGCATGTACGAGGGGCAGGGCAGGGGCAGGCAGGGTTAGGGGGGCGCTTCTCTCTGTGATGTGGCGGGCTCAGGGGTGTAGGTACGGACTTCTCAAGGGGAGAGGGCCTCCCTCTGTGATGTGGTGGGCTCAGGGGTGTGGGTACGGACTTCTCAAGGGGAGAGGGCTTCCCTCTGTGATGTGGCGGGCTCAGGGGTGTAGGTACAGACTTCTGAGGGGGGAGGGGTTAGGGGAGGGGGAGAGGGCTTCCCTCTGTGATGTGGCGGGCTTAGGGGTGTAGGCCTATCCCCTCCCCCTCATTGACCTATGAGGGGAAGGGGCAGAGGTGGCAGGGGATGTGTGAAAACTCAGCTCGGGGGGGGGGGGGGGGGGGGGGTTCGGCGGTACAGGTGAATGGGAGTGCCATATTTATTTTAGTTTCTTAGCTGTTTATCCTTATACACATTTAAAACCAGGCATATTTGGGGCAATTTCTGAAAAATTACCTCGTTAAAATGAAGTTTAGTGCAAGAATTGGTCGTTCTAACAAAGATTCTTTACTATAGAAATGTATAGGAGGAAATAATGTCATGGTAAATATACTCGTTATAAGCAAGTGCTCGTTATATACATGCTCGTTGTAGCCAGGTTTTACTGTATCAAAACCACAGTTCCCTATCAGTCAAAGAATTGACATATACCATAGTAAAATAAAACTGTAGTATACTGTGTTTGTAGATGTTAGGGATACAATTCACCTCTGTGCCCAATTAAAGTACATTGAACTGTGGTAAACTATAACAGTAGTATAGTGTAGTAAAATATTACAATAGTATACCACAGTTACATATGTTAAGTGTAACTACTCTAGTATGGCCAACTAAACTATGATAAACTATAATATAAAAACCATTGTTTTTATCATCCAAATGCAGTGTGGTATACCACAGTAAAAATAATGCTATAGTATATTATAGTTTTATATATCAAGTGTAACCACCCTAGTATACCTGCATTAACCATGATATACTATGATATAGAAACCATGGTTTATCATGATATTGATATACTATGGTAAATCATAGTGACGACAATCATTATATACCATGATAACATGCATTACCATGATATATCATTATATACCATGGTTAACAAATTATCCAATTACAACGGTAAATTACAAGTTTCATCCTTGTAGAATAGTTTGTGGTAAACTAAGGTATTCAATGATGGTGTTTTAACCATCTAACTATCGTTTACAATAGTAGTAAATGCAACTATAGTTTACCATGGTGTACAATGGTAAATTAGAGTTACACATACACTGGTTTACAGTAGTATACTATAGTACATTATGGTAAACCATGGTATACTATGGTGTTGAATTGTAAACCATAGTTATGATTATGGTATTTTTTTACCTGGGACCTAATGTTAAAATGAAGAGGCCTCCTAAGAGTGGGCTGTCATCAGACTTCCTAGAAAATAGGGGGCCGTAATAATATACCTATTTTTACCTTAAGCGCTGTCAAATGACAAAATACATTCACAGAACTTGTTACCTACACACAAAGAGTCCCCCTGGGGCCAAAACAGAGTAAATATGCTTGTGGCAACTGGTCGGAAAGGGAGTGTTTGTTAGTTATAAGGGGGTGGTTAGTTTGGGGAGGGGCTTAGGAATTTCTGATCCCTTTTAAAGTGCCTTTGGCAGGGAGGGATATATTGTAATTGTGCGTTTTATTTTGGTAAAAAGGGTTTAGATTTCTTTATGCCCCCCTCAAGAGGGATCAGAATCATCACCCAAACAAAACAAATAAATGGCCTCACCAAAGACATTATTTTCACTTCCACAATTGGTGCTGTGACGTCACAGGTTCCCCAGGGGCTGACCAGGCAAACCGAAAATATTGCAAGTCAAGGTCAGTATGCTCCAGGCAACCCCAAAAAATGCAATCCCAATGTACATATCAAATTTCTACATATTGTAACAACTACGGGGCGGGGGGATTTCCACCGGCTCCACCGCGTGGTGGGCCACTGGTACCCTGGTCGCGTGGAGGCGTGGCTATGGGGTGTGACGTCACACTCGATCTGCGCATCTATAAAAGCCACCGGTGGTCAGTCGGTGCCAAGCCGGAGATCAGACTAGAGGTAGCAGCGAGCCAGCACGGGGTTCGCTTGAGCTGAGAGTGAACTGGGTGTGCGCCTATGAATAAACAGTGTTAACTTCAAACTACAGAGTCGTCTGCTTCTTCCACATTCGGGACATAGTCTTTTTATCACAATATCATAATATTGATTGGTTTGTGATATTTGCTCACCTTTCATGTACACATTCTAGCCCAGGGGATATGCGCATGACTCAGGTAGAATCGTGCAAACTTATCGTGAAAGCATGTAATCAAATTTGCTTAAAGGGTAATTAATAAAAACTCCCCCCTACTCATAATGATTTGAAATCACTTCAGTCCCAAAGAACAAGACAAGGGCTTTCCAAATCATTTGGAATTGTGGCTCAACGACAATTTTAAGTGACAAAAGAAAATTATCTCCTTGGGGTCAATAAATGAGGTGCCCTGGTGAGTAAAAAATGAACTAACGAATTTGGTGACTCATTGGAAATAATTTTTTTGGAAGACTTAAAATGGTCACAGCAGTTTGATTCAAAGTGCATTGAAAGGTCTTGAATTGTAGTTTCTGACCCACCTTGCTTGATGGAGATATTTTAAGAGGGTATTTTTCGAAATAAGGCTCCAACTTATGAGATTTTTTCTATAATTTTACCCAATTTTGGGACCCCTAATAAAAACTCCCCCCTACTCATAATGGTTTGAAATGACTTCAATCCCAAAGAAGAAGACAAGGGCTTTCTGAATCATTTGGAATTGTGGCCCCGCGACAATTTTAAGTGACAAAAGAAAATTATCTCCTGAGGTTGACATTTTGGAGTAAGTGGTCAGTTGGGGTGGATTTTCTCTTAAAACGAGCGTCAGGGGATAATTTATTTAGAAGACTCAAAATAGTCGCAGCTCTTCAATACAAACTGTGTTGGAAAGGTTTTGGATTGTAGTTTCTGACCCAGCTTGTTTGATTGGGATATTGAAAGGGGGTATTTTTCAAATAAGGCTCCAGATTTTGAGGTTTTTTTCTAAAAATTACCGAATTTTGGGACCCTTAATAAAAACTCCCCCCTACTCATAATGATTTGAAATCACTTCAGTCCCGAAGAACAAGACAAGGGCTTTCCAAATCATTTGGAATTGTGGCTAAACGACAATTTTAAGTGACAAAAGAAAATTATCTCCTGAGGGTCAATAAATGAGGTGCCCTGGTGATTAAAAAATGAACTAACAAATTTGGTGTCTCATTGGAAATAATTTTTTTGGAAGACTTTAAATGGTCACAGCAGTTTGATTCAAAGTGCGTTAGAAAGGTCTTGAATTGTAGTTTCTGACCCACCTTGCTTGATGGAGATATTTTAAGAGGGTATTTTTAGAAATAAGGCTCCAACTTATGAGATTTTTCTGAAAATTTACCCAATTTTGGGACCCCTAATAAAAACTCCCCCCTACTCATAATGGTTTGAAATGACTTCAGTCCCGAAGAAGAAGACAAGGGCTTTCTGAATCATTTGGAATTGTGGCCCCACGACAATTTTAAGTGACAAAAGAAAATTATCTCCTGAGGGTGACATTTTGGAGTAAGTGGTCAGTTGGGGTGGATTTTCTCTTAAAACGAGCGTCAGGGGATAATTTATTTAGAAGACTCAAAATAGTCGCAGCTCTTCAATACAAACTGTGTTGGAAAGGTCTTGGATTGTAGTTTCTGACCCAGCTTGTTTGATTGGGATATTGAAAGGGGGTAATTTTGAGATTTTTTTCTAAAAATTACCCAAGTTTGGGACCCCTAATAAAATCTCCCCCCTACTCATAATGATTTGAAAGCACTTCAGTCCCGAAGAAGAAGACAAGGGCTTTCAGAATCATTTGGAATTGTGGTTCTAGAACAAATTTAAGTGACCTAAAAAAATCTCCTGGGGGTGACACTTTCAGTAGTTCAGCCTCTACTCACCAGGGGGCATGGGGGGTGCCATAGCAGACATGCACAGGCCAGGTAGATGGTTTCATATCCAGTTATTTAGATTCATGTTATAACGATTAGCCTGACAACAAAGAATTTATTAAGGTTTGTCCCTTCAATTGACTCACCAGTGTTGCATTCAAGCAGTCATTGAGATTTTCATGATGCACCATGATGATATTTTAAAGGTGAATTCACATAATACTGTACCCTGCTCTTGCCTTTAAACAGTGTGTGCCTAAACAAAATATGGATGATGTGAATCCAGAAACTCCAAAAATATTGCCTATTTGATATGGGATGGTCAATGGGCTGTTAGTTCCCTAGCTACTTGTGTGCACTCGCAGGGAGTACTTGAACCCAGAGATGGCCATGATATCATCAGTTAGACTACAGGTTAACCGGCCTTTACAAGCCAGTTCCCATAATGTAAGACTGAACAAGACAGAGTTATCAGTTTAAATGTTATCTCCATAAACTCTGGTTAAAGTCAATCATATCTTTGCAACTAAAGTTCTGTCTATTGTCTTGTATCCGTACAGACAAGGACACGTGTATCCCTTGTACACCAGGGGAGGGGATAGGCATAGACCAACAGAGACTAGATCTGTACTTGGAGACCCCACCACAGGTCTAAGATATGTATGCTTAGAGCTGTGATAATGGTCATTCCGACCCAACGATGATTTAGGGTTGTATTTTCAATCAAATAACCAAACAATTCTCAGTGTATATTTCTGCAGTAAATGGCAATCTGTCTAGAAAAATTATAAAGTCTTATTTACCCTAAACCAGCCCCTTAGAGAATTGGGGGGGGGGGCACTATTTTTAAGGCAAACTGTGCCCACGTTTCATAGCAAACTGTGCTCAGATTTCACGGCAAACTGTGCCCACATTTCATGGCAAACTGTGCCCACTTGTCATGACAGACTGTGTCCACATTTCACGGCAAACTGTGTCAACATTTCTTGGCAAACTGTGCCCCCTCTTCCTGCCAAACTCTACCCCAAACTTCCTCCACTTCCACGGACCGATCCAGCTGCAGCGTTCAGCAAACTGCACCCTGAACTGCACCCTGAACTGACCAGCATCCCTCTGACATACATTACCTTGGCAACCAAACAGCAACCCTGGTTAGAGTAGCAACCTTAATCTCCTAACAGATTCTCTCGGAGGAGCTCGACTTCATTCAGGAATATCCAAACTATTATGAGAAGGTTTGGTATAATATTTTTCTTTTAGGGGAATTAAATCCAGAGTTTAATTGGGAGGATCATTATCGTATAAAAAACCCTGACAATTAGAATTAGAATGAAATTGTCAGTCGAATTAGCTGGGACTTTCCTTATTGGTTCATAGCCTGATAATTTTACTTCATCTGGTACTCAACGAATTCTCTACCCTGAAGCAGTCAAACATTGAGAATGTATAACCAACGAAAGAGTAAGACATTTTAGCTTAATTTTATCATGCGGCAGTATCTATAAAGAGAGAGGACCACTCCCTGCCATGTGCGTGCACTCGCAGAGTCTACTTGAACCTGAAGGTATCATTAATATCAGATCCCCTCCCCCCGGTTGTATGACATAGTGTCTGTCTTCAGGCTTCCCAGCTATCAGTATGAACTTTATCTATGTAAACTCTGGTGAGTGTCAAGTGTTTGGATGGTATCAATGATATCTTCAAGACTAAAGTCCTGTCCCATGTCTCTACAAACATCCCTTCTATATATGTAGAGGGGTAGGGGTGACACTTAGGCCAAAACAGAGTAGATATGTGCTTGGAGACCAGTCTAAAACTGCTAGATAGGCCCATATCTTTGCTAGAATATGTTTTTATCTCACCAGATGGGCAAAGGTAATTTGGCCAACTCAAATTTGCTAGAGGTTCAGCTCATATATCTCACATGATGTGTATTTGGTATATAGGCATCAGCTCATGGGTTAACACAGTCCCTTGTAGGTTGAAGGAGAGCTAATACTGCTTACCATTGAGTTCTCAGATATGTATCTTTGAAATTGGGTGATTGATTAGTGTTTAATTTCAAACTATGCTGTGAAACTGTCACTGCATTTGAAAGGACAACTGTAATTTTTTAATGCTACAATATTTAAAGCATTTAAGACATTTTCTCGGGGGGGGGGAGGTCGTTTTTCTATTTGGGGCTGAATGCTCTTATGGGGCAAATTTTCTTTTAGGCCGTTTCTCTGGGACCTTCTTTGTCTTGGGGCTGTCTTAACCGGGACTGATTTCTCCTTGGGCCAGACTTCTCCAGTGTTCTTAGCTTCTTTTGAAAATATATAACAGTACTAAAGTACCTATTATTGGCTTATAGGACTTTCGGAATTTAGGGGTGCGGCATAAAAAAGGGTTGGCCTTTACATGAGACTTTATGGTAGTCGGGTAGACCATTCACTGTGTACAGGTAATAAGGAGCCCACTGAGGGGCAAGCTTAAAGATGCCAATGAGATCAGTTTGAACTTTATAGCATTCTGAAGTGTTTGTCTAACAATGATCAATAACTCCCCTACTGATGCGAAGATACACAGCAGAGATACATGGAACAGCCTTTGGTTTATTTGATAATTATGGGAGACATAGTATCAGCATTCAACCAATTCAAGGATGAGCACAGTAATTCCTGTGAATTGAGTATAGAGTTTTACCATGGTAACATATATACTTGTGGGAAAATGAGGCTAGCCAGACCTACACACTTTGTAGTGTAACATTAGCAACCACAACACTCACTAGATGGCGCATCCAGTGTTTCTTGTCTAGGGCTCAGAAATTGACTGATGAAATGATAGACACATGCGGGCCCTATTTAGGGCTAATAAATATCATAATAGATAGTTTCTGACCGATTGGAGGGTTAGTAGACATTCCCTACTTGGCACATCACACGAAAAAAAGGGTAAATTCAGATCATCTCAACACTAGACATGAATTTTCGATTTTATCTTTCAATTTACCCATTTAAATTTATGAGACGCACAATCCTAAATTTGATCAATGTATAGCCAAATATGTCTTTAATAGGCCAACAATGTGCTTTGAGTACATTTCAGCCACCCCTTTATTCTTTAAGCCTCAACATGTAGGTACTTCAAGGCACTTTCAATTTCTGTAGCTCTTGTACACAGCATAAATATGGCAATAGTCAATCATCTCATGACCAAATATTTTTTAGACATCTAATAATTAATGTACTCAACAAACAAATCAATACAGATAAAGTTTGGAGAATTTTAAAAAAAGTGATAAAATTAATTAAAATGAATTAAATTTAAATAATGCCACTTTTACTGTTTTCCGAGGTGAAAAAAATAGTAAAAATGCATTTCACCGTGTATTTCATCTTATATAATGCTACAGAAATATGTTGGGGATGAGAATAACGAAAGTTAGATCACCTTGGATGAAACATAATGATATAAGGGGTTGCTAGCAGCTTTAATCGATTTAATCGATTTAATCATTTTTTTATTGAAAAAATAGGAAGAAAAGAAGAATTTAATATCATACATGCCCGCATCATACACCATTAAATTGCAAATTTCATGACCTCTATATTAGTGTATGACTTGAAATTCTGGGATAAAAATGTCCATTCGGCTCACAGGCGTCCACTGAGCCGTGTTCTGGTGGAGATGGTCTGCAGTGGGTTGGTAGTATTAGTGTAAAGGCCTGACACTGTTTTGGTCCGGTCATCTAGGTGACCATGTGACCAAACACTACATACAGTTAGTTCCCACAACAATCACCAGGCCTATACAAGTGACATCTATCGAAATGATTTTAGATAGATAGATATTTTTAGTTTATGATTCTTAAGGTTATTTTTACAAAAAAAGATAATGCGTAGCCGGCAGAACTGCTGATCCAACAGGTGAAGGCAACGCACGGCTACGCAGAGCGCAGAATGGGTGCCTTGTTTACTCCACTTTCCACTGTCAATATGACTATAATAAGCTAGGAACAGCTAATTAAACTATATACGACTCTTCTTTAGGTATATCTTGATATTAGACTACAATATAAAAGTTGGGCATAAAGGATAAATAATCATTTTGATAGGTTAAGGACGCCTCCTCCCCTCGCCGATTTCCGGGATTTCCGCTAAAGATGCCCCAAAATGTCAATGTTTCTTGATCTACCGGAACACCCCCTAGCTACATTTTGAGCGCAGATCTAAAATAAACCTAAGAGTAAGTAATTTCAAGTCAATATCTACCCATCCATGCTCAAATTATAATTTTATTCCAAGGATTACTATTTTTAAATAGCCTCTGAACATGTGTTGTTTCCGCACTGTGGCCTATGGCAGCCTCTCGCTGCTACACCCTCACGGCACACTGGCGCTCTGTGCACCCAAAACAGCGCCGAGAACCCTGTCACAATGCTAAACCAATGGGAACCTCGCGCAGAGCCCCGTCTTACGCTATACGCTTATCCTCCTTGGTCTTTGCTCGTGCTGTGTATCGACGTATAACGCACTCGTCACTACGCGATGCATGCATTATACGTTAATACACAGCACTCGTGCCCTGATATCCATTCATTATTGGTTAAATATACACTAGCTGTGGAAGGTGGACATTGATTTGGTGAATTCTACCAAGACACAGAGAAGGTACAGCCCTATCTGTTGAATGTGAAGGTGTAAAGCATCCTAACCCTATGCTGCTTTCATGATGTTGATGTTACTAGCGACCACGTCCGCCTCACACTCCCTAGGTCCCGGGTTCGACCCTGGGTGGAAATGGCCCTTTTTTAAAGTGAGCCTAGGCAAAGCCTAGCCTGAAGGCACTTTGTGGCTTCAGGCTAGGCTTTGCCAAGCACTTTATGCAGTGGTCGAAATTGATGGGGGATTTGCAGCATTACTTTCATGGATTCAATGGCTGATTACTAGATAGTTCAAGACCATTATGCTTTAAAACTTCTCATACTATCTGCAATCATTAAAATCTGTCACTCACCTTTATTTGAGAACGAAAATAAATTGATAGGGGGGGGGCTGTCAATTCCAATTTTCTGCACACTGCTGTAAAAGCTTTGAGTGTCAAAAAGATGGCGGACTTTGTGTATATTTTCACATTCTCCATACACATTCAGATACGTCAGTACATGGTCAATGTAACTCGACTAAACCTCTGCATGGAGAGTGCATGCATTTTCAGTGACGTCACCACGCAACGTTGCTACGTTACCTAGCAACGTTACCACGTCACCAATCTGATACAGGCAGACTCCATGTTGTTTTGATTTTGTTTGCCGTGATTATGGGCCACAGTTTGCCGTGATTGTGACCTACAGTTTGCCGTGATCATGAGCCAGTTTGCCTTGAATGAGGTTTGATCATGGGCAACAGTTTGCCGTGATCAAGGGCCACAGTTTGCCATGAACATGGCCCAAAGTTTAGTTTAGTTTAGAGAGTTTAGAGCACATTTTGGCAGCTTGCCATGTAGGCCTACTCGTAGGCCTACTTGTGCAGAGGGCTCACTTTTTTCCAGGGTCACTACCAATTTTTATTTAAAGTGCACATATATATATGTAAAAAAAAATTCCTAAAATTATTCTTGATAATAAAAAATATTTAAAAAATTGAGTTTAAAAGAAATTATACCAAAAGATTTCTTTTCTTGTATAACTCGGTAAATAATGCCCCTACGGAGCTGAATCTCTGCCTATAGACTCCTTGTTTTGTCCCCTGCTATTACCAGCGCCCCAATGGTGTGGCACGTAGAGCGTCCGACTTGAACTCTTGGGGTACAGTGTTCGAATCAGCATGAAACGTCAGATTTTATGGGTGACAAAATCTCGGAATGACATTAAAACACCGGAAATGTGCTGATATCCCCAAGAAACGAAAACATGCTGATATCACTAGATATGAGCATGGGGATAACACCTAAAAAGCATGATGAGTGACCTGATCGTATAATAAAGGCCCATATAGCGACCAGTCTTTATCCCAAGAAGCGTATATATAGTGGTTATATAGGGCCATATACTGACCAGTCTTTATCCCCCATAGCCTATATATATATATAGGCTATGGGGGATAAAGATATGGCTAAGGAATCATACCGTAACTAGTCTATATCCCCCAACATATAGCTACTATACATAGTCTTTGTGGGATAAAGGCTGGTGACTATATAAGCTACAGTTATGATATATAGGCATTGTGGGATAACGCCTGTAACATTGGCTTTGTGGGATAAAGACTACTATATTGGCTTTGAGGGATAAAGACATTTGTGGGATAAAGACACCTAGGCTCTAACGCCATAATTGTGGGATAAAGACCAATGGGTGTCTTTATCCCACAAAGTGGTATAATTTAAGGGATAAAGACCGTAAGAAGAAAATAAGCTCTTAGTAAGTGGTATTTTTACCACTGGTTATGATATCATTCATCCTAAATAATCAAATCAATTCCACTGATAACATATGCTGCTGGTAATTATCTTTGATATGGGTGGATTAGGATGAGAGATGGAAATCCATTTACTTAACTGGGCAGCGGTCAGATAAGAGGGATAGAAATCCCTCCAGCGACCTGACAGACACAGGTTGGTAGAGGTGGTAACTATTTACAGGTGAGGTTGTAAAATGTATAAAGTATAATGGTTCATTATCTTTCATAGCATTTCCCATCCCCCACAGCTGTCCTTTATAATCTGACAATTACAGACCCAATAGGGGAAGGTCCCGTGAAGAGTGGGTGTACTCATATGCCTTGCCGCCCCTGCCCCCCCCCCCCATGGGTGCTGATATTTAGGAGGAGGATAAGTGTGGAACATTGCTATGATTTGTAATGGGGAACAATTCAATACTCAGGTCATAGGTGTGAGGGGCTAGTGGCATTAATGTGACACTTAGACACCGAGAGGGATGGCTGCATTTATGCATCATGCTAACCATTATAGAGTTATTCAAACCCCATAACATCAGCATCATGCGAATCACTTGCAAGGGCTGCATTCATGCATTATGGCTATGAAGGGTACGTTGCATTAAAGGCCTTTATAGCTGTCAGTGGTTAATGTACATAGTATAGCACCCAAAAGACATATGTGGCAAATATGATTACTTTGTCATGCTTTGATCAATATTGTGTATGTATAACAAGGGGAGTGATGCAGTGTTAGCTATGTATAGCTAGATATAGCTATGGGCGTGTACTCGCACCCCATGTGCGTGTACTCGCATGGACTACTTAAACTCCAAGGTGTCAATGATATCAGCCGATACCCCCTCCCACCTCCATCTACTGCAGCAGTCTGACTACATATCAAGGTTAACCTGTGTCTCACGACCTTGGGACATTGTTTTTGTCTCTGATCGGGTGCCGTCTCTGACCGGGTGCCATCTCTGACCGGGTGCCGTCTCTGACCGGGTGCCGTCTCTGACCGGGTGCCGTCTATGACCACGTGTCAGAAGAAGGTGTTTTAAAAAGAATTATACTCATACATATAAGGATTTGGAAAAACGTTATGGCGGTTGTTATGTAATCATAGTTATAATTATAATTAGCCTCCTGCTGTTAGTATTTTAACCTTATCAAGCCAAGCCGGTCAGAGACGGCACCTGGTCAGAGACGGCACCTGGTCAGAGACGGCATCCGGTCAGAGACAAAAACATTGTCCCAGGGTCGTGAGACACAGCCTTAACCTGTGTGTGCATGTGTACACGTCTATTAGCGAGGCTGTCATGGTGTAGGTCTAAAGGCATTACAGTTATCTATATGAACTTTATCAGCACCAACTCCGGTTAAAGTGTCAAGTGTTTGACTGAGGTCAATCGTATCTATAAGACTATAAAGTTCTATTGCTTATCTTGTCCTTATGCACAAAGTAAGACCTTCTGGGGCAGGGGGTAAGATGCATATGCCATAACAGAGTAAATATGTGATTGTAGGCCGATGTATATAATGTCTAATAAATACCCTCACACATCCCAAAATCGGCAAAATCCATGATTTATCCAGCCATTACTGATTATAAGACAAAGTATATGGCTTAGTCTCACCAGTGTGATGCAACTCATGTAGAAGGGAGTGGTCAGAGTAAATAAGGAATATGGTCAATTCCTTCTGTATGGGTCATTTTCAGGTGTGGGTGGACACTACTGAATATGTGGTTTTAGTTAAATATGTATACAGTCACCATGGCAACCATTCCAAATGTACTGCCATGATTCAAATTCGCCTTTCTGACCATGCTTTGCACTCATCAATTATTGACCCTCCTGTCAATCAATTATTACCTATTTTGATTTCTTCAACAGTCAATTATAAGCCATAACAGTATCCAATCTATGAAACACCAAACTTTATATATCATGCATCCCATTATCTCTCCACCCACCTTTAAATATGGAATTTTCTTCTTTTTTCCCTTTTTTAAACTGTTTGAAATATTGCCAAACTTTGCAGTTTTCTCCTGTAAAACCTGTCATATATGTCATCAGACTTTTTGAAATATTCTATTACCAAATTGCGTCATCTGATCATCCAATTAAAACCTTAATCTACAGCAGATTTATCTATTTAATTTTTCTCATCTGGCCCATATGTAAAAAAGTGGTCAGAAAGGCGAAAATACTTTCTTATTATGTCCATATATCACACATGTAAAATAAATACAATAATATGTAAGTTTTAAATGTAATAACTTTATTTTTTTGTTCCTATTCACTAGTCAAGTAACTGTGCTGCTGAATCAAAGTATTCCTACTTATTTTGCCACTATACAAAACCATTAAAAGAAAATAAAATCGCCTTTCTGACTGCCTTTCTAACTGGTCAGAAAGGCGATTTTGTTTTTTAGGTTGTACAGGTGGTTAATACTATTTTTATAAATATTTTTTCTTTTCCATCTATACCAAGAGGAGGCTTTATCAATATGCTTTTTTAGTAAAACATAAACTTTACCCCTGATGCATCCCCATTCTACTTTCCTAGTAAAATATGTGGTCAGAAAAATCGCCTTTCTGACTGCCTTTCTGACTGGTCAGAAAGGCGATTTTTATTTTTAGGTTATACAGGTAGTTAATACTATTTTTATGAATATTTTTTCTTTTCCATCTATGCCAGGCAGAGGCTTTATCAATATGCTTTTTTAGTAAAACATAAACTTTACCCCTGATGCATCCCCATTCTACTTTCCTAGTGAAATAAATGGTCAGAAAAATCGCCTTTCTGACTGCCTTTCTAACTGGTCAGAAAGACGATTTTGTTTTTTAAGTTATACAGGTGGTTAATACTATTTTTATGAATATTTTTTCTTTTCCATCTATGCCAGGCAGAGGCTTTATCAATATGCTTTTTTAGTAAAACATAAACTTTACCCCTGATGCATCCCCATTCTACTTTCCTAGTAAAAGAATGGCCACAAAAATCGCCTTTCTGACTGCCTCTCTGAGTGGTCAGAAAGGCGATTTTTGATTGTAGGTTATACTGGTAGCTAATACTATTTTAGCATATATTTTTTTCATTTCTATTGATGCCAATATGATGCCATATCAATATGCTATTTAGGAAAAAAACAAATTCACCAATTATGTATCCCTATTCTCCCTAGCCAGTGAAATAATGGTAAAAAGAAAATCGCCTTTCTGACTGGTCAGAAAGGCGATTTTGTATTGTAGGTTATAATGGCATTAAATACTATTTCTGTATGTATTTTCTCGTTTCTCTTGGTCCCAATATGATGCCATGTCAATATGCTATTTAGGAAAAAACTAAGTTCACCCATGATGCATCCCTATTCTCCCTTGCCAGTGAGAGAATGGTAAAAAAAATTGCTTTTCTGACTGGTCAGAAAGGCGATTTTGCATGCTAGGTTAGAATCCAGGAGGAAAATATGAGGCATTCAGTTGCTTGTGCATTTGGGCCAGGGCCCTGATTTTTGGAATATATTTGAGGGCCATAAGGGCCATTAATTTGCAAATATTGTGCACAGTTAACTATGAGAACTCTTCATGATATCACTAGAGGTGCAAAAAAGGGTCAGAAAGGATCCCTGTGAAAAATAGATATGTCACAATATTTTGGAGCACCACTGTGCATGGACTTGAGATAGATATGAGTAGGCTACTTTGTGTATCTGATGCTTCATGGGATCGATTTTGTTAGGGAACATGTATGACATGTTTAAAAATTATAATGTGCAGGGGGGGGTGGGAAACTATTTAAATTTCATTAAAAATACAAAAAATGGTCAGAAAGGCGAAATTGGGTCAAAGACACTTATTAGTGAACTGTACCACCTGTATAAGGTCTATGTATGTGATTCTGACATAGAATTATGCAGAGTAATATTGTGCAATGATTCAAAACATAAATAAGCCCAATGGACCTGTTAGTTTTTTTAAAATTCATGATTAAGCCCATTTATGGTCAGAAAACGTCAACTTTGGGTCACTTTTGGGCATATCATGGGCATAATAAGATACAGAGATAGGGTAAACTATATATATTTTGGTAGAACTAAATACTTTGCAACATATGGGCCAAAAAAAAAGAGAAAAAAAGTAAATGGGTTGGAAATAAATAGAAAATAGCATGTTTCAGTGAGTTGCATCACGTTCATGAGAACCAGCCATATATTGCTTGTAACTGGTGGAAATGCGATCAATACCCTACTGCACCGATGATTAAAACAAAACAATCCACTGAATTCTACTATTACAGCATTGTGAGTTAGGTTGTATGTGAGGCAGAGGGTGCATATCTGTGCAGGCCAGGGGGCTATTCCTATTATGTGGATTTGCAAAAGTTGTCAGAGTTTGTGTTTCCAAAAAAAGTATAGATTATCTGTCCTCGAATTGGCTCTATTCAATTCTGTTTTCGCAAATCCAAATATTTTAGCACGTTAGGATAATGCAGTCGTGTTTCTAAAGCATGTGCGAATGCAATGTGTAGCTTTAGCGCTCCATGTGTGAATGACAAAACTATGTTTCTAAACTGATTGTGCCGCCTACCTAAGGGGTGGACATGGCCCTTAAAAACCGGGGAAACTGTGAAATGGCATGATGTGATATATGTAATATATGTGTAATATGTGTGAAATATGTATATACTATTTATGATATAGAAGTTATATGGCTCAAACCTCTGACCTATGTTGTTTTGGCTATTTCTGGCCCTTTTCAGGCTTATAGCCCTACGGAATAACCAATTTTGTACCAATCTTTTCAAAAATTTGGTATATGTGAGAAAACATCCCAACAATTCAGGATTTTTCTTTTTTCATGTGTATTGGCCCAATATTTTTTGTTTTTAGGCCCTCCAAAGGCCCAAAACCCCTTAAAAACGTCAAAAACCCTTTAAATGACATGTTTTACATGTCTCCCATGTCTACTAAGACAGTAACAGCCTATCCCTAATATCATTTTCTATTAGGCCCATGGTATAGTCAATTGATTCACAAGGATTTCACTAGATATGTACTGTATTTTTTTCTCCACCGCCATTTAAGTGTATATTGTCAGCAAAATTTTCAAATATCCTTTCATTTTGATACCACTATACAGTAAATAAACAAGATCCAAACAGTATCCCTTGTACCCCAGATCGTGAGGTAACTATTGTGTCTTTTGCCAGAAAAAAGAAATTTTGAAAAAAAACTAATATTCCAGCCTCCAGGACCAAATGTGTATTGTGATACTTATTTTGGTCCCGGAGTCACCCCCTTATTTTAGTCTCGGAGTCACTCGCCTTGCTGATAATAGTAAAACCCACACAGAATTGTTAATATCCTATATATTTTAGTTATCTTGAGTGCCACTGCTTCCTATCCACCCCCTCTTATGCTCTAAACCAGAAATCTGATGATTCCACTAATTTAACCTACATTTATACAATATTTTATTTTGGTCTCGGAGTCACCCGGGTGACTCCGAGACCGAAATAAGGTGAAATAGCCGCTTTTTAGGCCAGTACTGTGCCAACTAGGTTCAACGAAGGATCCTAATGGTCCATATTTCCTAAAGTATATACCATTAGGATATTGTAGAGTGATTTTGACAATTAATTAAACCATTTTGAGTGAACTAGGGTAAAATGAGAGTATGTTGTTAAAATTTTTATATTTTTGATAAATCTTCAATATTCATCGAGCTGTATCTCAAAAACTATTTTTCTGAGGGTATCCATTCTTGGTATGCCTTAAGATATATGTTGTCCCAGTTTGTAAACAAAGTTATTAGTTGCTGTTATGTACTTTAAGACATTATGTACATAATCACCTTATTTTGGTCTCGGAGTCACCCGAAAACGGACAATCGGGTTTGTGAGGCAATAAAAAATGAACCGCTAGGGTTAGAGATGTATCAAAAAGTGTTCCAAGGAGCCGAGATATATACCTTTCAATAATATGAACTTGTTTAAATGTATTAAGAACTTTCTGATTTGTCCTTCCTCTATCCTAAAACAACATAACTCAGGAGTTTGAGCCATATATGAAGTGTTTTTAATTAGACTTGCATTCCCACATCCACAGCACTCGTACATTCATTGTCAGATATTTTGGATGTAAAGATCCCTATAAATAGACACATACTTGCAGGGATGTCTGAGTTATATAATATGTTCATTCTTGAGGTGTAAGTTTGCAGGCCTACCCCTATATGATACTACATGTATATACATGTATGCATGACAACAATATGGACACCTGCATGGCAACATGATGTACTGGTACACATGCATTACAACCTGAGGGATGAATGCAGGACAATATAAAAGATATCTTTGTGTTTATTGTTAGGAAGACAGCCTCCTCCCATCATTTGACAGGTGCCAAGTCCCATTCTATTCCTGTGCATGTAGCACATATATATATATATATATATATATATATATATATATGTTTGTATGTGTAGACTTATATTGTTGAACTACGCCCCTCACATACAATGTGAAAGGTGCCACGCCCACTTCTCTCCCTATACATGTAGCCTACAATGAAGCAGATATGTTAACATTTGCAGACCTATATTGTAAAACTACTTCCTCCCATCCCATCTAAAGGGACCATGCCCACTGCAAACCCTTTGGTGCCCAGAACTATTTGATCAATATCCATTTTATTTAATATGCATAATTATGATTGTTCTGATGTTGGAAAACAAGTCCTAACTTCATCTCTTATTTTAAGATAAGGGTCATAAAATATTTCCTGCATGGCCCTGAAATGGACTTTACCTTTTACCATTGAAAATTATTTGACCCTGGTCGCCATGGCAACCTGAAACCTTCTATTAGTTGTTATAAGCAATAAACTCTATCTATAGGGCCAAAACGGTGTATTTTCTACCGATGAGTGAGCTATTCATAGCATAAAAAACACTTTGAATGAGAACCTTCTGAATGAAAATTAGAGAATATTGATGCTTTAATAAGTATCTACAGAAAAACTTGATACCAAATGGTTTTGTGTAAAAAAATCATGTTTTTCATGAATATCAAAGGGCATTTTAGTAAAATGAAGCTTTTTGGGTAACTTTTGGCAAACAGTGATAAATCACATATCTGATCAGTTATTTCTTGGTTAAGTTTGGACTATTCCTCATATATATATAACTCACAGTAAAACTGATGGTCTCATTGAAATCGTGAGGTTATGGGGCTCAATATGAGGGTAAAACCTTAAAAATCCACCCAATAGAAGTGTCTGGATGGTTTTTTACTTCAATACAGTTGTTTTTATGCTTAAAACCGCGCCAATTGGCGCGCTTGGGCACGTAAGGGATAAGTGTACATGCATGTAATAATTATGTTTGCGTTTGTAGACCTATATTTTCGAGCCCCCCCCCCATATTGTAAAACTACTCCCCCCCATCCCATCTAAAGGGACCATGCCCACTGCAATAAGTGTACATGCATGTAATAATTATGGCATTCACACATCTCCTAACCCATGTGCTGATGCCAATCCATGGGATACTTAGACCAAATCCAAAAGTGGTGGGGTAGTGTAAAAGGCATTTGCGAATGCAGCTTTAGAAACACAACGTATTTTCACCCAGTGTAGTGAATGAGTCTCTGGTGTGTAGGTCTATGCTCTATGGATGATAAGGTTGTCCAGAGGGGATAGACCCATATTTATACCAACATTACCCAGACAAAGAATTATCATTTTTTAAACGGGAATCCTAACCATATGTAGTAAGTTATGAAAATGTCTGTACCTCGTGTTGAACCCCCGACCTTCCGATTCTGAGTCATGCATGGAACAGTTAGGCCGGCAAGACTTTATCAAACTGTGTGTCTCTTTCTACCCACACATGGGTCACTATCTCAGCAAAACAGCGCAGAGAGCCTTGCAATGCATCTGTTCCTCGCCAGCCACGCAGACGTAGGCTATACTTTTAGCTCTAATACATTTGTGGCTAGTGAGTAACGTTAGGTATAGATAACCATATAAAACCATTTAACAATGTGTTCCATAAAACATTAGAAAACGTTATCAATTTCAAGGTTTACAAACGTTAAAACTGGGATATTGTCATGGTACAACCCAGCATAACAACATGAGAAGACGTGCATGACAACATGATGGATAAATGCAAAGATATCATACAAATGAATGTTGAATCTCCTCATTTTACCACATGATTTAGTAACCCGACGTTACTCACTAGACACAAATATGCATTTGTATTTTTATATTGTAACTGTGTCATCCCTCTATACCGCTGTTCACACACATACTCTCTCTCTCTCTCTCCCTAAAAACTGGGATGTACCAAAACCGTCTATGTTTTGCTAGACCCAGTCGCATGACTGGAGACCAACATTTTGTTTTGCTTCTCCATGTATACCTCTTGCTCTCCCTATTATGTCTCTCCCTACCTTTCCATCACCCTACCTAACACCTCCCTATTAAATATTATATTTCCTTCTAGGGATAGATTTTAGTTAATGTATCTTGGTACATTGAATACTTTAATGTGACCTTCACCAGACCTAATATCCGGAAAAATGTTAATAAATGGGTCAATTTCTTTTGTGCATTCAATACTCATATATCTAGTCTATAAGTGGATCACACCCCTTTTCCAATTCTCTTGTTCCCTCCCTGTTGTACATGTATAGCGTCAGTTAATTCTTTTTTAATCATCATTCATGAACAAAACTTGATCTGAAAAAGGGTGAGTTGGGGGATGTCATCCTGTATGTGTAGAATCTAGATTTAGCATTAACTAATAGGTGCCTTTTACATGCTAGTGCATGGGGGAGTGCCACTGCCTAGCTACACTCATTGCATTATATTACTTTGATTTAAAAATATGCCTAATTATGTGCTTTTAATCAAAGATATTTTCCTTAAGTGCAGTAACTCATATCGTCTAAATATGACAAGATGGTGAATATGCTATTAACTACTAAGCTATGTGCGTGCACTCGCAGCGACTACCTGAATCTAGAGGTAGCCGTGATATCAGCTGATACGGCCCCGCCCCCCTTCATCGACTCTAGCAGTAAGACTCCAGGTTAACCAGCACATGCCAGCATGCATGCTTTTATTCCCCCGATTGAAAATACACTAGAAAGGGCCATGGTTGGGGGACAATGGATCCTTTGTGACCTATCAACACCCATTGATGACATTTGATTGACCTCTCTTCTCTAAATATTATACATTTACTGTGTTTATAATACATTTGAGTAAGATTTGAAAAATCAGATATACCCAGTTTAAGATGATAAGACTGACAATAATGGATTGCTTAATGTCACTTCAAACTACATATCTACAGTAATGGGTGGTTAGAGCTAATATAATCAAATATGTCCAACTTCAGTTAGTCATGACCACCATGGAGACACACACCTGTCGATAATCCATTTAGTGTGTGACTAGATACCCAGTGTGTCTGAACATAGTAAGTATAAACTACACCCACACAACCTGAAACACACAATTAAAAAAAAGACCAGCACCTTCGACATTTGATTTAGCCACATGCCCCCCGCCCCAGAAATGAATATACATAACAAAATCTGAAGTATTGGGTCTAGATCTACCATGTCTGGATCCTCTGCCTAAATCTGCCAATTAGTATAGGCGAATCATGTTTAGGCCGAACTGAGTGGAGGAATATTAGTTCGACACATGTCGGTATCCAGACAACTCGTCCACTGCAGCAGTAGTTACAATAGCAACCCTAATCTCCGGGCACTTTGTTTCAGACATGCTCAGTCCAGAGGTTTATCTCAATTATTTGGGATCATTTCACAATTATTTTTGAAATGGGATCTGGAGTTGGTATAGACTGTCAAAGTCGATAGTATTTAATCATCAGTATTATGTATATATCTCGTAGGGCCCCGTTCATTTAAACACTGACAAATTCTTGTAAATATTGCTGCTTCTCATTGTTTTAAAGGTTGATTTTATATTCAATACACAATGACATAAGAATTAGGAGTAGGAGGAGATGAAAATCAAAAAGACAAATCTTTAGGTATAGCCTCTTTTGGTTTATCAGTTGCCAGCTAGTACACAGCTGATTTAATGGGGAGGGTACCAGTAGCCAACTTCTAGGTAACTATTTACTTATAATTCTATGATTCATAATATGTATTAATAACAAGATGGGCAACGTGGTGTCAGCTCTCTAGCTATGTGTGATATCAGCTGATACCAACCCCCCTCCACCTCTTCATACTCTATAGTAGGTAGTACGGCAATGAGGCACTTTCTTTGCTTCCCATCTGCAGCGATGCTTAAGTTTACTTTTTTTATTATTTATGAAATACAGCAGTGCCATTGACTTAACCAAAGAACGCCGTATTGCACAACCCCCCGTGAAATAACCCATGGCCGTATTTCACAGCCCTGTGACGTCATCAAAATGGCAGTTTGTTTACATTTGAACGGCGTAGAAAGAAGCCAATTCAGCCTTTTTGGGCTCCCCCCTACCATA
Organism: Harmothoe impar; assembly: GCA_947462335.1. Taxonomy (NCBI): domain Eukaryota; kingdom Metazoa; phylum Annelida; class Polychaeta; order Phyllodocida; family Polynoidae; genus Harmothoe; species Harmothoe impar. The sequence goes on along the minus strand of OX381719.1, from coordinate 11,317,840 downwards.
ATTTCGGTATTTTGAATCAAAAAAGATAAAAGATAAACACAAAGGTACACTCATTTAAGTCCGTTAACTGGGTTATTTCACTTGTTGACCCTTGGGCCGCATTTCACTCGGCCTACAGCCTCGTGAAATACGGCCCAAGGTCAACTCGTGAAATAACCCAGTTAACAGACTGAAACTCATGCACCTTTGTCCATATATTGACTTAGTTCACCTGTAGGTTGATCAGCATGTGGCCTGTATACACTTTTAAGGCTAGCCCTAAGAAAAAAGGTCAGTAATTTATGCTGGGAAGCATCACTCAGATGGCATACATAGTGTCCCATTTTACGTAAAAGGGGGATCTAATATTATGTTTAATACTCTAGTCACATTTCTAGCACCAACTACGCTAAATCCCAAAAGCCACAGCGACTGAAATACTCACTACAAGACCCTTCAAGAATGGCAATAAATCATTCATATATTGATACTATGAGATAAACTCACATTAACCCTGTATGTATAACCACATTCTGTCGCAAACCATTTAAAAATAAAGTGTTTATGTACAAAAGTACCGCCTCTGTAATTTGCACTCAGGCCCAGCAGGCCCCGCTGGGTGAGGGCCCCCCTGTGTTTTTGGCAGAACCACCTAACTGTAGCAGTCATACTATATATCTAGGTTCACCGGTCTGTAGGGTAAAATGGGCGATATCACGTAGATAAGTTATATCACATATATTCTCCCTAGTGATGTCATAGGCAAGGCTTATGATGAAAGGAAAATGCAAAAAATAAATGTTTATAAATATGGAATACATTGATTAGAACCTGACCAAATGAAAAATCATGATTTATGCAAGATCTATGTATACAAAATGCAATTATGACCTCTTGCAACCTCTTTTTTCATCATTACACTTACTTGTGATGTTTATGTTAAATGAATAGGGCATCCACTTAGTCGGCTTGACATAGTTATGTGTCAGCTTGCCTTTTTTAGTATGGAGTTAATGCCAATGCTTTTTATATTATTCTGGGTGATTGCAATCAATCTATTTTAAGGCTTAGATGCGCAATATTGCCTCATTTTACCCTAATTTTAACAAGATTATATGTGTGCACCTCCTATACACTGGGGTGGGGAAGAGGAATAGGCAAACAGAGAGTAGATAATGTATTTAGAGACCAGGCTGTTATGTCTAGCTGGTAATTTGCAGATAGGCCCACATCAAGAAGGATGTGCTTGAAGAGTTATGTGTAGGGAGGATGGCTTTATTTGGAATAAGTTACTCATGAAATGTAACCCCACCATAGGCCTTAGAGGGATATATATCTAGACTTGTGATAAACGTGACTCAATGATGACCTATAGTGGTGAATTTCGGTATAAATAACCCAATAGCCAAACAATTCCCAATGTATATATATTAACTGCATTATTGACATTCTTCCCACAAATATCATTTAGGCATTTTGAGCCCTAAATTCTCATACTGTACACAAAGTATGGGAAAATATATCTGTAGTGTAGATAAGGGAGTTTATATATCCAGACAATCTCAATATAAATTTAATTTAAATTTCTCTTGCAGCAGTATGTTTTACAAGAAATGATCACTGTGGTGTAAGCACATGAGGTAAATGCTTGCACTCGCAGGGACTACTTGAACCTAAAGGTGTCATTAATATCAGACCCCCTCCTCCCAGTTGTGTCTGTCTCAAGGTTTCCAAGCTATCAGTATGAACTTTATCTACGTAAACTCTTGTTAGTGTCGAGTGTTTGGATGGAATCAACGATGTCTTCAAGACTAAAGTCCTGTCCCTTGTCCAACCCCCACACGCACAGACACATCCCTTCTATACATAGGGGGAGGGGTGGGACACTGGGGCCAAACAAAGTAGATACATGTTTGCAGACCAGTCTAAAATTGCTGGATAGGCCCATACATTGTGCTAGAATATGTAGTTAATTTGGCCAACTGTAATTCGCTAGAAATCCAGGTCATGTATCTCACATACTGTATTTGTTATATAGGCATCAGCTCATTAGTTAACATGGGTCCTTAATTTCAGCGACTTTCTAACCTCGGGGGGGGGGGGGGGGGGAGGCCTCTGCACACCCTAGATTCGCAAGGATCATGTTGGGGAGGGTGATACATTGGTAAATATGTGACGGCTCTCCTGGATGCACGATTGACATTCTAAGCATAATCTTAATAACTTTAGTATGATCTTAATCTATAATCTTACGGTTGGGGTTAGGGAAAGGGTTAAGATTAGGCATAGGGCTGGGATGTCTTAAGATTATAGGGTTTTGATGGTTAGAATGTTTGTCCGCACACCAAGGAGAGCTAGACAGGCAGAGCGATGCTCAGAGCCTGCTCTATGGTACTGACAGTCTATGCTAAGGGTGTCTACATGACTTTCTACACTATACTAGTACATCAGAGTTTATATACAACATCCCTACAAAAGTTCATTCTGCCATAATTAATCCTTTCGGTCATTTAAAGGAAACCGCTACGTGCACATTTTTATATACCTCCCCTCCCTTATTCTAGTCATGATGTCATTGGTAATGTTGACACTTTGGTAAAATAGCACTGTGGTGAATATAATCTATTGATAATGATGCAGGCCTAATATACAAATCTCATCAGGACATAATGTTACCACCTTATGGATGCGCTTTAGTATAGTTCAACGAAGGTGGGGGGAAATCTGATCTGTCTGGGGGGAGCCAGAAAAATTCTACCCCTCTTAAAGGCTTGAGTGAAAATCCATCAACCCGACCCCCTGTTGTTACATAATGACCACTCCCTTAAGTGTCCTTTTTGATGTGAATTACGGCTAATACATATAGCATATGGAAAAGAAAGCTAGGCTTATAAGTCTATCCCATGCATATGCAGGCCTAATTGTGATGTCTCTGATTACTTATTTTACTATGGTATAGGCATTGATTAGCATAATAGGCTTACGGTGTAGACTCCTAGTGATAAATTTACATTATATAGGCCTACTGAAGGCCAGTAGGTAATACCAAATGATAAGTTTTGTTGCCACGTGGCGTATGCAAGAAAAGTAGGGCTTTGACCAGTCAGGGTGGCAACCCCAACCCCCACCCTGACTGTAGACAAAGCCAAATTCTTCTTGGTAATCAAGCCGTCCATAACTCCCGCTGCCCTTGCATATCTGTATGAGCTGCATATCTAAATAAACCAGTCACTGCATGGTACATGTCAGGTAGGAGGCTACTGATGTACACAAGGTGACAGTGTTATCAGGATGAACTTTATCAGCGTCCACTCTGCCTAAGGTCTGAAAGATCTGAAGTGTGTGAACAACATCTTATCTTCTATCAGGAGCCACCTGTAGAGACATGTCCACCCTGATATGTTAAGTTCAGGAGGAGAGAATGGGACAGGTACATGGTTAGTATCAGGGGTGGGGGTAGGTAGATGGATTTAGGAAGAGGGGGTGCAAAAATATTTCGAGCCACTTGCCCGAAAATCTACCGACTCCTGCTTGGCAGATATACCCGGAAAAGCATTACTGGTACTATAGTGACCAGATTAACTACATTGATGCTCAGTCTACTCTATTTAGTAGATATTTAGCACAAGTGGAAACGACTAAGGCATCAGGAGGGAATACATAGACAAAAATATGTGGATCAACTAAGTGTAAGAGACCTCTGTGTGTGACTTTGATGTAGATGCCATGGAAAGATTATTTCATTCTCTTGTAAAAGCCGCAAACTGACCCGGGGCTGATGCTATAAGCGGCACCGCCGATCTGACTCACGCAGCTTATATACAAGGTTTTACAGTAGGCCTATTTCTAGTCCTTTAAGGAGTCAGAAATATAAAAAGAAATCCTTTGGCAGCAAACAGCTTTACAGCTAATCTTTTATGCTCAATGGGCAGTAATATAAGTCAATATGTGTAGGTCAATAAGCAGGTTGATAAGTCCAAGTCTAGTGTACTCATCAACATTATAATATGTGTTCAATTATTTGTGTTAAAATATGACATTGTCTTTCCCCTCTGGCAACGAACTTCCCTTGTCCTACTGCATAGGACACAGATGTCTACAATCATCATTACAGAATTAATGTCAGGGGCTTCAATAATCTATTATAGCAATAAGGGACATAATGCATTACAGCATTTTGTGGTTGTTAGAGGTTAATTTACCCCACGCAGATATGTTAAACAGGCAACCAGAAAGATGCTTGGCTCTGAACATAATAAAGCACGTTGCCATAACCTAAAACACACACTTTTATGCCAAGATGATTACTTTCTCATGCTGTGATTCATATTAGGTACCACGGATAGTTTGAAGAAACCCTTCCCTCGACAAATGTTAAGATCCGTTCAGTAGTTAATTTTATATGAATTTTCCAAAAATAAAAGTTTCAGCCATTTAGAATCTTTCATTTTCAATAGTCAATGGGCCAATTTCAGAGTGATATTACACTTATTTTGATGACAGTTCGCAGTTGAAAAAGATATTTCCCAATCAACTATATATCGACATTGCATCAATATCTTCAGAATATGTTCAGACATATTTGTATTGAAATATAGTACCCTCTAACACGGCAGAAATACATAGCCCTTAACACTGAAAATGGCCATTCTGCCATTTTGACCCCATACCTAGTTCAATGAATACATACTTGAGGACTTTGGTATTACATGTAATGTATCTACATGTTACATAGAGCATGAATAATTTTTCTCAGATCATTTCGTATGTGTATCTTTTGAGTCATTTTCATTTTAAAATGGTAAGATCACTAATATGTACGTTTGTCACAAATGCTATACTGCAAATGGTGCCATAGATTGTTAACTAGTAGTCCAATCCTCTTGTAATGCAAAGCACATACTACCCATGACATGTCAACACCAATACCATAATAATTTTTTTTGGAAATTAACTTTATTTTTCTAAGCTTACCAGTATGCTATATAGGATTTGTATAGAAAAATAACTATGTTTTGATTTTGCCACTGCACCATCCATAGGATTGCTTAGCTCTCTTCACATGGTCATAATAACTATTTTAAACTTCAGTGTGGGGGGCGGGGCGAACATTTTTTTTCAATAATAATATGTTTTTTAATCTATCATTTTCGATCAAATGCTACAAAAGTAATAATTTTTAATAATTTTTGTTTGCCCCGGGGACCACAGTGAAGCCTGATGTGTATCCTAATCAACGGTGCTGGTATATTTCATGTGCAATGTATGGTGCAATAGGAAATCCAGTTTATATGACAGAGAGTCAAATCAGCTGCAGGAAAACAGGTGACAAAACCTGTAATTTGACCCAAAGTGACCCCCAGTGAAGACCCATTTGTACATGCATAGCAAGTACAACTTACTTAATACCAATGATATTTCTAACTAGCAGATCCATATCTTTCTATTGAGAGGTTTGAGATTTCTGTACATTAATTTTCCTGGTCTCTGGAGGCTTATAAAGATTGACATTTTTTCTCTGAGGATAGGCGATTTCGCCGCTATGACTCGCTTATGCACGGTACCAATTCATATAACGCATTTATATTAATACAACAGATGCCCTGTTAGGCCATCCCAACTATACATGTGCGTGCACTCGCAGGGAGTACTAGAGCCTAAAGCTGTCAGTGTGATACCTGCTGACCCCCCCCCCACCCACCCCCGATCCAGTCAAGAAGTTAGACTACACATCCAGGTAAACCAGTTTGTGTATAACACTGCCCTGTGGTCATTGTGGCTGTATGTTATCACTAACAATTCCCACATTGGGATGATCCTGAAAGCTGTGCATTAGATGATAATAGTCTGGTGCATAATAGTAGAGGGAGGGAGCATTATACAGCAGGAATTGAAGCCTGCCCTAGTGAAAGCCTTCAGTAGTGCCTTGTTAAAAGTCAATTGGATAGCAGCACTGGGAGATGGTATTGGACAGAAGACAATGAAGCCTGAGAATCAGCACCCAGCAGTGACCAATCTTAGAGAATAGGCTGAGGGGTAAGGTGCGGTGAATTCAGCATTCACAACCAGTACTAGTAGAATATGTGCTTGGTATTAAGGATACATTTCAGAACAAGTTGATTGTTATGGTGTTTGGGTGAAGGGCTGGCCCAAGGATATTTGTACATTATTAACAGAATGCACTGTGCGCTTTTTAAGTGTCAATAGTTTAAGGATTTCACTTGAACATAAATGGCAATATCATGTGACTGATTACCAAGTGCCTCTGAACATAGTGAGGGTACGGTGTATCCACACAACCTGAAAAACACCCTTTTACTTTAAGATAATTACTTTTTATGCAGTAATTCATATTGCATATTCATAACGAGATGGTCAATGTGCTGCTGGCTACTAGGCTCTGTGCGTGCACTCGCATGGAGTACTTGAACCTAAAGGTAGCCATGATATCAGCCCCTCCATAGATCCCCTCTATCAGTTAGACTACAAGTTAACTGGCCTGTACAGGGAGACAGCGTTATCAGTTTGAACTTTATCTGCATAAACTCTGGTTAAAGTGTCAAGTGTTTGACGTCAATCATATCTTTGAGACTAAGGTCCTATCTATTGTCTATTGTCTATACCTACACCCTGTACGCTGGGGAGGGGGGGGGAGAGCCATAGGCCAACAGAGAGTAGATATGTGCTTGGATACCATTCTGTAATATCTAGCTAGTATAAGTTTGCAGATAGGCTCACATCAGGAAGGATGAGTTTTGAGAGTCATGTGTGGAGAGGATAAAAATTGATGTTTCAGCATTGGAACAGAACCCCACCAAGTCCATAGGCATAAAAGGCATATGTTTAGACCTGTGATGATCTACATATGGTGGTTAATTTAGGTATCATGAATCTTATTACAGTCAACTCCCTCTAATGTCGACACTCTTGGAACCTGAATTACGAATTCAATTCAGATTTCTCATGCAGCATAATAAGACAATAACACTTCAAGGTTATAACACGAGAGGACCACTTGGGGGTGTTCCCATATCTTTGAATTTTGGATGGCATTCGCCAGTAGTAAGAAAAGGAAATTTGCGAATGCCAAATGGGAAAATATACTTCGTGTTTCTAAAGCTGCATTCGCAAATGCATGGTATACTGCTCCATAACATCTGTATTTGCTCTGAGTATCCTATGGATTAGCATTCACACGTGGGGTAGGGGATATGCGAATGCCAATCCATTTTGTATTTCAAATTCATCCTTTTGAAAAGAAGGGATATTTGATCATAGACCTACACTAGTTGGCAAGCTGTTTCACAGTAGAGGGGATTGAGGTTTTTTTACCCTTATTGGCCCCTTTTCACTTGACATTTTTTGGGGTCAGTCAAAATTGGAGGGAGGCCAATGTCTCTCCCACATCACCCCCCCCCCCTGTTGCCATGCCCCTGCTCCCCTAGGACCGCGAGAAAGACCAGTGCCAGTGCCCCATATCAGCAACTACATTTTGTTATTTCTGTGACGCACAAAATTTACAGTCAGGTCAACATCATTGATCTACTCACCAACATCCCGTAACTGTAAATTCTTATCCATGATCTCAGCATAGGATTTAGTACTTTTCATATATATATGTAGCCTTGTGGACACTTCATGTCCGTTGTGTGTGGACAAAGTGTATTTTGTGGACAGTTTGTGCTAGTTGAGTGTGGACAAACTGTGTCAATGCTGTCTACAGTGTGTCATTGCCGTCTATTTCCCTCAAAAGTGCCCTAATCCCTCAAAATGGTATCCTTTAGAGGGATAAATGCTCTGTCGGGCCTTTATCACTCAAAAAGCTCAAAAGCCCTTATGTTAAAGCTCAAAAGCCATTATCCCTCAAACGATTTGCCTTTATCCCTCTAAAGTCTTTATCCTTTATAACCTATATGATACTTGTGTCCGGGATGTAATTGTCTTTATCCCTCAAAACCTATCTCTGAAACCACTTTGCACTCGGATATCATCTTGCCTTTATACCTCAAAACCCAAGACCCAGCTTATAGGTTTTGGGGATAACGGCAAGTAGATTGTAGAAGGGAGAATGGTTTTTCTAAAGCAGTATTATAAAGGCTTTGAGAGATAATAGCAATTATTGTCTATGGCCATACTAGTATATGGCACCAATATGATTGGTTTTGAGGGATAAAGGCAAGTTAATCCTTCCCAATATTATGGTAAGATCGGTGTCTGAGACCGGTTTGTAGGTTTTGAGAGATAAAAGTAAGTTGATATCAGAGTGCAGATTGTTTCCTGAGATTGGTTTATATATATATAGGTTTTTAGGCATAACGGTAAATTGATATCAGCATTATACATGTCTTGAGGGATAACAACTTTTGAGGGATAAGGGCCTGACAGGGTTCCCCCCAGGTTGGAAAGCCGCCGAAATTAAGTGCCCCAAGTTCCCCAAGATCATTGTTACTATAGCCATAGCTGTCCAAAAGTCACCAGGTCATTAAAAGTATTGTAAAATGTCGCCAGGTTGAAAACAGCCCAGGTCGCCAGGTTGCTTTTGACCCCTCTGGAGCTACATTGGTACATTAGGGTGTGTGGACACTTTGGGTGCATGGAGACATAGGTAGACGATGAGCGTGTATGCAGACAGACGCATAGGGCAGATATTGTTTTAAGATGTAATTTTGAATAAAAATATTTGAAAACAATAAATATACAGAAAACGTAGAATCTGGCTCCCAATTTCTGTGGTAAATATAGTCAAAATCAACAGTATTGTTACCCCCCTTGTTTTGGGTCAGATACAGGTACATGGTGTGACATGCCAATTACTTGATTGCCCAATGAATTGGAATTTGCAGCATTATTTCCCAAGAGAATAAAAGAGAAACATTGCATTTTATTTTAAGCAATGTCATTTCATTGTAGTTCGCTTCCAAAAGGTAGCCTACTGGCCGCGCCTGGTCGGTTCTGCTCCTGAGAATATGTTGAATTAGTTGCGAAATGAAGTGATGCAATTCTAAGACTTTTTTACACCCTAAGTGTCCCTGCGCCCACGTGCCCATTGTCATGTATCCTAAGTGTTTGCACCCTAAGGTACTATTATTCGATATACATACATACATGTACGCTATTGAAGGCGTTGGGAATGGATGTATATATCTAGTTTTAAAGATCACATCTCATTTGTCCAATGTTAACTCAAAATTAATAAGAAGTTAAAGATGTTAAATGACATTTATTGGATGTTGGAACAACTTCAGCTTCACACCTGGGACAAGTGTGATAACATATATTGATGCATACTGAGGTAATTACAAATGGAAACAGTAGTAATGACACACATACTGAACTATGTATATGATGTGTATATGTAGACAGTATTAATTGGAGATAGTTTGGGTCTGAGATATCATGGTGCAACTTTTTTAAAGTATCAGTCTGTGGCCTCAGACTGATACTTTAAAAAAGTCGCACCATGATATCTCAGGCCCAAACTAACTACTTTCAATACTGTACTTATTATCAAATGACTTTTGGCTAGGAAATAAGACATTTTGTGTGTGTTTGATCACTGGATTGAAGCAGATGATGGCTACAGCACTTCGAGCCTTATGACTGCGCATAGGAAGAAAGAGTCCTCCCCTCTAAATGTGTATTTTCCCTTTATCTATACAATTTGGGCCTGCTGTTCGATTCAAATATGTTAATTATTAAAAAAGTATGAGAATTAAACCACAATCTGCTCAGAATAACCGAAATATAACCCTATTTCTTTCAACAATTTAGTCACCCCACTGGGACTGATGCATGTATATCTTTAACAACAATGCTCTGGGCCGCTCTCCCTTCATAGCCACATGCCCATACCCCCCCCCCCCCGCCCATCCCCCACATACCCTCTTCCAAACTCTGCACCATTGGCAGTAGGCCTACTCTCTCCTACCCGGCACAAGCCATTACGTAACACAAGTCAAGTGGAACTCATACCTGCTGATCCTTGCTCCATTAATTGCTGCATGTAGGAACCTACCTCCCCTCTCCTCGTACACTGACCAGACCAAACAGCCCCCCCCCCCCTGCCCCCTCCCCCCGACAGTTAGAGGAAAGTCAATTAAAACATCGACAATTGGTATACAAATTCATGCCCCAGTGCTAAGGCCGGAAGTAGCCTGATACAAGCCACCTGATACGGGCCAAATTGACAGGAAGTAGACTGATACGGCACTGCTGTTGTAAGCCTATGTGATCCCGTATTTAACAAAACACATTTAATAATAGTACTCTTTATCCATCCGTCAATGTTACGAAGTGGGTGTGTACCATAACATTCATCATAATACATATTTAATATTTTAACTTATTATTTAGCATAGATATATCTTATCACTGAGTGTTATTGTAAAGCATGATATAAATATGAGAAACTATCATTATAATAGCTTATTTCAACTTAATGTGAGAGGGAAGCATCGAGCCTAATTCCATCAGCAGCTAAACTGCCATCTGGTGGGTTAGCTTTGAATCACTAAAAAATGTTTAAAAAATGTTTTTTTAAATGGATAAATGAACATTGGTTTGAGTCCACAAAAAAACGATGTTCAATATAGGTTACCTGAAAAACATTTGTTTGCAAACTGTTATCTAACATCAAACCAACGTTTCTAAAATCACGTTCTTCACAAAAACGTTGTGTCAACGTTGAAATGATGGACATTAAAAAACGTCAGTCCCATTAACCAACAGAGAACTTTGATCAACGTTGACCAAACGTTTCTTGTGACCTGGGTATGAGGTCCTGTATTACTTCTAACCTTCCATTGTGGGATTCACTTTTTATGTCAATGAGGTTTTAAGGTACATGGAGGTAATAACTATTCTTGGACACACTTTCCTTTAGTGATTATGTGCATGAATAGGATATTTTAATTAGATGGTCAGTGTGCTGTTAGTTACCAAGCTATGGGTGTGCACTCGCAGGGAGTACTTCAACTTAAAGCCCCTCCCCTACATCCTCTCAGTTGGATCAATGTTCACCAGTCTGTGCACGTGTACAAGTCCAGGAGTAGATGCCAGGGTTTAAGTCTGAAGGAGACAGAGTTATCAATTTGAACTTTATCTCCATAAACTCTGGTAAAAGTGTCCGACGTCAATCATGTCAGTGTGACTAAAGTCCTCACTATTGTCTTGTCTTTGTAGATAGAATTAGACATGTATACCTTCTGTACACCGGTGGGGGGGGGGGGAGAGGTAAAGGCCAACAGAGACAAGATATGTGCTTGGAGACTGTTATATCTAGCTAGTAGTAGGCAGATCGGCCCATACCAGGAATGATGTGTTTGGATAGTCATATGTAGGGAGGATAGATGTTTTAGATATCGGGTGCTCAGGAAAACTAACCCCACCATTGCTTTGTGCAGACCTGTGATAAAAGTCATTATGACCCAATGATGACCTATGGTGGTATCTTTTGGTATTATCAATCCTATAACTTAACAATCCTCAGTGTATATGCATTATTCAGCATTTTTCCTAAGAATATAAGGCCTTTAGGCCTCTAATACTGCGCACAGAGTATGTGAACATATATCAAAGAGAATGGTTTGAATATCCTGAAAACCTCAATTATAAATTCAATTACAATTTTTCATGCAGCAAAGAAACTGAAAGGAAAAATGTCTGAGGAAGCAAATTTTTTGAGAAATTAGGTCCAATTATGATGGCACATATAAGGGCAGTAGCCAGGCAACTGTCTGAGGAAGAGAGGGATCCAAGGTACTGAATTTTCTAGGTTCTGGGGGCCGAACCATAAAAAATATCACATTTGGGATATGAGATTCACGTCTAGAGGTGAGCTTTGCTACACCTTCACGTTTGGGAGGTGACAGTCACGTTTGACGAATTGAATCATGTTTATAATCCTTTATTTCATATTGAAATTATACCGAGAGGTCATTCCATGGAATATGTGCATGAATTGATGGGATTGAATAACAATTATAATTTAAATCAAAAGTTGCGAAAATTTTGGACTTGAAAAATCTCTCATGTAGTACCAAATGTGGATAAAAACGTGACTGTCACGTCTAGCTACGTCTGAATGTGAATTCTTTATTGGTTGGGAAAATTTCACGTCTCAAACATGATACTTTTTATGGTTCGGCCCCCTGAGCTTGCAAGAGCATTTTCTCAAAAACTAATGGAACAAATAGGGTGTAAAGCGGGCCCCTAATTCATACATGCATTCAGAAGAGTCAATCTGATTTAAGGGAACTTGGTTGAATGGTTCCGGAGAAATTATTATTTTTCGCTCTCTCTACCTTGACGAGGGATTGAGCTGCCAAAAGTGTGTTACTAATGCGAGACAGGCCAGCTTGCCAGAGAGTTATAGGAGATGTGCTGGATTACATACCCAGGGCGCCGGATTACACACACAAAATGCTGGATTACATGCCTAGGCCCTACAATTGCATACACACACTATATGCCCACTTAGTGTGAATACAAACCTCCCATACATTCAGCACTGATAGACCGTATGGGGGGTATAATAATATCACCATCTCACAACTCCCCCATCTTCCCTCCCCAGTTTTGCCTACACAATTTCCTCTGTGTACTTAAAAAGTGTTGCATGATTCCAATACAGTAACCAGCCTTTTGTTTATAATAACACAACAACACTTTAAGCTTATAATGAGAAAGGACCACTGTGGTGTTAGTTACCCAGGTATCTGCGTGCACTCTCACAGAGTACTTGAACCTGAGGTGTCGCTGATATCACTCCCCCCTCCCCCCCTCCGTGTGAATGAGTATAGCTTGGTAGCAGGCCTGTCTGAAGTTATCAGCATCTATGTAAATTCTGGTCAAGTATTTAAGTGACGTCAATCATATCTTTGAGAGTAAAGTCCTGTCTATTGTATTGTCTCTACACACATGTACAGACACAGCCCTTCTGCGCAGAAGGCCAAAGACGAATAGGCCAAAACAAGGTAGATATGTGCTTGGAGACTAGTCTGTAATGTATAACTACTGGTTGCCAGATAGGTCAATACCATATGCAAACATTTTGCTCTTTAAATACTTATACCATAAATATGTATAGTGTATAAGAAAAAGGTCATTTAGTGAGTGCTGGAATTCTACACGGACCAAAATATTTTCACCCTTACCCCCCCCCCCCCTACAGTAAGATGTAGAGGGGTCGGGCATCATTCAGGTGCATGCCCTTGTATGCATAGTAAGACAAACATTTTCACTGAAAACAGCTGAACCCCCTCCCCCCCACCCATAACAAATTATTTAGAAAATAAAGAAAACATAAAAACCATGCACCCGGTCAGAGATGGCACCTGGTCAGAGACGGCACCCGCTCAGAGACAAAAACATTGTCCCAAGGTCGTGAGACACAGCCTTATGCGAGGTGGGCCCAAAAGATGATTTGGGCATTTTTAGACATGATGCCTTTATTTCTATGATAGGCAAGAGGATCCCAAAGATTATTATAGTAATTTTGGCAATGATGCATTCAATTTCTTTATAGACGAGGGGTTCCCATCGATAACTAGAGCATTTTTTGCCAAGACACCTAATTCCTATGATAGGCCGGGAGACCCTAAAGATAATTACAGTGATTTTGGCAATTACACTTTGATTCCTATGATAGGCGAGGGGTTCCCAAAGATATTTGGAGCATTTTTGCCATGGTGCGTTAGCTTATATGATAGGAGAGGGGGGGCCAGAAGCATAATTACAATGATGCCATGATGCCTTGGTTTCTATGATAAGCGAGGGGTCCCAAACTGATTACAGTGTTTCGGTCAATGACGCCTTGATTTCTATGAAAGTCGCGGGGTTGCCAAAGATAACTGGACCATTTATTGCCATGAAGTCTTAATTTCTATGATAGGCCAGGGGGTCCCAGAGATAATTGGAGCATTTTGGGCCCCAACACCTTGATTTCCATGATAGGTGAGGGGGTCCCAATCATTAATTAGGCCCTACAGTGATTTCAGCAATGATGCCTTGATTTTAGGTTCAGCGATTCAGAAGATAGGTGAGGGGTACCCAAAGATAATTGGAGAATTTTTGACCATGATGCCTTATTTCTATGACAGTTGAGGGGGTCCCAAAGATAATTGTCGCTTCTTTAGCCATAATGCCTTGATTTCTATGATAGGTAAGGGCCCCAAAGATAATTATAGTATTTTTTTGCCATGACCTTTTGATTTGAATGATATGCTTGGGGGTACTTGAAATATTTGGGGCCTTTTTTGCCTTGGCGCCTTGATTTTTATGATAGGCTCGGGGTCCCAAAGATAGAGCATTTTTTAACATGATCCCTTGATTTCAATGATAGGAGAGGGTGTCCTAAAACCAATTGTAGTTTCCTTGGCCATAATGCCTTGATTTCTATGATTGGCGGGGTGGTCCCAAAGATTATTACAGTGATTTCGGCAATGATAGGCGAGGGGTTTCAAAAGATATTACTATTAGGAGCATTTTTGGCCATGATGCTATGATTCCTATGATGGGCAAGCGGGGCCCGAAAGATAATGGGACATTTTCCAGATAGCGTGGCAGACGTAATACGCATGCGCAGAGCGCTTTTTAACGGTATCCGGTAAGTAAACACGCAGCTCACGACGTTTCCGCGCCAAAATACATCCCGCCCGAGCCGCATTTTCCATTTAGTTCCAGGGACAGGGTTGCTCATGATTTGTTGTTGATTCTTGAGTTGTCAAGTCTACCTGTCTCACTGCAACATCAACGGTTGCCTCGTACCCCGTCCCGCATCCCGTTGATACAATGTCATGATAATTTGATACAAAGTTATACGGGAGTAACGACCGGCTATTGACGTCATGACTCGTCATGACGTTTTGACAGACCAAGCTGACGCACTGGCATTGAACGTGGTATACACCTAAACATATGGAAGGCCGGAGCGCCATTTGCCAATTGCCATTTGCCATTTGCCAATTGCTATTTGGCGGCCATCTTTGTTCTCGGACATTAGATGCTCGGACATTAGATGCTAGGACATAGCTTAGAGTGCTCGGACATTTGATGTCTCATTCCTATCTAGAAGCACAATATTGCAGTTTAGACCTGTTATATATCAAATTGGCGGAATATAGACCCTTATGTCCGAGGGCCTAATGTCCAAGCAATTTAAAAATTCACGGACATTTAGGACCTCGGACATTTAGATGCTTGGACATTTAGCCATATCATTTTAGGTGATCAGACATTTAGGTGATCGGACATTTAGGTGATCGGACATTTAGGTGATCGGACAGCATAGGTACAGGCCAACTCCTTACCAGTAGGTACCTAATGTCCGAGAACCCCCCCCCCCCCCAGCCATAATCTCGAATAATAAAACTTCATTTATAGACAATATACATTCTAATGGCCACATATATACCCGCCATCCATGAAAGAAAATTGACATTTCCGTTCTAATATCATAAAGCATGCTCTGACAATGTAATTATCTATTTCCCACCATTTTGGATAGAAAAACATGGTCGCCAAATGGCAAATGGCAATAAGCAAATGGCAAATGGCAATTAGCTAATGGCAAATGGCAATTAGCAAATGGCAAATGGCAAATGGCGCTCCAGCCTTCCATATAAACAGGGTCTGCCATATATGGGCATCGCACCGCCCCCATTATGACCTCAATTCTGCATGGCACGTAAACACCACGCAAAACTCAAACTGAGACGTCAGGAAAGTCCCTGGACAAATCCCCAATCATGACTTTCATAAACATGCAATATATGTCTGCAATGTGTGGGTGTAATATTGAGAGTCTATATGATATAATCCCTCATGGGATTCTTATTGAAATGTTTTAAAGTATTTTGTATTTCAATTGTCACCGACCCCTTAAAAGGCATATTGTTAATTTGTATTGAAAAGAAATTTCAGATGCAACAATGATGACCTAATATCTGTTTTACACTAGATTCCGGCGTGGGAAGCCGGGGGGGCACTCCCTGAGCTTTGGTTTAACCGGTACCATGTGTGAACAAGATGTTTGCGAGGGGCATTTACACATGTAATAACTGGAAAGACAGTTATGGAGCCTTTATCCCATTGACAATTTTGTCCAAAAGTTGCTAGGTCGCTTGAATTATTGTGCCAGGTCGCCTGGAAAACATCCCAGGTCGCTTTTGACCCTTCTGGAGCCACAAACATGAGTGTATTCGCATCACTTCATGCAAGTTCGTGCAAAAAAGGAAATCCCCAATAAAATCTGCCTTTCACTTAGTTTAAGGCGGCATTGTACTGTACATATATACTTCACACCAGTTCACAATGTATAACAGCACAATTTACAATCGGACATAGCAATTCATAGGCCTTTGCATTGATGTCATATAAACTGACGATATCCCTATCTATTTTCAGCTGTATGTCTATGAAGAATCTTGCTTGTCTGTACCGACAACTAGTCCTCCATCTACAAACCAGTCCCTAGGCCGTTGGTGCATCTAGAAAACAGTCCCTAGGCCGTTGGTGCATCTACAGACCAGTCCCTAGGCCGTTGGTGCATCTACAAAACAGTCCCTAGGGCATTGGAGCATCTACAAAACAATCCCTAGGCCGTTGGTGCATCTACCGACCAGTCCCTAGGCCGGTGGTGCATCTACAAAACAGTCCCTAGGCCGTTGGAGCATCTATAAAACAGTCCCTAGGCCGTTGGTGCATCTACAAAACAGTCCCTAGGCCGTTGGAGCATCTATAAAACAGTCCCTAGGCCGTTGGTGCATCTACAAACCAGTCCCTAGGCCATTGGAGCATCTACAAAACAATCCCTAGGCCGTTGGTGCATCTACCGACCAGTCCCTAGGCTGTTGGTGCATCTGCAAAACAGTCTTTAGGCCGTTGGTCCATCTACAAAACAGTCCCTAGGCCGTTGGAGCATCTACAAACCAGTCCCTAAGCCATTGGTGCATCTACAAAACAGTCCCTAGGCCATTGGTGCATCTACAGACCAGTCCCTAGGCCTATTGAAAAGAAATTTCAGATGCAACAATGATGACCTAATATCTGTTTCACACTAGATGAGCCTTTAAGCAGTCAATGTAAAGACGATCTAAGATGCCATGAAAACGTGTATATCAATATATGTAAGGGTATATACCCTTATCAACATCCCCATAGTCCATACTTGTAATACAAAAGAAAAGTCATTTATCACTAGTGGGGGGGGCTAGTTTTTTTTTGGTTTTATTTTATGATGTCCTCCCCCTACCCATAGGGCTGTAGACTCACACCCAGTGGGTCCACCATTTAAGGGGGTGCAAAGTGGTCCCATCTTGACGTGCATTTGACGTGGGTTGTCGTCATGGTAAAGCTACCCTGGTAACCCTCTCCCACTCCAGTAATTTCAACAGGGTAACGTCAATCTCCGAACGGCAGCCAGTGACAGCGCAGCCCTTTAGAGAGGTGATACTTAATCTAACTTTACAATAGATGTGGGCGGGGGGGGGGCACTCCCTGCGCTTTGGTTTAACTGGTACCATGTGTGAACAAGATTTTTTGCGAGGGGCATTTACACCTGTAATATTTTTAAACTGGAAAGACATTTATCAAACAGGTATCATATTTCATCGGGAGAGTGGTACCGGTAGGCCTATAACAACAATATGAGGGGAAGAGTCTAGACTCAATTGTTTTCTTGCTTTTTTAGCTCGATTTCTCTTAAAAAGTACCCCCGACTTTTGATTTTTTTGGGGGCTCAAGAACCCATTCCAGATCCCCTATTTATCAATATCTCTAGTTAAAAACATGGGGTTGCAGAGGGGTCCCCCCCCCAGGTCAGAAAGTCGCCAAAATTAAGGGCCCAGGTTTACAAAGTCGCCTTTTTTGGAGCCTTTATCCCATTCACAATTTTGTCCAAAAGTCGCTAGGTCGCTTGAATTATTGTGCCAGGTCGCCTGGAAAACATCCCAGGTCGCCAGGTCGCTTTTGACCCTTCTGGAGCCACAAACGTGAGTGTATTCGCATCACTTCATGCAAGTTCGTGCAAAAAAGGAAATCCCAAATAAAATCTGCCTTTAACTTAGTTTAAGGCGGCATTGTACGGTACATATATACTTCACACCAGTACACAATGTATAACAGCACAATTTACAATCGGACATAGCAATTCATAGGCCTTTGCATTGATGTCATACAAACTGACGATATCCCTATCTATTTTCAGCTGTATGTCTATGAAGAATCTTGCTTGTCTGTACCGACAACTAGTCCATCTACAGACCAGTCCCTAGGCCGTTGGTGCATCTACAGACCAGTCCCTAGGCCGTTGGTGCATCTACAGACCAGTCCCTAGGCCATTGGTGCATCTACAGACCAGTCCCTAGGCCGTTGGTGCATCTACAAAACAGTCCCTAGGCCGTTGGTGCATCTACAAAACAGTCCCTAGGCCGTTGGTGCATCTACAGACCAGTCCCTAGGCCATTGGTGCATCTACAAAACAGTCCCTAGGCCTTTGGTGCATCTACAAAACAGTCCCTAGGCCGTTGGTGCATCTGCAAAACAGTCCCTAGGTCGTTGGTGCATCTACAAAACAGTCCCTAGGCCGTTGGAGCATCTACTAAAACAGTCCCTAGGCCTTTGGTGCATCTACTAAAACAGTCCCTAGGCCTTTGGTGCATCTACTAAAACAGTCAGAGGCCCAGGTCGGCCGATGGTGTCTTTGCATCGGCTGTCCCAGCTACAGGACAATCCACACATAGACCCGTACTTTCTATTGTTAGTAACAGGCGGGAATAGAGAGGGGTTGTCCTATGGCACCGATCACATAGAGTCTGTGACTCACCATAGATGTCCAGGGAATGATCCCTTAATAATCCAGCAATGGGACGTGAGGCCCCCCCCAAAAAAAAGGTGTGTTCAGGTATCCCTATTGACCCTTTTTTTTTGGCCCTACACAAATTTTTTTTTTTTTTTTTTTTTGGAAGGCATTTTTGTGTTTTTCTATACCCAAAAACACTTTTTATTTATTACTGAAATATTTTTTTCCCGAAACTTATACAAAAATGGGAGGAATTTTGTCTCAAAATCCTTAAGAAAAAATTGTAAAAGAAATAAATAAATTGATCTACCTACCTTTTTTTTTGGGCCATGTTACCTGAACACAACTTTTTTTTTTTTGGCTGATGCATAAGTGGCAGCACTGACGAGTTACCCACTAGTGACCATATATGATTAAGGGCATGCTTTACAAATACAAAGACCATTGCATATCAACCAAAGTAATATGCTCACCTCTAATGAAGGGCAAACTAACTGCTCACTTACATCCTACATGGATTTAATTCGATATTTGCACCTGTGTTTATGCCTAGGTCTCAGGTGGGCCTCCCTTGTTCAATACTGATAGCTTATTAGTATGGAGGATGTGAAGGAACTACTTCTGATAGAATTTGATTAAAGCTGCTAAATGTATGAGAGTTGCAGATGTTATTATTGCCTATATGCAGTCTCTCGTACAACCGGCTAACCCTCACTGCAGGATAATATCGGATTGGCATTTATTAAGATATGTTTCTACCTAGTAGTTAACCATTTAACCCTTCAGAGCCAACCAAAAAAAGTATTTGCTGGTGATGGGGCCAGGAGATTTTTACAGGAACTTTCCCTGGGCCGAGCCTTCGCTGAATCACATAGAGTTAAGATGACTATAGTCAATGCTCGACCCACCATGGCATCAACTATAGTGTTAATTGGAGGTTCTACCATAGGCGGGCAGACAGGGCATGTTGATCCCATAGACATCAATGCTAACCAAAACGAGGATGGGCATGGTTAATCCTTGGATAATGCCCTTGGGATAGTGCCCTGCACATTTGTGACATCATTGACACACAATGTGACTTCAATGTGACTTAATAGATCGTGATTAACAGACCCAAAATTGAGCCTGCTCTCTCAGGCATTGTCCCAGAATTAGGCCCTGCCCGAGGGCATGGGCGGGGCTGCTTTGCTGCCTTGCCGCAGGCTCAATTTCTCAGGTCAACTTTTTACATATTTTGGGAGTTTTATGCACCAAAATTTGGGGGGGGGGGGGGGCAGGGAGTGCGCTTATTACAGGATGTGCCCTTATTGGAGGGGAAACATTAAGATTTTTCCCCCCAGTACCATACTTAAGAGGCACTATCAGACCCAAATGGAGATCTGCATGTCACACCTTTCTTTAAAAATAAACGTTTATAAGGTAATACTGGGTACTAGTATGCACTGACATACCATCAATTCTTGCGTATATAAGCTGCGTATATAACTAGTATTAGCGTGTGACTTGTGTAGTAGCCACGGCTTCTAGACAAGTGTTTACGGCACTATTATGGTCCATCCATTTGATAGTCACTTATATTCACATTGGTTGGACATTTAGTCATAGCCTGCGGTACATACAATTATATTTTAAAACTAGACTTTTCCATAATGTCAAAAGAAAACTGACCCCACAAGAACAGAATTTGCTGTAGAAGTGCCACTCTTCAATCGGCACTTTTGAGCTTACTTTTCCCATCTATAGGGGTCTACATAAAGTAAGGGAGTGTTCATTTAGTAGTAACACGGGGGGGGAGTGTAAAAAAATGTCAACCCCTCCTTTGGGGGGGGGGGGGAACGTAAATAATTCTGAAGGAGGGCGCAATATAAGTTTTGCCCCTTTTTTCTTTAGCAAAAAAAGCCAGCACTGTTGCCATGTAAAACAAATTGCATCTCCTCACGAAATCTCACCACCTCCCCCTGTAAAAGATGATCACTGCCCAACGCCATGTTTTGCAATGTAGGCCATGTTTTGTTCCCGGTAACCTGACCGGGTCTAGCAGGACAGTGGCGGGTCACCCTCTTTTTTCATTTTCTTTCTTTCTTTTTTTGCCACTTTCAGTTTTTAACGGTTTGTAAATCGGACGATTATTAAGGATTTTAGAGCGAAAACCCTAATCCAGGCCTAAAAATGAGATGAGCAAAATATTGAAAAAGAGAAGAAAATTACAACTGGCTAGCTTCTCAGACCATGTATCCGGAAACCAAGCTTTTTCAAATTTTGGCCCAATGTGCTAGGGGTGTTGAAAAAATATTACATTAAAATGTACGCCAGGTCCACCGCACCCCCCCCCCCCCCCCCACCCCATGTCGCCTGTCGATTTTAAGAAATGCAGTCTCTGTCATTTGTCAGTATCTTTGTATTTCTCCTGTCATTTGTCACTAAGCTCTATGTTGCCAGTCGATTTTGAGAAAATGCCATGTCGCCCTGTCAATTTTAGGGTCCACCCCCATCAAGACACTGGCCCTCATGTCACGTGTCAATTTTACAGAATGCCCATGTCATTCGTCGATTCAAAGAAATAGGTCTTGTAACTAGGTCCATGGCGATTTGTCAATTTTACTTGTCTGGGGCCCTATATGTATATCTAGCCCTGTCGACCTTAGTCCATCCTCTATAGTGTAGGGGCTGCTTACTAAAGGCCCATGTCTAGAGCTCAGGTGGAGATGCAGATGAAGGCTACATAATGCCGTCCACAAATGGCATCATCCTTTTTATTTCTTTTTGCTTTAAGCATTTCTTAGTAATTAGAGGATGGGGTGTCCCGCATTCCCAATGTAGCCTGACACCATCATCGTTATATATTTCCAGTAAAAACATGAATTTTTGGGACCTAAAAAGAACCCCTATTTTTAGAAAATGTGAATATGTTTACAAACCTCACCCTTTGATAACGAACACACAAAAGACAAAGAACGACATCACCAACTAAAAAATAGATTATGGAATGGTTATTATCTTTGTATTCATTTATTCACGAAATTCCAATCAATCTATATATACGACACACATGCATAGGCTGATCTAAACTCCCAGTACAGAAAACATCCCCTATTTTCAATTTTCATGAACTTTCCTTTGAAAAAGTACCCCTATTTTTGAAAAAAAACGATGACATTGGATGGTAGAAAAAACAAAACCCTAAAATGGCGTTTTTTTAGTCCCTATAAAGGGCTCTCACGGGTCAATCCCAAATGTGAGCCCGAGCTTTCCTTTGGAAACATGTTCACACATGGAGTGCCCGCCCCCCTCACCCTGCCCCGGGGAGTAGACCACCGATGCAGTCCCAGGCACGTCATTTAGCGGGTCAGACACGCCCGCAACCCCGGGACTGACCCCTGCCGGCCTGGGACTGACCAGGTAGGCCTACATCGCCAGGATACATCGACGGCTTCACAAGAGCTGATCTAGGCCTAATTCGATCCACCACGGGGGGAAAAGATCAAGGTCCATACTATGAACTGTTTTAAATGCAGTACAAAAGAAAACAACTAGTGCAACATCTCAGTCCGTAACAACAAAATTGAAGGTTGCATCCAATGATCATGGATGCCCCGGTATCCATGCTTATTTTGATTTAATAGGTGCACGGTCGAATATATGCCTAGGCCCTAGGCCAGATTATAGTTCTGAAATAGGGTCCAACACCTGCTCGATAACACTGTGAACATAGTTGGACATAGTTCACTGGTGTAGGTCTGGCCTATTACATTTTTCTTTCCCCTGCCCCTGGGGCGACATGCATCCTCATATAAATGTAAAAATAGTATTTTCATTTTATCTCATTGGAATACTGTGCTTTCATGTACATTGTTAACTTTATGTAAAAATGTTGTACGTCTATTCATCCATGCCTAAGGTTTTCAAAACTCTGAAGCTGAAATGAGAGCCAATATACCAAACAGATATCATATTTGTAACTGAAAATCAACTTGATGTTATGAATAAACAATTTAAAAAAAAGCCGGGCAGCATGAGATCTCTGCAGGGTTGGGTTGGCTACCAACGCGAGGGATAACGTAACGTCACGACTTAAAATGTATCAATTTGCATCATAAACGTGACATTGTCACTAGGGCTACGTCACAGACCACATCAACATGTTGATTTCGGGTCTTTGCTTATATTAATTTCTTGTGGATGGTTTTTGGTGCATGGTTTCAGTGGTTTTGGCGCGCAAACGGCCGATAGGCCTACTTGACGGATATCTCAGGAATATAAATGCATCTGGAAAATTACACTGACGATTCATTACAGTGATTTTGGCCATGATGCCTTGGTTCCTATGATAAGCGAGGGGTACCAAAAAAAATTGGAGCTTTTTTGGCCATGACGCTTTAGTTTTAATGATAAGTGAGTTGGTCCCAAAGATAACTGGAGCAGTTTTTGGGCATCAGCCCTTGATTTCTTTGATAGACTAGGGGGTCCCAAAAAATAATTGGAGCATTTTCGGTCATGGCGTCATGATTTCTATGATAGGCAAGGGGGTCCCAACGATGTTTCGGGCATTTTTGGCCATGACACCTTGATTTCAACGATGGGCGAGAGGGTCCCAAAGACTATAACAGTGATTTTGGCCGTGTCGCCTTGATTTCTATGATAGGCGAGGGGTTCCGAAAGATAATGTGAGCATATTTTGCTGCGACCCCTTGATTTCTATGATAGGTAAGGGGGACCCAAAGATAATTGGAGCACTTTAGGCCATGACAAGTGTTAACTTCTTTTCCAAAATGCTATTTCAAATGCACATGTCATGTATATATATTCTCCTACTAAGCTAGTTCCCTATGATTTAGTAATGTATATTTGATGCGACTCCTGCTATTTGTCCTCCCCGCGGTATAGTCAGGTACACAGGTCAGTAAGCAGGTCACAGTGTTATCAGTTCAGACTTTATCATCTGGCTGAAGTGTTTGTCTAAATTCATATCAGTCTCAACATCCTCCCCACAGTCCAGATACATGATGCATACCGAAAAGTCGGACCTAATATTCCCGGCTTGAACGTGAATTAGAAGCAGCTTTAATGTAATACCAAACATGCTGATATAAGGATGCGGCTTATACCAGGGTTTTTAAGAGTATTCTAATCTCCATGAAAAAAGTGACAACCACTTGTGGGTATTCTTTGACAGTGTTTCCATAATAAGGATTGTATAGAGCAAGGCAAACAGAAGGTTGAACATATTTCCCAGGTTTAACAAATTCAAAAGCAAAATATTCCCGGGAACACAACATGAGAAAATATCTAGTGTACCATAAAACCTGCCTTCAAGACAGCCTTATTCCGGGATTCATTTTACCTAACTATGGGGATGTCTCAAAGGTGGTGTTTTCTTACATAGGATAAAAGCAAAACCATTTTAATGTTTTTTCTCATACAGAGGGTCGTCTCAAAGGTAAGGTCATCTTACCGGAGAGGTTTTACAATACTTCTCGTGGAAAATTGTCCATATTTTCTCGTTCCACAAAAATTCAAGGGAAGGTCAGGAAAAAATCCCTCATAGATATCACAAGTCATGACATAAGAATGGCAAGAGTTCTATTTCTATTTCTATTTTGTTTGCAGAGTCTTTTAAAAAGAGATTTCTGAACCTTTAACTATAATAACCAAAAGTGAAGAGAAAAACACCTACCTCTGTTGTGTATGTTAGCATAGAGCACACAGGGGTTGCAGACAGTTCACACACTGAGTATGGTGGAAGTCAGTGATGTATGGTAGACAACAGGTACTGCCGAACAACTGGTCGTCTGCGGGTGGCCCCAAGCGAAACCGCTCTGTTCAACTGACCACCCGCAGCAACCCCTGTCTGAACCCCAGAAACCTAACAGATGTTTCCACCTATCTAGTACTGGGGTCAGAACAGAGCCTGAACCAGACAACCAGTCGTCCTACAGTTACAGAGTTCACAGTTCTGTTACTCCAAGACAGAATCAGGGATAATGGAGGTTTCCAAGATGGAAATTAGCAGCAGTAGAGTTAGTGGTTGTGGTAATCCAAATTGTTATGGGTCGGTTCCTGTGATGATCCTATTTGTCTTGTGAAAGACTTATTGTAATAAGGTAAAAAGTGTCAATAGAGAAGTTTATCACCTGAGTGGTGAGGGCTACCAGGAAGGTAGCAGACCCACTACTACAGAGCGACTGGTCAGTGGCGGGCGGCCCCAAGGGAAAATCCGCTCTGATCAACTGACCACCCGCCACAACCAGCCCTCCTGCATGTACAGTCAAGTAGTACTACAGCCCCACTAAACATGCAGGGGTACATGAGAGTGTCCAGGTATGAAGCTAGCAGCAGTAGACTTGATGGTTACAGTAATCCTAGAAGGTTGTAAGTGCAGAGTGAGGAGAATGGTGAGGGAGACTGTCAACTAACATTCTTCTAGTGAGCACTGTTTTACAGCAGCAGACCCGCTACTGTAGTTTGGCTGGTCATCGGCGGGTGGCCCCAAGCGAAACCGCTCTGTTCAACTGACCACCCGCCGCCTCTATGTGAACCCAGGAGCCTGACAGGTGTTTCCATCTATGTAGTACTGGGGTCAGAGCAGAGACTGTGAACCCGACAACCAGCCGTCCCACAGGTACAGTTACAAAACGATAGCACCGCTAAACGAGCAGGGGTACAAGAGGGTGTCCGCGTTTGAAGATAGCAGCTGTAGAGATGGTAGTAATCCTAGTTGTTCGCGTTATTCGTTTTGTTAGAGAACGTTGTAGCTGTTGCTGAAGGAGGTCAGCATTATTTGGAAAGAAGGAGGCGTGACCAACGTACTGCTACTTCTAGTGAGCACTGTTAACAGAAAGGAAAAGATGATAATGAATTAAAGTCAATAACATATTTCTAGATTAAATGCTATCAGTAAATTATATACTATCTTAGCACTCTATTAATAATGTTAATTACAATGGTATAGCATGTGGTAACACCATATAACATGATATGGAAGACCACCTAAAACAATGTACTATCATAAAACCTGATACCGTACATCTTTAAGAAAAGAGGTATTAAGAAGCATGCAGCCAGACATCGAGCTACAGCCCACACTGATAATCTAAATGCTCCACCTTAGTAGGGGGGGGTGATAAATCTACTTTTTTTCGGGGACAGGCTCAAACTATGCATTTGGGTCCAAAAACACGGGAAATCACAAAAATATTTTTTTCGGACCCCCGTGACCCCCCCCGTACATAGGGTCCGAAGATCGGCCAAATAGTGAGAAAACAGCCAAAATTCAGGCTTTCAGATTCCTTCTAAAATCAAATCATGACTTCATGAAAATGGTCAGAAACCTTCATATGGGACCCAAAGAGACCATTTAAAGTCATATTGTTGTGATTATAGAGGTGTTTCCCCCTCTGGGGAGGTGGTTCGTCCTCGGTAAAATGCCGATAAATCAGCTATTTTGAAGGCATTTGCTCCCTTACAATCACATCCCTATACTGCCATAAAAGATCCTCAGGACACCTAATCAGGCAGATTAAACCCTTCTGGAGGGTCCCCTCTTTCTGTTAACTCCCCTCTATGACCCCTCCTCCCCCCTCCCAGCATGCACCAATAGCCACCAGATAACTCCACCCCCACTTCGCCTCTATATTACCCTATACTGAAATAATGTATTAACATAAGACCTGTCTGATAGTTTGAACCTTTCTTGAGGGCTCCCTGTTCCTGTTAAC
The DNA here is from genome assembly GCA_947462335.1 of Harmothoe impar. NCBI lineage: Eukaryota > Metazoa > Annelida > Polychaeta > Phyllodocida > Polynoidae > Harmothoe > Harmothoe impar. Next base: position 11,291,344 of record OX381719.1, on the reverse strand, counting down.
CAACCCCTATGACACCCCTCCACCCCATCCCCACCCTCACCCCAAACTAATAGCCATGAAATAACCCCCTCCCCCTTGGCTCCATATTACTCAGTACAACCATCAGCCCAACCCTCCCTCCATGTGGCACAGTGCACAGCATTGCCTCTCATGGTATGTATCATGCCTGGGAGTGGGACAGTGGTGTGGTTAAAAGAGGGCCCCACCCCCAAAAAAAAGAATGAGTGAGCTGGGTCCTTGAGATCACCCTGGTAGGTGTATCTACTAGAGCTGGTAGTAGCATCACCACATAGAAATCAGTAACATATCAAATTGTAATCGTTTTTATTGTCAGAGATGCACAATGTCATAAGGATGACAAAACTGTTTTAATTTTGTGTCTACCATGTCTAGAACCGACAGAATTCGAGGTTATTCATCAGATAAAAGGGCTTTCCATTGGAAGATTTTCCCATAGAGAACTCACATTTACACGGACCCCCTGAACAATAGGTGTCACCAACACCTGGCCGTGGACCTGGCCGTGGACCCGGCCATACAGTTTTCACAGCTTTTCACCCCCCCCCCCTCCACCTCCCACCCGGCAAGCGGCCTCATGTGTGCCGTTAGTGGTGAGGGTAACCTGCCCAATACACATCATTTACGCACAGCATGTAAGGCAGAAAAATAGTTATAACTTTTTATCTAGGCATCGTAGCATTATGCAATTTGGTATGCGTATGCATGTATATATTGTGCATTCACATGGCAAGCCCCATGACCAAAATTTTAATATTCAATCATTTAGGACACATTTCATGAACCCTTACCCCCACATTTACGCATCTCCCCGAGGGGTAGAGGCTCACAATATGATGAAACATACCTTCACAAATGTGCAAACCCGCGGCTCTTAAAGTAAACTTATGAAATAAATAAAAGTATAAATGGATAGGTATTGATCTCCTCTTTCAGATGTGTATAAGAGATAATTTGCGCGGGGTAAATCTTCTGAACACTTTGAAGAATTGTGAGAAAAAAAACTTTACACAATTACAACTTCAGCCCTAGATTTCCTATTTCAAAATTACGGATACTGGGTTGTAGCTTAACATGTTTCCTAACCGTTTAATGCATAACTGAGAGGATATGATAAAATGGGGACTCACAATAAAGAATATAGGGAGGGGGTATCCACGCCTATTGAGTAAAACACGGCCTGTGTGTGGGTGAGTAATCTGTAGTACCCCTCATCCAACTGATTAGCGCCACCAATTGGGGTAGCTACTGGTAGAGGGATACTGTACTTCAAGTCAAATTTGGGTTCAATATTTGGTTTAATATCAAGATATGTATTCATCTGTCCTCAAAGTTTGATATTAGATTCTACCAACTTACCCTTTACCCCATATAGGGGATGGCATAGATCTACCAAGCACCATGCCATTGTTATATTTTCATATATCTGAATATTATAGCAGCACCCTCAGATGTTGCATGTATGCCCGTCTTTGACAAAATCTGATCTTTAGCATTGCACATGAGGTATCAGGGTTGCCTACCCCTCCCCATAATATAATTGCAGGGTTTATTATTGGCTCCAATAATATTTAGGGTTCAGAGTATTCATTTAACACCTCAGAGAATTGAATTAAATAATTATCTCTTGTCTTCTATCTAGGATACTAACCATGCAAGGTGTAGACTAAGAGATAAGGACACCAGTCCTTATTTGGAGTCATTTGCATGCCCCCCCCCCATCACCACTCTACCATCCATCATTCTATGCATTTAACCACTTGGTTAAGGAGGAGAGTCAGGGTTTTTATTTATTGTAGTATCAGGTTATTAGTAATATTGATATTAGATCTCTGCTATAACTATTATAGAATTACTGTTTATAATAAGTGTAACAACATGAAGCAGTCATCTTGACTATGAATACACATGGGGTGAGGTACTAGGAATAGAATGAAGAGGGGGGGGGGCTGTGATCATTGGCATTGATAGGGTAACTCAAAATGAATATAGAGACCTTTGAAAAGGGTATTATCTATCTGATCTAAACTCATTTTAATATGTTGACAATTCAAATATATTGAAGCAAAGGCCCTCCAAAATTTGGGTTATATTCATGCAATCACAAGAATATAACCTTTAATAGTCTCTTTGGGTCCCTTATCAGTTTTCTGTTGAGGTGCATGGTAAAGCCATTCATGCATGTATGATAAATAAATTATAAGAGGTGTGATGGTTGGAGTTCTTAGATGGACTGTATAGGGTAAGGGAGGAGGTCTGGGCCCCTTCCATATCCCCCACCCCTCTTTTAAACACACCACTGTCTTACTCCCAAGACAGGCTAAGGTGTCTGTGAATGACTATTGATGTTCAAAGATCCTGACATTCTGAGTACAGTGTAATATAGAGGCGAGGGCGGAGGGGGGAAGGGAGTTATCTGATGGCTATTGGTGCATGCTATGGGGTTAGGGGTCATAGAGGGGTAGTTAACAGAAACAGGGGGCCCTCCAGAATGGTTCATGATGATGTTTTATGGCAGTATAGGGACCTGATTGTATAGGAGCAAATGCCTTCAAAAAAACTGATTTATCAGTATTTTACCATGGACGCACCCCCTCCCCAGAGGGGGAAACACCCCTATAATCACAACAATATGACTTTAAATGGTCTCTTTGGGTCCCAAATGAAGGTTTCTGACTATTTTCATGAAGGCATGGTGAGGTTTGAGTAGGAATCTGAAAGCCTGAATTTGGGCTGTTTTCTCACTATTTGGCCGATCTTCGGACCCTATGTATGGGGGGGTCACAGGGGTCCGAAAAAAATATTTCTGTGATTTCCCGAGTTTTGGGTCCCAAATGCATAGTTTGAGCCTGTCCCTGAAACCGTACGACAAAATTAGCCATTTAACACCCCCCCCTAACCTTAGTCTGTAGTGGCTATCCAAGGTTAGTTAGGAGAACATTGGTTAGTACTGATTAGGTGAAAATATTATTCTAAAATGACTGAGGCAAAACAACATATGACTAATGCCTTAGAAATAGAAAGGCTCAGTACTGATCAATCTGACATTATCAACTTACGTATTAAAGTTGGTCGTAATTAGTGAGCCAGAAAATTACTCCCCAGGTAAATCTCTATAGTGATTGAAATTCAGATAAGGCACAGAATATTATTAGCATACTGCCATGATGAAGCCCTTTTGGGCCATAATGTCAGCCCTCAAATTCCTCAAATGCAAAGCAAAATGTCTGTAGAAGCAAAAACTCGTAGGAATTATATATTGGGATGTATATAAGGACATTTGCCAGTTAGCTGTCTGAGTAAGTGAAGAATCCGAGGTAAAAAAATCTGACTGTATTCCATAATATTGGACCCTCATGAATATACTCCCCCCCCCCGAAAAAGATATGTAGATAGGGTTTAGCCTCATGTATTTATAGGTCTGTAATAAAAATTAGCCATTTCTTTTCATGACTGGAAAACTAGTTAATTTGGGGTCATCATTTTAAGACCAAATTATCCTTACCAGTTCAACCACACAGCTATGTAGCACCATATTAGGGAGTGATCATTTTTTATCAACAGGGGGGGGGGTTGGTGGATTTTCGCGCGAGCGGGTCAGAATCTTTTTGGGACCCCCCCGGGAGAGGGGTCGAAATTTTTTCAGTCCCCCCCTCCAGGCAGGTTGAAATTGAGCGCGGTCAACCCCTTTGAGCAATAGTAACGCGCTGGCTTTTCCATTTAAAAGGGGCGTAATTTTTTGGTTCCCCCCCCCCCCCAAATCCACCACCCCCCCCCTGTTGTTAAAAAATGACCACTCCCTTAGATAACCCGGGGCATAATTTTAAGACAATGCTAAGAATAATCTAAGACCATAAATTTTAGACAATATGCAATAGGGACTGGTTTTAAGGTGATGCAGAGACTACGCTGATAGTCTTCAATAAGCATTAAATTATTGGATTTAAGATAACAAACAATACTATGGACTCGTTCTGCTGTGAGTATGCTAATGCTTGCAACTATATTCACAGTTGAGCTCAATTAAACAACCAATTCACTTATATTTCGGATAGCGAAGATAGCTATTTTCAAGTCCATAAAGTAAGCAAAAAGTGAAAATCTGGTAAATCTTGTTGTAAGTATCTGATCAAATTGATTCTATTCTGCCTACTCTTGAGCTAGGACATGTATCTAAAACCAATCTACCATAAGTAATGTGTACATAGAGGTAGAATAGCAGCCTTACCTGAAGATGACTCGTCTAGAAGTGGAGGCACGGTCCTGTATCTTCACCCCTTATCTGGTGTAGGACCTGTCATGGTATTATCTCAGTCGGGGGCAGCTCTATACTTGACTTACTGAACTACTATATTGAAATGATAAGACCAGGACTAGACAATTCCTTCCAACTATTTTTATAACTAATCTTATTGATCATCCAGCTGTCCAAGAGTGGAATGGGACCGGGAGTTGCTCCTATTTTTTACATGTGACCATTCTTACCCTTTCCTTTACAAGTGCCTCATGAGTGTTTGGTGTTGGGTCTATTATGTAGTGGCCACCGCAGACAGTGCTCCTGTGGGACCCTTGCCCAACAAATTTGCCACTAACCTTCACAAGATAATTTCTTAAGGCATAACCCACACAGAGAGAAGAAACCGAGTCAAAAGGGAGTCCAGGTTTGCCTCCAGAATGACTCCCTTCTCTGACTCTCTTTCTGACTCTCTTGATGAACCTGACTCCCTTAAAATGGAGTTATGTGACTCCCCTAAGAAAGCCCAGGTTTTGCCTCCAAAATGACTCCCTTTTATGACTCCCTGCTACAGACAGAGTCCAGGTCTATGCTGCAACTCCCTTTAGAAAGGGAGTCTAGGCACAGGATGGCTCCTTTGGAATAGAGAGTCATAATTTATAGGTAATTCCTACCCCCTAACCCTCTATATAACCATTTCAATGTTGGTGCAATGCCTCACAAGGAAGAGGGATCTCAATAAGATCCCTCAGAGCACATTAGTTAATATACAAAGGAACATATGAGCTTTTGGTATTTAACTTTCTCATGTTGCTACAAATTGGGTGTCTATTCCTTATATATCATGCTTATGCTACAGTTTTAGATTAACTGTAATTGTTTCATAAACTGTAATTCTGACATTTAATGTTGATGCTACAATGATATACATGTATCACCATAATTATCAATGTCACAAATAACATGGATCTAGAGATTTGAGCATGCAGAATATTACCATTTTAGGTATAGTGCTACCACCTAGCAGGCTTAGTTGTAACCAACTGTTTGACTCCCTTGGGGGAAAAGGGAGTAGGGACCCTCGACTCTCAGTAGAAACAGAGTCAGATGGCTTCTTAACATATATGCTAGATGGCATTACAGTCATGGTACAGTAGTGTCACCTAGTGGGTTTCCTATTTCCGTTTTGTATGCTCACCTCTGTGACTGCCATAGGGAGTCAAGGTAACCATTGACTCACCTCAGCTGACATGGACTCTGTTTGATCTAATTGAAAAGGAGTCAAGGCCGTTAGAAGGGTGAGTCAGACAGTGTGAAAAGTGAGCCAAAGAGACCCTGGCTCTCTTTTTATAGCCTGGACTCCCCTTGTTACTCGGTTTCTTCTCTCTGTGCAGCATTGGTCCCTGGGGCCTATATGTGTTTTACTTAGGCCAGCTGGGCTTGCCCATATCTGGGTTATGGTCCTTTTTTTCCAGGGCTACCAGTGAGAGCCTAGATGGGTCAGCCCATCAAGCAATGTTGACTGGCAAGGGAACACCAACGGCCACTTTACCACAAAAGTAGCTATTAAGAACAAATGCCCTTATGTCACAAATGCCTTCAGCTGACAAATACCATCAGGCCACAAACGCCCTTAGGACACAAATGCCCTCAGACTACAATGTAATATATATATATATATATATATATATATATATATATATATGTATATGTATATATATATATATATATATATATATATATATATATATATATATATACATAAATATATTTATTTATTTATAGGGTTTGAGGCATCAGGGCAAGTTGATATATCAGGATGTGCATATTGTTCCGCACAAGAGCTCAGGATTTCCTTGTATGAACAATTCTGACTGCCAACTATCAGCGATTCTGATGGGCAACTATCAGCAATAAGCAAGAGGGGCGTTATGTTTGCCAACAGGTGGTGCTACGATCATGCCGAGTCATGACGCTGGTTCCCGTTGCTCCTCTCCCATGTAAACATGGCCAACACCAGTCTACAGTGAGTCTCGAGAGCAGACAAGTTATCTAAGTTATCATGATGAAGTTTTGTATTATATCATTCATCTATATCATTCATGTCACAGCATTCCAATGACACACTTTGCACAATGTGCAAGTAACCTCTCAAGACAGTTGCCCAGTAAGCCCCTGAACTTCAATGACAATCATGTTTAACAAGTTCAACACTGTCTCCAGTTGACACAAGTCATGATCAATGGATCATACACTGATACAGATACGTCTGTACATTTACATATCTGATTCATTCATAGACTAGATGTAGAACTGGTACATTTAGCAAGCAGTCTGTGTACCCGGGGGGGCACACCCCCAGATTTGGATACCATGTGTGAACACAATTTCAAGGGAACGGGGCCGTTTTTGGGCCCTTGGCACGAACCTGTGAGGGCCCTTTATAAGGGGTGCTGCTCAGGCTATTTTGGTGATTGCAGAGGGGTCAAAAGCGACCTAGGCTGTTTTACAGGCGGCCTGACGACCTGGTATAGTATTTTAAGCTACCAGACTTTTGGAAAAATTTCATTATTGTAAATTTTTTTTTCTAAAAAGCGACTTTGTGCCCTTAATTTCGGCGCATTCCGACCTCAGGGAGTTTATTAGGTAAATTTTGCCCTTCTCCTGCTATCATATTAATAGATCACCCTGACTAGGGTATTGTTTTCATGTTAATCGGTTATAAGGGTATATTTTTCATAGTCACCCACGATTAGGTGCTGTCTTGCTGCTGAATTTCTCATGAGTAAGGTAGCAATTTTGCTGATTTTCCCCATGAATAAGGTCCTTAATTTTGGTCGATGTTCACACATGGTGACTATGGAAATGATAGGGAGTGCCCCCCCGGGTCTGTATGCCTCAGAGTCAGACTCATAGGCCTTCTTCCAGTCTCTGGAAGTATAGATTTCTACAAATCTGTGTAGGCCAAGGGACGAGTCATTTATTAGGCTTTCTACTAATACTAGGCCTAGTACTACCAGAGGATTAGAATGAAGGCAAGCTAGGCTAGAAGCTAGGCCTAGGCTAGCAAGTGAGAGGGTGCAGATGTGTCACCCCTGTTTTTGGACGCCAGATCACAAAGTACCTTTTTTCCCCCACTTTATTCTTTTGTGAATTATGTCAAAAAGTCGACGGCTGCCTGGTTACCGGCTGTTACCGACTGGTTACCGGCTGTTACTGGCTGGTTACCGCCTGGTTACCGCCTGGTTAACGCCTGGTTAACCCCTGGTTACAGTTTTGTGAACTACAGCCTATTTCACATTGAGAGGACTTTGGCATTTTTTTAAAGCTAGTTTCTATCATTGATAGTTCAAAACTTAGCCATAGATATGTAAATCTGCCTTTCGATGAAGCATAACTTTTCCACAAAAAGTACCTGCCTCTCAACCCTCCCCATAGGCTCGAGTACTGTAAATCTCTATGTTCATGCCATATTGTGCAAAAAGTATCACTGCAACAATATGACATTACTTCATAACCTTGGATGTTATGTGATGGAAAACCTCCAAGGACCTGTAGAATATGGTACATAACCTCTGAGGCGCAGCCGAAGAGGTTATGTTCCATATTCTACAGGTCCAAGGAGGTTTTCTCACTTATACTCCACCCGCCATCCATAGTGGAGCAAGAAAATGTTATATATCAATCTCTAAATAAGAAATTTACATGATTTTCAAAATTCCATTCTATGAGATATTGTGGGGTTCGAACCAACACTGGTCCACATTTAACACTGATCTCATTCATAGGCATAATACATTATACAGTTTATTGACTGGCTCGCTAGCTCAGTTGGTAACACCGCTAACTAGTAGTCTGAATATTGTTGGTTCCGGTCCCGACAGAGGCACACTTTTACTGAGCTACCCTTTTTAACAAAACGTTTTGCTATCTCAATCCTCTGTCCATTGTAGTACAAGAAAATGTTATATTAAAATGCAGGAATCTTGGTGCTGGCCTGCTTTTTGGAACATAAATAAGATGTCTTCTTATGCACCTGACAGGCAGGCCTTGGTAGTGAAGTGGTTACCAGCTCAGCCTGTGGGTCAGAAGGTGGTGAGTTCAATTCACCAAAAGGCTGTAACCATTTTTAGATTTGATTTCTTCATGGATAAAACATTAGTTAACAAACCAGTAGTTCATGTCATGTCCTTTACGTAGATCTGCCCCAATGGCATATAACCTCCTTAGGAGGTTATACACATGTTTATAAGATATGTATGGTACATTATCCCACCAGCTTCAAATATTGACACCGGAGTTGGTAGGATAGTGGTAACCAAGTATGCCTTCAAGTCAGAAGGTTGGGTGTTCAATCCCAGCAGGTCCCAAAAGCATTTCTTTAATAGAGCAATGTTGCTATTTTATCCAGAAAAGGGGGGGGGGCACATCTTGTCTACATGTGATTTGAATTGTTGTATAGGCCTAGACTATAACAGAGGACTATGATATGTAAGTGCTAACTTAAATGGCATGGGTTAAAGATGTATAGAATCTATAGTGAAGTATTTGTTTCTTAAAATGAGTATCACAGAAATATGAACACTGTGACATGTGATTTTTTTTCACACAATTTGGCTTGAAATCTTAACTAAAATCGTAACAATAAGATACCAATTTAGAATAGCTTTTGACATGTATAGCTGATCCGTTTTTCCTCAAAAATGATGTAGTACTGCATACATGTTAACCAAACAGGATGCATATGAAGAGTTTTGTTGCAAAATGCAACAAATCCATTCCAGAATTGAAGCATGGAGTGATTTCTCATAGGCTACCATATTGGCAGTTATGGTCCCTTGGGTATAATGTGGACATCAGAGAGGGCCTAAAGACATGGAGATAGAATTTTGAGGAAAAATTGTTTCAAAATTGCATTTACCTATTCCTACCATCTCATTTGTCAAACTTGATGTCATTTTTTTTAAATGGCCCTCATTGCATTTTGGAACCAAACTCTTCATATATAAACTTTAAAATTACTAAAAACCTAAATTTGGGTTAAGGAAATTATAATGGTCGTATAAGGGCCTAAATATGAGAAAATTAAGAAAAAATCGAAAGATTTGTAAGTGATAAGAACGATTTCTATGTATTTTCTATTTTGGAATCATCCAAAATAATGACAAGCTACTTTGTGAGGCCATAAAATTGAACTTCTAGAGTATGACATGTAGCAAAAAGTGTTCAAAAGAGCCAAGATATATACCCTTCAATATAACAAACTTGTATAGCATACTGTAAACGTAAATTTTTTTTCACGATTTTCCCATTTTTTTTAAATCGCGAAAATATGTACAGAGCAAAAATTTATACAGTATAGCCATACCACTACAATCTTCCAAAAATCGCAAATTTAGATACACTCGAAAATGCACTTTTTAGGAAAATCGCGAAAATTTTAACACGCGGAAATATCTACATTTACAGTATTAAGAACTTTCTGATTTGACCTTCCTCACGCCATAACAATCAAAGGAGTTAGAGGACCCCACCCTGGTATCACGCATTATTTTGAAGGTATCTATAGATTAGATAATTTACAAAATTGGACATAAAATAATGACCGCAATTCTAGCAATGTATCGAACTAGATAATACCATCCTTGACAATTCTTTTATGATAATAAGGAAATTTAATCTCTCTCTCTCTATCTATCTCTCTCTCTCTCTCTCTTAGAGAGAGAGAGAGTGATACATAGTAGCATCTGCTTAATCTCAATGGGACCACATAACACAGCAAGTATGATAATGATTTTTTATTGCCTGAGCATGTCTCAGCTCACACCATCTATGATTGCTGAATGACTTAAATGACTTCTGACTTCCAGTTCCGATTATGAACTGGCACTTCTGTACCATCGTAAAGACGGTTTAAACTACATGTACTTTAATGTAATATAATGAATAATATGTATCTGTTGTATTTGTAATAATCTCTGAAATACAGCTGTTATACTATCATATTGAATGTTCATGCTTACTTTAACATTCACACCTCTTGTATACATGCCATGTTTAGTATAGTCTATGTACTGAGTCTTTATAGTCATGTGTTGGAATCATCTTCATCATACGGGCAAATAATCATGATACATACATAACAACATATTGAACGACAAAATATACTCTGAATTCTGACTAATAATCTTTGACTTAGTATTATTTGATAATATCCAGTAAATAGGTTTGGTAATTTTTTACAACATAGGGGCCAGTCATAAATGACGTCACACTTTTTTGGGCCATTTTCAAGACCCACCCACCCCCCCCTGTCACACTTTGTCACACATCAGCCAACACCCCCTTGAAAATTATGTCACAAATGTGAGGAAACCCCCCTCCCATTCGATAACCTTACCATAAAACCTCGCATATAAGCTGCACCCCTAACTTCGGACAATCCTATAGGCCACACAGGGGGTCTGATTGTGGCGTGTTCAGTACTGTAGTATATATCTAAAACCTCTCGTTTAAGCCGCACCCCCACTGTGTGCTGATCCTATAACCTGCATTGTCGATCTGACTCGAGTAGGCCTACTAGTCTGGGCTTCTATCAAGATTTTACGGTAGTTATGTAGCGTGTCACAGTTGTCCTATTAAAGAGATGGTGACATGGTCATTTTTTAAAACGAACATGCAACATGGAGCTTAGTGACATAAGAAAAAAAAAGTGAAATGACATGAGGTATTTCTTAAAATCAACATGGGACAGGACAGGCTCTTAAAGATGACGTGGGACATGGGGGTTTAAGTGACAAGCGACATGACCATTTCTTAAAATCGACATGCGACATGAGGACCCCCCCCCCACCATCTATATCTCATTGTTAGGTCACTCAAAAAGATCTGCTTTCTCATCACAGCACAATTTAAGCAACAGCTTTTAGTTGCTTTTGTCAAGACACTTGACAATCTGGAGGAAATAATGGCTTTCCCTCACATGCATATCGGTACCTATGGCCCTTATCATTTTTGACTCAGGGTAAACTGAGTTATACTAAACGCCTGAACCATGTTTTAAGATGTTTTTTGTTACATGAGAGAAGTGCTGTCACTCTCTCTCCATGGCCCACAACCATTAGATAAGACCATGGAGAGACAGGCAAGTTTGGGGGACAAATGTTTCCTTCAAAAGGAAATGTGAAATGTCTTTCCTTCTGCATGAAATTCACCTGCGATCTTCAGGTACTGATTTCTCTCTTTCGCATAAACTCTTAAATATTCTTAAATTGCTACCCTCTAAATGAAAGCCACATAGGGTTCAATGTTAAAGCAATGATAGAAATCACAATAATATAAATAATGGATGGGATTTAAAGCCAGTGTATATATATATATATATATATCCGATCAGTATATACGTTTATTCAGCCACAGATTTGTCTTGGTCTGATGGTGCTCTTAAGTTCAAATGACCACTCTGTTTATAAAGTGTGTGAGTAGGGCTGCATTGGCACCTACATATGGAAAAAAGAGCGTCCTCAGTGGGTCAGTCCTTATCATTTTCGGGAGTAACTATGCATTACTCATTATGTTAAAGAGACTGAGGATATTCTAAACATTCAGGACTACATCCCGCTCTCTGTGGATTGAATAGGTCAAAAGAACTAATGAAAATGTTACATAAAGAAAAGTAATATTTTTTAATCCGGGGACTGTTATTATTATAATACAAAAACGCAAGAATCTAATGTACTGATCGGTTTTAAATATCTATTGTTATTTCTCCCAGAAATTGAGCCTAGCAATCGTTATCTTAACAGTATCAAACCATTATGGTAGACAATATAAACATATACCCACTGACAGACAACGAAAACTATTTGTATGTATTCTAATGATAAAGGACTCAGACTGGGACTTAATCATCTAGTACGCCTACAGTTAGATACAATACAAATTAAAGTCTATGCATTCTCCCCTATTGGGCTCTTTGGCTAAACACTCGGTAATTACACCCTTTTCTGCATCCCCTGCTATACACTCAGTATGAGTGCCACTCAGCTCGTAGTTGTATATAGACCATCAGGGTAAATATATGGAGCTTTATCCAATATTAAAGGCTCAGAAGCACTTACTCTTTGATATATCGTAATTCTATTTCTCTTAATATCAAGTAATCTGTGATTTCATGTTAATAAACAAACAAACTTCAAACAAACTTCACTTTAGTACAAGTCGTCCACTATTTACCACACAAAATGGTCTCCATAGACCCCAACATATGTTCAATTTCTACGAAATAATCATGGCAAATATGTCTGTAACTTGCAGAATTACTTGATTTATATACTCAGATATATGAAATTGATGGAATAAATGGTTATTTCTATATATATATATATCTAAATGTATCTAAAGCCTAATGGCATAGATGAAGAAGTGCCAGTCATACTGGATGATCGTAAGGTTAGAGCTAAAGCGTCATGATCACCGAGCATGTCCCATTCATATTTCTAGTAAGTGAGTGTGAGTTGTGATATTGCATCTTTAATATTCCTGGTGCATGTCTTTATTTCTTGTGTTCTGATGGTCACAGCCCATCCCCAGTGGTGCCACCTGGGTGTCACAGAGGAGACCATGCACTCTGAGACTGAGGGTGGTGGAGGAAGTACATCTCTGAGAGGTTCAAGTCTGTGGTACATGCCTCACTCTCCTAGTACAGTCCTGGTGTAGACTCACTGTCAGTTGTAAACATCGTCACACGTTAGCAGCCAGTGGATAAAGATGGCGTCCAGGTAACAGAGAGGACATTGTGATGGTGCCGCCTCTTTTTGCAGAACGGGGCCATGATGCACGGTTATATACAGCCCAGGAATGATGACGGGTCCCTCATCCACCACTCTCCAACTATCTACAGCTGCCCAGGTATTCTCTGCAAATATAACTCAAAAGAATTCTTACACTCTTGTAACTACTGTGAATTGCAGTTTCTCAGTGAAAATTTTGAATTATGTTTTGCCTCTAGTTTATTCTTTTATTATTTTGAATTTAAGAGACATGAAAATATAAATATGATATGCTTGAATCCAGGGCCACATAAGATGCACAGTTTATTGTGGAAAACCATGAACACATTTATTTTCTCGAAAGTTCCACTTTTTTGAAAATCTGCCACCAATCATGGAATACACTGAGCAAGATGCATTTGCATGATTTTTATGAATGTTGATGAGTGCTGATTGCACCTAAATGTTTATATATCGTTATTATTTTACGGCTCTCCCCCACCCAACACTTACCTGCCTATGGCTGCAGTTAATGTCTAAATTTACATATAATGCAAATTGCATACAGTGACAAACTACCAAAATTCAAATATAGGCCAATTAAGGATTAACAATATCCAACTTTATATTATATATTTGGTATTATATTTGCTTGCTTTATTTACCATTACAAAACTGCTCATCTGAGAGACTTGATATACCATGGTTTCTATATAACAAAGTGATCCTGTAAACAGTCAGTGTATGGGACATACCTTTATGGACACGGATATCGCAATTTGATCCATATCTGCTCTAGGAATATGCAACATACATGTAAGGACTACTATTTTAATTATTTTGCCTTTACATATAAAGAGTTCCCCTACAATGGTATATAAAACACTGCAATGTGCATCAACCTGTATAAGACACTACACCATATATCAAAGCACATAACCTATATAAGAGACTACACCGTGCATCAACACAAATAAACTATATAAGACACTGCACTGTGCATCGACACACATAACCTATATAAGACACTGCACTGTGCATCAAGACACAAAACCTTTATAAGACACTGCACTGTACATCAACAAGTGAGTCATTCTGATGACTCCCAACTCCTTCGAGGTACTTTCAATGTTTGAAAATAAAATAATCATCTTCCATACCATTACTTCTCCGACAATGTTGCCCACTTGGAGGGTGTTTCCACATATATGGAGCAGCACTTTAATAGCTCTGTACATAATGTTGCTGCGAATATGCATAAATGTACGATATTGAATATTTACTTCTATCATTGTCACTATATTACATGTATTGGTGACTTTTCTTGAAACCTAATTCACTATGATATTTACAAATATTTATCTACACTAACATCCAGGGTTACCCTCTTCTATGTAATACAGTCACGAGCAGCAGTAACTCTGCTTCTTCTCACCAGGTGGAAAGTCTGAAAACCTCTGCACAGGGGTCATAGTGGACAGCAGCCGTGCTAGAACTTGGACAATAAATGATGAACTATAAACTGGTACTCTGTCTAAAAGCTGCCTACTACACATTGAGTCTACTTACTCAAACTCTCTTAGACTCAGATACTAATTGATTACTTAGCTTGAGCTATATCATGATCAATATCATGGTCAATTAAACATTGACACATTTTCCCATAAGACTCAATGTATACATGTCCTTTAGCAGACGTCACTGAATGTTCATCTGGAACAGCACTACTAAGTGTTGCCATGCGAGACTGTAGTATTGACAAAGTAAGTTAGTCTAAACAACATGACGCATACAATGGCCATTCAGCATCTTATACCGTAACATAATATAGCAATTTATACTAATAGCAGACCACAATAATGTCATTAATGCTATAATACATTTAGTTTTGTACAATGGACAGTGACTTATGAAGCACGAGCCACAATTTCAGACCATTTCATCCAACACCACACAATAAAAACAAGCACACAGACAATTAACTGCATGTAGGCTAAATCAACAGAAAATTCAATAGCATACAATGCTACATACATACAGCTAATTTACAAATGAATAGACTATAGCACAATCAAACATTGAATACTAAAATAACGCAAAATAGTTTGATAAATCATTGCTTCTAAGCAATGGTGTGATACTGTGTGATTTGTCACTTTTTATCTACTATAGATTTCTATCTGACACTCTGCTCACATAGATGGTGTAACAAAAGTATATGTGTTGCAAAATTGAGCTAGGCTAAATAACTAAATGTTATGTAGAAAATGTGTTAAAATAAGTATCATTTTTTGCGATGAAGACAATGTTTACCCTCTGGTACATGTGTGTACGTCTGGTACAATCTGATGCCATCTTCTTTCAAATGTCTTTTACATTTGTTTGAATAGGAATGTTGGTATTTATGTACAATAAATGAATGTCACTACTTGTCAACCATAACAGTGATGATAGTGTCAGGAAGTCTTATTTCCATTCCATGGTGAATGTAATAAGATTTCTACCAAATCCTGAGAAAACTATTTACAATCAGCTAACAGCATTTTAGGAGCAGTTGCACTTGTCTCGCACTACAACACAGTGTCATATTCTACACCAAATTGTATTCCATGCCCCCTCTATAAGAACTGTTGTATACATTGACGAGTTATATGGTCTCAGCTTTCAGCTATGAAATTGAAACCAAATGGGTCCATAATTAGGGATGTGTCCTACCTTCAGTATTAGTCCTTGATGGACAATATTGTAGACGCTATACTACTCTCAGCAAGAAAAATAAACACATAATAGGCAGGGGACTGTTTCAGCCGCATACTACTCCTTTTCACTCTCTTATCTAGACATGAACTAAAGGCATGGCTGTTTCTGCCTTGAATGCCTCGTCCCACTCACAGCAGGATCTAGGCTTACAAACTGGGGCATGTTTGAGCCTCCCACATTGGTCTCTGACAACAGCTTCTCAGATGTTACAGAATCTCCAATTAAAGGCAGGACTGTTTCCCATTTACCAAAAAAACAAACCCTGACTCTAGGTTGATCCTATAAGCCGCACTGCCAATCTGATTCACGTCGCGGCTTGTGCGTGAGGTTTTATTGTAACGCAGAATCCCTGATTAAAGTCTGAAACTGGTTCAACCTCTCACAGCAGATTCTCAAATGCAGAATCCCTTTATCTGCATCTGGATTCAGTCGCCTACTTCACTACACTGTAATCATGGACCCTGTGGGCACCCACAAGGCTGCAAAAAGGCCTATTTCAAAGAAAGCAGCGCCTTCCCTGACCCACCAAGTGCTGTTTGCAGCATTGACTACAAGCACAGACTAGTCATGACATGCCTGGATACTCTCTTCTACAAGCAAGTGGACACACAGATATATATATGGCTCAGTCTCACGACTTTGAAACAATTGGATCGTCCTTGACCGGGTGACATCTTTTACTGGGTGACGTCTTTGACTGGGTGACATCTTTGACCAGGTGACGTCTTTGACCAGGAGGCTAGAAAAGGCTTTTTTTCATTTTTTCATTTTTTCCCCCATTGCTCTACTATTAGAGAAAATATGTGGATGGTAATTGCATAATACTTTGGACAGTGTACCTCTTCAAATTCTACATAATATAGAATTTGATGTCTTTGACCGGGCAGAGGAGGAAATATTTAACATTAAGCTATAATCCATGTAAAAGAGCCTACATATCAATATAACAAACTTTAGATAACTTTCCTTTCATATAGTGTGAAAATATCCTTTGACTTTTTCCACCCATTTCTTACTATATAGGTCTAATTCATGCTACAATAATGTTTCCCGCTCGAAGACGTCACCCACTCAAAGACGTCACCCACTCAAAGACGTCACCCGCTCAAAGACGATCCAATTGTTACAAAGTGGTGAGACTGAGCCTTATATGGTAAGAGCAGTTCCCCACACTGTCTAAGCTCCCCTGTCATTACTGTCATTGCTGTCATTGCTGTCATTGCTATGCCAGCCCCGCCCAGCATCAGCTGTCAGCAGTGTCAGCTGTCAAAAAGGCCCCTTCCAGGCTCCCCAGAACTGAGTGGGATGATAGTTGCCACCCAGCCACATTTGTTCATGCCTCCTTGGCAGCAGTTGGCTGTTCAGCCTCTTCTTGTTGTAGGTTGTTGACCTTTTAAAACTGTTATAGATCCTCATGCTAGTCATATGAAGCTCCAGATTGGGTGGTGTTCAGCTCACCATCCCACATCAGATTCACAGAATTCACTGTGGGGTATTTTGCATTCCGTAGAAGCAACACATGTTCTCTCTTGTGAGGGCCTCCTTCCTGGGCCTGGGAAGACGTCATCTTGATGCCTCAAGGACTAACACTATCCACTCCTCCAACACTGGTCCAGCTTGCTGACCTCTCACAGCCAGGTGCCAATAGCTCCCCCACCTGTCCAGCAGTCACCTGAAACAGGTATACGGCCATTGTCCCTGCATTACCTGAGGCCCCTGCCCTTCTACTACACCATATATAGTTAAACAATGTGCCTAGCCTTCTCAGCATGGGGTACCAGATCTATATTCTCCACTCACTCCATATAGCTTTCAGGCTACAGTGTATTTAAGGGCAGGGGATAGCCTAGAATAGCAGTCGTAAAACAAACTATGGTTGACAGATATTTCACTATGGTCACTACTCATCAAACTCTCTGCCAAGCCGGCGGTGCTCAAACCTATAGGTCAAAGTTCCCCCTAACGGAGTGTGGGCTTATGTGAGTGGAGTGTCACCAGGGGTAGCAACCAGCCTAGAGTACCAGTCACACTGGTCGTGAAATCCAGAACACATGTCTCACCATACTCTCAACATCTGGATGATAATCTGTTTTCATGTTATGCTAATCCTTAAAAAGTAAAAAGCTGTGACTCAATATTGCAAATACTGAGACTTTCACATTTAATAAAAGAAAATATTGAAGAATCTCATCTAGGCACACTTCTTTTGACCTCATTACCTGAAGCACAGGGTACTTTGTGGTCTCATGGTTACTTTTCTTGTCCCCTAGTAGTGAAGCATACTTGTCCATGGATACCCATGGATTGTCAAAACAAGATTCATACCAAGATTCATATCAGGCACTTATGACTTGTCAACACCATCTCGTCCTCTCTATGAAACAGGTGAGTGACTTATTTCTATAATACATGTATAGTTATTGTCCTTTTTGTCTGTGGTCACTGTAGGGATCAGGCTGTGTTGTTGTTACGCTGGCCGTCCTATGTAGATGGTGGAGCATCCCTCTACACTATTTATCATCCTGCAGCATCTCCTCTGTGAAGAAGAATACATGGTTCAAAGAGAAATATTCAAATGCACTCTTACCATGGATTATAATGCCCTCTGGGGCCATTTCAGAAAACAGTGTAAAGTTAATAGCATAAAAAATAATCTTTATTTCCATATGGGCTTTACAGGTAAAACTTAGGCTTTAAATTTTACATCAATTAACACAAGTTTTTATATAAAAAATCTCACTCCCAAAAGAACATGGTGCTAATAAAAAACGTACATAGCATAAATTCCAAGAAATGTCAAGACATTAGGGCAAATTTGAAGATATTAGTGTGAATTATTAAATGTGTTAGTATGATGCTTTAGTAGTTGCAAAAGTAATATGGATGTTCAAGTATCATGACTACCCTTTTGGAAAGTAGGCCTATATCAACCTATCGAACTGAGATAATGAACATTTTTCTGCGGCTCTGGTAGGTTCCTAACCAAGGCTGCATTCATGATTCATGACGACAAAAGGATGCAAATAATTGTGTTTTTTAAATACGATATTCGATAGTGCAACATCATGATATAATGTTGCTTTTGGTATGTATCCCCATGACCTCTATTAGTCAGCCCCATGACCTCTGTTACAGTTAGCCCAATGACCTCTGGTAGTCAGCCCCATGACCTCTGGTAGTCAGCCTCATGACTTCTGGTAGTCAGTCCCATGACCTCTGGTAGTCAGTCCCATGACCTCTGGTAGTCATCCCCATGACCTCTGGTAGTCAGCCCCATGACCTCTGGTAGTCAGCCCCATGACCTCTGGTAGTCATCCCCATGACCTCTGGTAGTATGCCCCATGACCTCTGGTAGTCAGTCCCATGACCTCTGGTAGTCAGTCCCATGACCTCTGGTAGTCAGCCCCATGACCTCTGGTAGTCAGCCCCATGACCTCTGGTAGTCATCCCCATGACCTCTGGTAGTCATCCCCATGACCTCTGGTAGTAAGCCCCATGACCTCTGGTAGTCAGCCCCATGACTTCTGGTAGTCAGTCCCATGACCTCTGGTAGTCAGTCCCATGACCTCTGGTAGTCAGCCCCATGACCTCTGGTAGTCAGCCCCATGACCTCTGGAAGCCAGCCCCATGACCTCTGGTAGTCAGCCCCATGACCTCTGGTAGTCAGCCCCATGACCTCTGGTAGTCAGCCCCATGACCTCTGGTAGTCAGCCCCATGACCTCTGACGGAGTACAGACACCCACCTCTCTGCTGCTGTAGGTCGGCTACAGACAGCCCCATGACCTCCGTTACCAGCTCATGCTGCTTGATGTGCTTGTCGCATAGAACAAGACAGAAGTTGATGAATGCTGTAACGCCTGCAGCACGCACCCAGTCCAGGAGGACATCTATCCTCTCATTAGGTGTGAGTCTGTCACGCTGCAAGTTACCAATATGTATCATTAGGCAAATAAAGGTTGCATTTACCCACCACGGCCAGTTGTAAATGTGATAGAAAGTATTGACTCTTAGCAACTTAAAACACTGGATTCATATTATCATTGTGTTATCTAGCCTTTTTCTAGGAATGACAGATATCAAACCCATGAATGTGCTTGATACCCAACCCAACAGATAATTAACTGACTATGAAGCCAGCTTCAATGCAATATGCATCTTAGAGATGATGAGCTTATGAAAAAACATGCTGCTTTGATACAATATTTATTTTTGGAAACATCCATTTCATGTAGATATTTTTCACATGACCTAGAACAAAGTTTTAACTTTGGCAACGTTTAAAAGAATGTATTTTTGATAGTAAGACCTAATTCCCTTAAAATATTCATTCTATAGGCCCCAAAATGTGGTGAATGATTACATTTGCCCAGATCTCACCTTGCATTCGTCCTTTGTGTCCTCGTTGATGACGTCAGCCCGCTCCAACTCAGCCATCACGTGCTCTGTCAGCACTACAATCACAAGGGTTTATATCTGGTCGGTGGCAACTAATGAATAGTTGAAGAACCAGTACCAGTTACACTGGTGAATATCTGCATGCCCCTACATGCTTCAAGCTGTTAACATAAGTTCACATCATGGTTCCCAATATCGTAAAAGCAACACTTAGTTGAATATTGTATTTTTTTTCTGTTTTAGTGAAAATAAAGTGAGCATTGCTCTGTAAGTAGCAGTAGTTTCACGTGTTACTAGATAGAGAAGAAAACAAGGCAAATTTAATCAAATGTTATCTTCCCAATATTTGTTTAGAGGTCATGTGAATGCTGTTTGGAGGTTTTGTGAATTTTAAGCAGAGTTTTTGGGGCATACGATGTGTTGGAAATATATCCTTGGAGTTAAATCCACCAGGGCTGAGGCCACGTACGTGCACCTAGATCAATGACCTATGGTGCTTGTACATGAGAAGGAACTTAAGCACCAACAAAGTAGCTCATTAAACGAGGTCCCTAATGAGTGAGGAGTAGAATGTATAGTAGTATAGTATGTATCGGAACGGGACTATAGTTAACTACTGTTTATTTCTCAATCGACCTGCAGCCAATCAGAGGCCTCCATTTGGTCACGTGACCGGAAGTGACCTACTTAGGGGATTAGTGGTGACGTCACGTGACCTAGTTAGCCAATCAGAGGCCGCCATTTGGTCACGTGACCGGAAGTGACGTCATATGACCTACTTATGGACCGGAAGTGACGTCATATGACCTACTTAGGGGACCGGAAGTGACGTCATATGACCTAATTTAGGATCACGTGACCGGAAGTGACCTGATGAGTCACGTGACGGGAAGTGACGTCACATGACCTAATGGCCAACCGGAAGTGAGTGACCTCATTGAGGATCACGTGACCGGAAGTGACCTGATTGATCACGTGACCGGAAGAAGAAGAAGAAGAAGAAGAAGAAGAAGTTTTTTGTTTAGGAAGTGAGGGTCTTTAGGATCACGTGACTGGAAGCGACGTCGTCACATGAGTGACGCTTTAAGAGACTGCGCGACTTACTAGTAAAAGAAGACGTATGAAAATAAAAACACAACAATAATTTATTTTATTTTTATTATTTCTTTATTTTCAATCTTGATAAACACTCTATTTTTGAAAAGATGCACTCAATCAAGCAATAACACGCTTATTTTTTTTTTTCATATCTCTAAAGGACTCGTTGTCACACCGTCAGAATGCACGCGACGCTTATAATACAAGTAGCGCACGCCGTCTTTCTCTATGGTGTAGGTGACCATTTTGTTTCGCACCACTTTGAAATTTCTATTTACAGCAATGAGAGTTTTTCGTTGGCGAAGAACATCCAAGAAGTCGTCTGGTTCCTTAGGGTTTTGTTTCTTCTGTACGCCTTTTGCACTCCATTTTTTGGATTTTCTTTCACCGGTGTCGCTGACTCGATCGTAGCAAATGTAAGTCTTAGGGTTGAGACTTAGGATCCCGTCACCTTCCCACTCCGCTTTCATAAGCCCCGAAGTTCTCAGATCGTGAGACCGTTCTCGCACTCTTTCCGTTTTTGTCTTCACAAAAAGCTCTAAGTGATCGTCGCACACCGCTGTCGGAAGCCACTTTCGTTTCTCTCTGAAGTACGTCTCTCTCAGGCGAGGTTTGACTAGGTCATCCAACGTGTCACCGCTGAGAGCCATGTAAAGACTGTCGGTGTCCATTTGACAAAGGGCATAATCGCGCCGATCGACGAATCTATCCAAGAAGTCGTATGTGAACTCTAACATTTTCAACTTCGCGTACTGGTATACCATGAACCCTATTTGAATAGGGAGGTTGTTCTTGACTGTTTTCGGTTGTAGTTCGACTTCAAACAGATCGGAACTCAACTCGGACGCCTTTTTGAAGCGCCACGAATTGGCCAATAGTTCGAACTTCCGATTGTCAGTGTATCTCACCGCCGTGTGTTTTTTTTTGTTGCAGATTGTTTTACCGTACGTAGCGTTTCCCATTAACTTGTAACAGTCTGACAGAATTTTCTCGTTCTCGTTCACGTCGCCACGTCTTCGCGCCGCCGTTACTTCGTCCGCGAAACCGGCAAAGGAGCGTTTAGGTAGGTATTCTACGACCAGCTGCACTTTGGTGACTATCAAACCGTGCTCTAAATACCACTTGAGAAGCTGCGTTCCCAAGAGAATATTTTTTCCGTGGTAACTCCCTATCAGACATCTCTGAGGCGTGTTCAACAGCTTTTCTTCCCGCGCAAAGTCTGACATGTGAGGTCCTATGTCCGATTTTGAAACGGTCACGTTCTTGAAAACGGGGGTCATTTCTTCGAAGTAGTCTCGTAGGTGAGGCGGCGTAGTGATGTCCACTTGAACTAAACCGAACATTTTCTCCTCTTTCACAGCGGAAAGGATGTCGCTCTCGCTCATCGCGTTTCGAGACACTTTCAAAGCGTCAACCTTCCAGCGTTGTTGGGAGGCCTTAACCCGCTCATCTCGACGCTTCATCTCTCTCCATTCGCACTCCCACACGACGACCAGCTTGTGACCTAGCGCTTTCAAGTAAGCGCTTACTCTAGTCGTTCTGTCGCGTCTCTCCTCCCTCAGTGAAGCGCACTGATATCGGTGCGACGGTATGCACTCGTGAGCGTGGAACCAACACCCGTGAAACTGGAAAACCGTATTAGAGGCCGCGTGAAACCCGTCCACGCGAATTCTCCGACAGCCTACAACCATCTCGCCGCCGTTCAAAGCGTGGCGCAGTTTCACGTCGCGGTCGTGCTCTACGAAGCGTAACCACTCCAAAGCGCTGTGAGAGTTTCTTTGCCTAATTTCGGGCTTGAACTCGGTCTCAGGTCGTCTCACCGCGTAATAGCCCGTGCAGTGCGCTTCGCTCATGCAGCGCAAGTACAGAGAGTTAGCGTCTAGTCCTAGGATGTGTTGGCACGGTCTCGCTTCTTCGCCGTACTTGTGCTCCCTTATC
The DNA here is from genome assembly GCA_947462335.1 of Harmothoe impar. Classification (NCBI taxonomy): domain Eukaryota; kingdom Metazoa; phylum Annelida; class Polychaeta; order Phyllodocida; family Polynoidae; genus Harmothoe; species Harmothoe impar. Next base: position 11,268,129 of record OX381719.1, on the reverse strand, counting down.
CGCGTGGTGCCCTTCTCGTGAAATCTATGGAAGATGATGGAAGGACCGCCGACTAGATTTTCTTTGATCAGAGCGTGGAGGACGGCGTCGAACTGGGGGAACGTTGTGAACGCGTCTTCTAGGTTTTGGAAGAGGAACCGTAAAGTCAAACCGGCGAGAGAAACTCCGTCTTTCAACATGTCAATGCCGCGATCTTGGAAAAATTTAGCGTGATTTTTCAGAGCTTCTATGAAAGGTTTGACGTCTTTGTTGTTGTAGTGGATCAAGTAATCTTCCATAGTTTGCATCTTCTCGTCGGACCAAACTTTCTGACATGCGGCGTAGTCGGATTCGGACATTTTGACGCCCGTCAGTTCGCTGTCAAAAGCTGATCTCGGTGGCAGCGTTCTGTTTGCCAGTTTCCTGGTAGACGTCATCCATTCGTAAGGAAAGTGACCTTTCTCTTCGTTCCTGGTGAAAGCTCGCAAATAGGTCGCGTAGTTGTAACCGGGTGCCAAATAGTTGACTACGTCCAAGAAAACCGTGTGCTGTGTGTAAACCGCCAAGTATTGATTGTTTCTCTTTATGACGCTGAATTCTTGGTTTCTTCGGTCTCCGGAGGCAAAGAACGAGTGAAGGCGTATTTTGATCAGGTTCAAGTCGTAACGCCCCGAGTTGAAGCCCACGACTGGAGCTTGACGGATGTATCTCAGAAGACGCTTCTTCAGTTGAACTAACGGGTGTCTGGTCTGAGCCGCAGCGAAGCCGCCTGGAGAAGGGGTGAATGTCGCCTCCTCCAGCAGGAGAGCTTCACCTATCGCCGCATCTAACTTCGCTAACGTCGGTCGGTAAAGTTCTAGCACAGCTTCCCCGATGACTTTGGCGTTCTCGTTTATGTGATTTAAAACTCGGTCCAACAAGGGGTCGGAATCTGCGTCGGATTCTCTGACGAAGCAGACGGGCCCCTCCCACCCCGGAAAGTCGGATGCCACGCTAGCCGACAAAGGGACGTGATCCCACAGCAGGGACACGTGTTCCGTCGACGGTTCTTTGCACGGTCTGAAGAAAGCCTCGAAATCGAAGGCGATCTTGTAAGGGTAGATTCCGGAATGTCCGTCGGGGGGAAAAATGGAGAAGTCTGCTAGCGCTTCGAAAATCGTTCTCGAATTTTGGTAGATGCCACCTACGTAGCGCAACTTGACTTGTCGGCAAGAGGAAAGCTGGTTCCTGTGTCTCTTCAGCAAGAACTCGGTGGTGAACGCCGCCTTACACTTGCAACATTCGTATATGCCCGCGTACGCGTTGAAGTCCGTGACGAGAGAGACGTGCAAACCGCCTTTCGCCGTCAGGTGTAGGTTGACTTTACCTCGGGCGGCCAGAGTTCTGGAAGGCGGTCTGATCAGAGTAACGCGTCTTCTCAACTTCCGCCCCGGCACTTGACGCGACGCGGTGTAAACCGCTATTTGTACGTCAAACAAGTTCTCTAACGCGGGTAAGTCGCGGATGTTCAGACCCGGAAAGGATTCAGGTGTGGCAGCGGGACAGAACTGACGTAACAAATCTGAAGCGCGCTTGCTGGTGTTGTATAAGTGAAAGGAAATGCAGCGGAAGATGCAGAGGTTGTCCTTGTTGGGAAAATCTAACACGCCGCTTCTCTTTCCAACTCGACCGGCCTGAGTGATCCTACCGCCTATGGGGAATTCCCCCGGTCCCATGTAAACGCAAATGTTCAAATTGGTAGGAAAAAGAACGTGCCACTTGGTGTCAGCGTCGCAAAGTTTCCGTACTTCCTCGCAAGCGACGGTGTTTTCCATGTTTGAGAGGAGCTCTTCCAAAGTTTCTGAATTAGTTATAGTAGGGAGCGGTTGTATGAGAGTTGCGTTGTTCTGGGAGGCTTGAAAGTAGCGCAGTTTGCTCTTGTCTTCTCTGTGTTGTAAGAGTAAGCCTACCGAGAAACCCACTTTGTATCTGAATCTTTGTGTCAAGTGAATGCGAAGCATCGTATCTACATCGTCACTCAACTCGCCGGTTGGTAGCCTGAAGTTTGTTACACTCACGCGAGTCCCGTGCATCCTGACGCCCGTTTGTATCGCAGGCCAATTCGCCGTGAACGTTTCCTCCCCGTTCGGTACAGCACATATGCGCGGAGGGATGGTCACCCCGTCCAGAGATTCGCGTCGACAGGCGATCTTTCGGCAATCGCCTTCGCCGCATAGAGGGCAAAACTTAGGTATTACTTTACAATTTTCTACGTGTCTCTCGTGGTTGTACGGTCTTTTAAAAATTTTGAAACACTTTTCGCATACGTACTGCATCATGTTCTTTCACTCAGTTACCAACTACTTAGCCGTCTAACTATCTATCTATCTATCAATCTATCTGTCTATCTATCTATCAATCTATCTGTCTATCTATCTATCTGTCTGCTGTCTGTGTATCCGTCTGTCTGTCTCATACAGCGTACGTCAAACGCTGTGTGTGTGCCCGCGTGAGCGTTGAGCGTCTCTCATTCCGAATCTATACCGAGAAATTTGAGAATAATCTCTGTTTTGTCATCCAACTCTTTGAGCGCTCTGGCGGACAGCGTGTGGGTTTTTTGTCAGGACCTTCGTACTTGCGCACGTGGACGAGGTTCTTACCGCTGTAGTAGCTCACAGCTGCGTACACTTCGCCCTCCTCATCCAGCACTGCGAACCAGGGGGTGTGATTAGGTCTTCCTTGCGCGGCCGCTGTGTCGCGTATGCGCACCACTGCGCGGATATCGGTGATGCTTGCTATTAGCTCGCGCAACGTGTCGGCAGTGAAGTGCACTCGCTTGCTTCTGGTCAGAGACGCCTCTTTCACCTGGCCGTCTTTTGTGTAGCGCGGCCTCCTAGACAGTCTAGCCACGTCCTCCCAGATCTCCAGCGTCAAAGCCCCTTCTTAGCAGAACTCTAACCCGAGAAGACGGGAGAAGCAGTAGCAGCGGCAGTAGCAGCGGCAGTAGCAGCGGCAGCGCGCTTAGCAGCAACGTGTACCGTCGCGAGTGTAACAACGTCGCTAGCACGACGACTACTACCAGTAGTACTACTACCACTACCACTACTACTACTACTACTACTACTACTACTACTTCTACTGCTGCTGCGAGCGCTCGCTACAGCGGGAGGGTGATAAGACCAAGCAGCTGCGGCAGTAGTCTCATTTTCAGTAGCAAGAGGAGGCACTGACGCTAAACGAGCGCTGTTCCGCGTAGTCTTCTTGTTCTTGAACTTGCTTAGATCCTTGGACGGCGCTAGGTGTTGTCTTTTGCTCATGGTGGTGACTGTAGAGAGCAGCAAAAGAATGAGTGAGTGAATGGAGGTTTCCAGACCCCTTATATACGCCTTCTCGCTTCTAGAGCTAAGCTACTTACTGCCCCTGTTCAGCTGCCGCCGGCTGGCCTGCGGCCATTCACAAAGAGAAACAAAAGACATAAGGCATGACGTTTTCAGCTGGATCCCTTTCCCCCCTTTTGAGAGATCGACTGTCATGAGCTAAGCTACTTACCACCCTGTTCAGCAATTCAACACGCATTAGCTGTATAAAGGATTAAGCGGTTGCTGCCGCCGACTGACCGGCGGCCATTCACAAAGAGAAACAAAAGACATAAGGTATGACGTTTTCAGCTGGATCCCTTTCCCCTCTTTTTTGAGGGATCCACTGTCATGAGCTAAGCTACTTACCACCCTGTTCAGCAATTCAACGCGCGTTAGCTGTATAAAGGATTAACGGTGATGAGCTTAGAGTGTGTATACAAAAAAACTACAGGAGGCGTGTGGCGTGAAGCAGGACCCCCTAAGACGAACGTGTCTGTCTGTGAGTAGAGGCGTGTGCATGTGGTGAGCGACTTAAGTGTAAGACAAAAAAAAATCACCGCCTCCTGCCGTGGTGAGTAGACCGGGCCGGCCGGCGGCAGCCGGCTAGTTCAATAGGGAGGGGTTAAAGCTGACTAAGGCTGTGCATGAAAAAATCCGATTTTCACCTGACCTCTGACGTTTGTTACAATGAATGTCAGAGGGAGGGAGACGTCCTCAGGTAGGGGGTAGGAGGTAAGGCTATGGATGAGGAAAAAACACCGTTTTCAGATGGTCTCCGAGGATAGCGATGACATACCCCTCGTCATCTAAGCTCTTAAGGAGCGGAGGGGCTGAAAAAGCGTCATGCGGACAGGTCGCTAGACAGCTGGAGTGCTGTTGGAAATAGGATTAAACTCCCTCTGTATAAAAGCTCTGATTTCTGTTGGAAAAAAACCATATCGCCTCTGACCACAGTAACGTCTACTACCACCACCACCGCCACCACTGCCGCCGCCGCCGCCGCCGCCGCCGCCGCCGCCAAGACGTGACGAGATGGCTTAAGCTATTCCACTTTCAAGCTCGCCTTCACCGCCTTGTCCACCTGAAAAAAAAGTTAATGCGGCTTGACGACGTGAGACGCGCGAGGCAGACCGATGGGGAGAACAGAGAGGTAGGACAGCGGCGCTTAGCATATAGCGACGCCTTGCTTCGTCAACTAGGTAAAGAGTTGAGCGGATCTTGGAGAGAGTTGGGCAGTAGCTTAAAAGTTACCGCCGTCCGTATGGATGCTCTAGTAGAGCGCAGTGTCAAGACACCGGAGGAGCTGTGTACGGCGATGTTCCGAGTCTGGTGGGGTGAAACCCCGCATCGTCATAGATGGGGAGAGCTCGGTCGCGTCTTCACCCGCATTAGACGCGTGGAACTGTTGGCTCAGTGGATGTCCCTTCTCCACAGACAGGGGTTGGATTTCAAAAACCCCGACTCGCGCGCGATGCATAAGCACTTGGGCACCCTCGGCAGACGTCTAGGTAGCAGGTGGAAAGAGGTGGGGGACCATTTAATATTGTCGCCTGAGAGGTTAGATAAGATCGCTGAAGAATGCGAATACGGAGGAAGTCCCGCTGAGTGGGCCTTCCGAGTGTTGAAAATGTGGCAAGCTGAAGCTGACGGTGCCGGCGGTACGCCTTTTGAACTCCTTCGAGTGTTGACTGAGGACATGGGAAAGTTTGACCTCGGCATCGCGATATTACTTGACTTTATCAAGCAAGAAACAACGAGAACGACGGACATGTGAATTGTTGTGTTTTATTTTCATACGTCTTCTTTATTAGTAAGAAAAAAAAAAATATTATAACAATTAAGACGCGTGTCCTCTTAAAGTGTCACTTCCTCCAGTCGCAGCTGATCGCCTCATCGAGGCATGTGATAAACAAAAAAAAATGAAGAGACACGCTTCTTCCTCTCGAGAGGAAGAAGCGTGTCTCTCGATTGAAATCTTTTCTTTTCTTTTTTTCTTAAAAGAGACAAACGCCCCTTAGAGTGCCCCCCCACCCCCCTAGAGTGCCCCCCTCCCCCTCCCCCCCTCCCCCCCACCCGCCCCATGCATCCTAAAAGCGCCCCCCTCCCCATGCATCTTAAAGGGGCCCCCCTCCCCCCCTCCCCTCCCCTCCCCTCCCCTCCCCTCCCCCTTATACACTCTAAAGAACGCTTCTACCTAGTTCAATAAGTCACTTCCAGTCGCTCGTAAAACAATAAAAATGAAAAAAAAACTTATATCGTAGTGTTTTTTATTAGTGTACCGAAAAAAATAAGAGACTCGCCTCCTCCTCCTTCTCCTCCTCCTCTCCTTCTCCTCCTCCTCCTCCTCTCCTTATCCTCCTCCTCCTCCTCCTCCAAAAAAAAAAAAAATATCACATTTTAAAGCGCGTGACCCCTTAAAGACGCTCATCTCTTCATTAAGTCGCGTGACGTCACTTCTTCTTCTTCTTCTTCTTCTTCTTCTTCTTCTTCTTCTTCTTCTTCTTCTTCTTCTTCTTCTTCTTCCGGTCACGTGATCAATCAGGTCACTTCCGGTCACGTGATCCTCAATGAGGTCACTCACTTCCGGTTGGCCATTAGGTCATGTGACGTCACTTCCGGTCACGTGACTCATCAGGTCACTTCCGGTCATGTGATCCTAAATTAGGTTATATGACGTCACTTCAGGTCCCCTAAGTAGGTCATATGACGTCACTTCCGGTCCATAAGTAGGTCATATGACGTCACTTCCGGTCACGTGACCAAATGGCGGCCTCTGATTGGCTAACTAGGTCACGTGACGTCACCACTAATCCCCTAAGTAGGTCACTTCCGGTCACGTGACCAAATGGAGGCCTCTGATTGGCTGCATGTCGATTGAGTAATAAACAGTAGTTAACCATAGTCCCGTTCCGATACATACTATACTACTATGTATATTATATGTAACATGTAGCCTGTTTAAGTAATGGAATTCAAACACTAGGGGGACCTACTGGTTCCATCACGCTCCTATGCATATACGTATCAACAACCTATTTCATATTTTATATTTCATATTATCGAATAGATATTTTACTAGTTCTCGGACAAGTTTTTCGACATATCATTAAATGATCCCCTGAATGAGATAGAATCCTGTCAGAGTTCAAGAAAAAAAGAAAAAAAGATCATGAAGTCATCAGTATCATGTTACTGTTAGTGTTGTTATATGTGCCTTTGGTAATTCTGACATGCTCACAGTTATTGTATGAAATTCTATATTGACCCAATGAGCTACAAGTTGTATCGGTAAGGTATAGTGCTATGTATTACTTACTGAATCGTTTGAAGAAGGAGCCTTTATGTTTCCTCAATAAACTTTCCACTTCATCATATGTCAGCTTTTGATATGTCCGGGGCCTCTGGAGTACCTCTGTGTTTATCAGACATCATACATGAGCATTGAGTAAACTGCTATAACAACAATCAAATATGGACACACTATGGAGTGCGGGACCTCTAGACTTTAGTCAAATGATATGAGAAACCACTTGAAGTGAAGCCACAACCTTTTATCTATCGGTGCTGCATCTTCAGTTATACTCTTATCTAGGGCACCTTTATCCCTTTTTGTGGGCTTCCCCCTCATTGCCCTGACTTGAAACAGTTGGTAGCCACATTTGTAGATGTGTAGTTGAGTCTACTGTAGGTGTACAGTTTATTGTAGGCATTTGAATATACTGTAAAGCTACAGTCGTTGCTGTAAAACTACAGTAGATTATACTGTGTACCTACAATTACTATTTATATCTCTACGTCAACATCACAACCTTTATAAAGGAGCATAAGGAAAAGGTTATGTTATAACTAATTGGAAAATGAGAACTAAAGACAAAAGTCTAAATACTATTTATCTGCCTTTACAATCAACATATATTACAATTGCCAAAAGTAAAAAAAAACAATAGATGCATTTTCCTGAGTATCAGATGGAGTGCATCATTTGAGCCTTTACTGTTCTTAGTGTCATGAAATACTACAATTATCTAAGACAGGAAATTAAAGTGCTATCACCTCCTGTATTGGAGCCTGCTCCTGATCCATATTCCACCTACAAAGTAAATATAACAGAGCAGCATAATCACAAATGATTAATGAACAGCTTTGACATCAACCCTGTGAGTGCCATCCCTTATAAATTATGTCATTCATTTTGGAATGCTGACATGCTTATTGTAGTTATCACACAAAAAATAGAATACTTGCGCAAATAGTGCTAGAAGGGAAAGGCATGGATTATATTTGGAAATCATTCATTTATGTGTGGCTCATACGAGACGATTTCCTGTATGACATTTCATGTTCCTCTTGAAATTTGTGTACACAGTAAACTACAGATATATAACTGTGACTTGAGAAAAACCTGTAAACTGCAACTAACCCTGATGTCATTGAACCAGATGGAGACTTCCGATGTGCTACAGTTGTCTCTGTGTGCCGTGCAGTACATGAAGGGCCTCCTCTGCTGGGCTCGGTACCCGAGACATATCACGCTCTTTACTCCCTTCTCGCGGCAGTGTGGACAATGCATGCCGATGTTGAAGTTCTTCAAGGGGCAAATACTTGATGTGATGGCTTCCAACCTGTGAAGGATTGTGCTCAGGTATTTATGGAGTTCTCCATCGCTTGTAGTACCCATGAGTTCTTTTGCATGGATGTCAATGATATCCTTTTTCTGTCTGATTGTTACTTCGATCGTTGAGTCATTTCCATTTGGGAGAAACGTTGATCTATCTCCATAAATCCGGTCCACCACCTTCCAATATTCTTCATTCACAAGTCCAGTGAAGAGACGACTAGTGAGCCCGACGGGGATGAATCCATTTGGAGGAAGTAATGTCAGTGGGGGCATTGCTGTGGATGTGTCTGCCTGCTCCACGTCAGGGTCTGCTAAGGGTAGGAGGCAAGGCACAAGGTACCGGGTAGCTCCATCTTCTGTGGCACCAAGGCTGTAACCAGCAGGCATAGGGAGCAGCAAGGCAAACTTCATCATGAGAGCGATGAGCTCCTGCCTTGCTTCTTCTGGCCACACATTGTGAAGAACTGCCTCATGGAGAACGCCTTCTTCATCCAGGCGCCGGAAGTGGCTGCGGCTGTTTGGGAACAACTGCTGTTCATGGAAGGCAGGAACTGTGAGCACTTCTCTGAACTGGTCTACGAGCCATTGAGGCTGTCCTATGATAAAGTCATGGAGAGTTGGTTCGTCGAAAAAAAGAATATCGCCAACCTCACTGAAGAAGCTGAGGGCAGCCTTTACATCCTTCTCCCCACTCATGCCATGTTGACGCCCAAGTTGGATGGCCTGGTCCAGGGTGATTCTTGGGACGGGAGTGCCGCAGCACTTGAGCAGCTCGTCCCTAAAGACAAACCAAGTCAAGGGGAGCAGGTAAGACTGTTGTTGTGCCAGGTCAATGATGAGCTGTTTCAGGTGGTCTAAATCCCGGTCGTCACGACTCTTGTTGGATAATGTGATAACCGCTCGTACATCGTTTTCATAAGGCTTGTTTTTTATGCAATCCCAGATGTCTTTGTTGAATGCATCCACTTCTGCTGCAGTACAGCCCTAGATATAATAATAGAATTTCCTCAATGATGGTAAATTTGAAATTGATGTCCTTCAATGGGCACTACTCCTATCAATTACAAGTAATTCATTTATAATTAACACTTGTTCTGGAATGAAACATTGTGTTATGCAGATATTATTTATTACACTGTTAAATAAATTCTGTTAAAATAGTGAGCTGCACTGGTACCACTGGGTGCCAAACTATTACTATGAAAATAATGGTCTCTGTTGTTTAAACTTCAAGTTCAGCGTAATTATAATGGTGAAAGTCTAGCACCAAGTAGTGAGAATGAATCACGGTTGTTCTAACAGATTTTCAGAGTATACATATTTCTTATCACCACAAAAACGGTGTTCATCAATTAAATGTAGCTTGCCAATCAAATAAACTGGGTTTTATGGTAAAATAAACCATGTTTCACCTCACTGGATGACGGATATTCAAAGTAAAATTGATCGATTTTACATTGTCTTGCTGTAATCATATATATTATGATGATCTACCATAATACTTTACATTTATTCCCTCCTCATAAGGCCCTCTATACAAATGCCTAAAGTAAAACAAGTATTCATTTCTGCTTGGCTTGTATAACGTAAATTCTGACCTGATTGCCTCTCTAGGGGCTGTACACATATGTGATGCGTTTTCACCTTGTAGTGAATTTTCAAAGTTAAAAATTTACAGACACAGATTATCCATAATAGAGCACTAAGATAAGGCTTTATATCAATGTGTACATTAACATAGAACAGCCAGTCCTCTTTGTATTCTTAGTTAGTTTGCACATATCAGCAGCAAATGAAATCAATGTGGTACCAATGTATAGAGAAAATGTGTGGCTATTTGTAGATATTGAATACTCTTGTGAGCTTTAGATAATAAATATTAAAAATATGGGATATAAATCACATTACGGATAAAATTTGATATAAATTGCGAGAATGGTCATCGGTGATGATCATCAAATCAATCAAATTAAGTCATTTCTGCTCAGTAGTAAAGTAAACATAATAATCAATGCAAACACCTAATAAACTTAATTTCACTAAATTCATCAATTTTGACCTTTTGGCCTGATTATCTCTGGTCTAGGATGTGCGAGATGTGACTGGTTAGGTGAAAACACATCACATATATAGTAGCATTACTTGACATTCCCTTGGGTTGAAAGACATTGCATCCCACCCCACCCCCTACAGGGCTCTTTTTTCAGAGCTGTTTATAGCATGTTTCTGGTCAGCTTTATTAGACCGATCTCTAAATTTAGCTTTTAAAGAAAATTCTTTGGGTTGACCTTGTCTGTCCCCTGTTATGTTTCACTTTTTATTGATATCCAATTATGTCTCTCTTTATTCTCCACGTGCATATACCCTGGTTTAATTTTTTGGCCGGATTGGCAGTTTGAAAGGACCCCTTTTACACATAGTTCCTGTGGTAGAATTCAAACTAGAGGCAAATTAATACATTCAATATATCTAATTAAGCCCCAGACAATTAGGCAATTTACAGGGGTAGAACCCTTTATTCAGGTTAAGAGTTTTGATTTTCAACATACATATTTTCCTCACTATGATCCGTTGACAATACAGTTGAATGATAGTAAAAGTGTCTCTTTGAGTAACATGTAAGCATAGAGTGGTATGTCCCTTCCTCTCGTTTCTTACATGAAAAAGTACCAACTGGAGTAGTTCTAAGTTGAAAAAACAAAAACAGAAAAGAGCAGATGCCGAGTGAAGCAGGGAACAGTAGTCATAGACCTATAGCAGCAGTCGGATGTTGCAGGTCTCATTTGGGTCAGGGTTATCATGTTACAGCCTGTTTCTAATGAGGGTCATAAAGTTCAATGCCGTAGTGACTTGAATAAGTGCACCTGCACTCACAAATCTTGATGGTACCATTCAGCCTGTGCTGTCACGTATATACAACCCTGCACTTATCTAAAAAAAAAGAAATTCAATACCCTAATTTTTCATGCACTAGTATAAGTCCCCTCCAGTCATTCAAGTCAGCATGGTAGCTACCAGTGATCAATGATAGATCGAAGAACAAACTCACATCTTTGTGTGTTCCAATGATAATCACACTTGGATGATATTGGTCATTTCCTGATGAGAAGGTATGAAGGCAATTGAGCCAGTATTCCAAGTGTTCTGGAAGATAAGTCACTGTGGAAATTGTCATTGCCCATCACATCTTATGCTTATCAATAGCATTATACTACCAGATATTCAGAACTTTGTTTGATCTTGAACATATATGCCTAAAAGCTTTAGCCTATCTTAACCCAAGCCAGCCATAATATGCATTGGCCATACCTTTTGATCATACTTCCAGTGTTCACAAAAGCATGTGATTTCTAGTTGTCTGTAGTACATTTATATCAACTAGTTTAGCTAACCTATTGTAAACTAAGCTGAGTTTAAGAGTAATAATGATGTGAGCATGAAGCTGATCCAAAGCAATCTAATTATTTATTAGTCAGAAGACTGCTCTCTCATGAGAGCTTATTAATATTCATGAGCTCCTTGATGGGCTCCGTTGACAGCAGCATCAAAATGATATCAGTTACATAATGACAAACAATAAGGCACATGTGCCAGTTGTACTTAATTGACCTATATCCCATCATGCATCTGTGGCCATAGATCAACACTAATAATTATAATATATACATCATAACTTTCATAGACATAACCGTTTATTCATAAATAAACCTTATGCTATCATTACGACATGTTATGTAATCATTTTAATCATTATTAAATCATGTAATATCAATATTCAGTTTAAGTATATTGTTTTACACTATGTCAAATGTTTTACATTTCTTGCACATCAAAGACACTAATTATAGAGCACGAATAATATAATGTTGTACTTACCGCTGACTACTTGGGGGCATCCTGTATCTACAACATTCTGGCCACAACAATTCTTTCGCCACGTTGGAACCGCGTCATGTAGCCGTTTTAACATGTCCATGGCCAGCAGATAAACACAGCGTCGGGTTAAGAATGTTTTAGTGGTATTGTAGAAAATACCCTTTGAAATGAAAAAAGACAGTTTTAGAAAAATGCTATACTTAAATAAATCCTGGTTTTACCTGAATCTACTTTACCTTATCTCATGAAACAGTGGCCTTTATCAACTACTGAAAAGTAAATATTCATAATTCATATCCTCATTTCCATCATCATTATTAATGTCTGGGCCATTTCTGACTATGGCAGATTCATCTCACAAATGTAATCTAATGATCATTCCCCCCCAAAAAATGCACAAAAAGTCCTACTTGGCCTCCTGAGTCCCAGAAATGTAAGTCGACAGATACATCATCTTTTGTGTCTGTCTTCTTGGTTCTCAGTCGGCGCTTCAGTATTTCTACAATACCAGGTGGAATGACATGGAGCTGGGCAGCGTCATCTTGCAGCGTGGAGTCAGTGGGGTCGTCTTTCATGTGGATGTCATGTTGCACAGTACTGACTACGGGGCGGCATTGTGTAGCACTCACATCAGGACAGGCTACAGTTTCTGCAGCAAGAGCTTCATCTGTTTGTAAAATACATCGGAACATAATGGAAAAGGCATAGATTTTACAGGGGATTAATTTTATGTTATTTATGATATTTACAGGCAATTTCATCCACATATGTATGAATTGAACTATAGTACCTTAGAACATTGTAGATATATTCTAAATCAAATGAAATAGCATTATAAAAATGGCACATGTGTGATATTACTTGTTACCTTCATGGTCCGGTTTTGGCAATGAATGCTCTTGTGCTTCATGTGCAGAGAGCAGAAGCTCATGACCAGCTGGGCTGCTCAATATGGGAGGGCTTGCTGTTGGAGTATCAGGCCTCTCATCCTCTTCCTTTTTAAGAAAGTAAGTAACTAAAGATGAATGAATTGATTCCCTGAGTCGCCTAAGGCTGTAGGGGGCGCTGTGTGCACAGAATCAGTAGTCATTTCCTTGGGGGACTTAAAGCATTAATTTTGTTATGATGGCCCCCTAAAAATTGCAATATGTTGTTAAATAGTGCCAATTTGGGCTCCATAAAAGGTCGTGGCATCAAGATAATACACATTTCTCTATTCATTTGAGAGTATAATTTTTAAATTAAGATGCATATATCTCATCAGAATCAGCATATCTATTCAAGGTATTACTCTGTAACGTTGAAATACCAATCTTTGGCAAAATGTTCTTGTGGTAACCTCTGACACAAATGATCAAAGCATCTACACCGACCTGCAGGGTAATAGCATTGACCATATAGGTGGCTATCAGTTCTGCATGCTCGTCAATACCTAAAATATATAATAATGTAGTATTAACATTTGCAAATATATATAAAAATCAAACTGTTTTATCTCTTTCTCATTTCATATATTTTCTGAAAAAGAAACCTGATACAAAAAAAAACGATTGAAAAAACCTGAGGAAGTTGCACAATTTGTTGAATTGTATGACTGAGAGTCACATTTAACTTTTGAATAAACTCCATAGGTGTAACCTAAATTGTTAAATTGAGATTTACCTGTGATAGATTCCCAATTCCGGGTCTTTTCGCGTTCAATTTCCATCGCATTCGTAATGTGATGTTGGTGTTGGAATGGCTGGTCCAGGAGTGAGTTCTTGATGCTTGTTTTGCCGGCTGCCTCGTGGCCCAGCAGCATGACGCGACACTGGCAGACCGTCTGGGTGCCACCTTCACAGGCATCCTGGTACGCCTGGATGTACTCCTCATCAAGTAGGTACAGCTCATCAGGAACACCTGTAAATCAAGTATCATGGGTCAGCTTCAGACAAAGTTGATGATGATACTATTATGTCTAGTAGAACATAGATTTTTGACATGTCCTAGTCTTGTTTCATAATATCCAGGATGAATGATACAATTTCAACTTCAACTTGAACTTCAGGCACAGTGGCACACAATACCAGTATAAACCCATTTGTCATACAAAATGCAAATGTCTACACTTTTGACCGATCACTGCCAATGGTTTTAGGCAACATGGTTCAAAAGATTAGGGTAGGTAGGACAGATGTTTTTTTCTTTTCTATGTTGAAAGTACCTGAAATGAGCTGTGACTTGCAAGATCGACTCAAAGGTAATCAGTTTGACCCTTTATTTAATTTATGGTTGCATGAAAAACACCTTTTTGTCTTGACCTGATGAGGTTCATCATGTAACAAACAGGATATGATGCCAAAGTAGTTAGGATAAATCACTCATACTTATATCATCTCAAACTTGGATATACAAATCGTGAAAAACCAAAATAGTCAACCTCGGGTATTTTCCTAAGCAATTAAAGTTAAAACTTGTTCTTAAAATCCGTGCAGCTTTTGGTCAGATATCAGTATGTGACAATTATAGCAGAATCGTTTATTCTCAAAAAGATAAACCATATATTTACTTACTTCCTTTAATGATGGGATATAGGACATATATCTTAGGTAAGATCACGAATAACCTCCTGCTAGCATAGTGGAAAAGGCATGGTTATTTATTGGCGAGACCTTGGGAGACCAGGGGAGACATGAGACATGCGAGTAATGTTTTTTTTACAGCAGGACATCGGGAATGCATGTCAGCGGGATTAAAATTGGTCCAGGCATTTGTATGCTACCATTCTTCAAATTTTATGAATGATTATAATTACCAGATGTTGGGAATGTTTTCTGAAGTGACTCTGTGTCAAACGTTTTGGTCAGGTCAGCGTCCTTGTCTAGGTTTTGCAGAGGTCCATCAGTCCCCTCTAGGGTAGGCTCCAGCTTGTCCTGCATAGCTTTCATGCTGCAGATAGAATAAGACTATGATAGAAAGATTAAGGTTTGATTGCATGTATATACATGTACATGCACATCTACCAGTGTTTAAGAAATCGCATTGGAGTTGGTTGCTGCAGATAAAATATATCCATACTATATTGAGATTAAGATTTGATTGCATGTATCAATACTAAAGCGAGATTAAGATTTGAGTGCAAAGGTTGCATCTGCATGCACATCAATCAGTGTTTAAGAAATCGCATTGGATCGATCCCAATTGGGAAAACATTATGACCAGACTCCACTTTCAATCTCCTGGAGTGTTGTGCCCCATATTGTCCACATGCTACAAAGTGTCCACATTACATTATGTCCATAGCCTACCATCACAAAGTGTCCACAAACTACAATTTGACGCCAGCCTCTCAATACAAACTGTCCGCAAATAGAATTTGTCCATGGCCTTTCATCACAAAGTGTCCATGAATGACAGTTTGTCCACATACTGCCATTACAAAGTGTCCACAAATACATTTTGTGCAAACTCAACATCACAAAACATCCACAAAATACAGTTTGTCCAGATCCATCCATCACAAAGTGTCCCCAAATACAGTTTGTCCACAACCTACTATCACACAGTGTCCGTAAAACCACATCATGTCCGCAGCATTCTGTGCCACAGTGTCCACAAAACACACCTTGTCCACAAGAAGCCATCAGAACACGGGGCACACTTTGTCCTCAGAAAACCATCACAAAGTGTCCACAGAAAACACTTTGTCCACAGAACACAATTTATTTACAACATATTGTCATACCTCCTCTTGTCTGTTCTTCCTCCTCCTCTTCTGACCTATCTAGGCCTGGCGTATACATTTTTCAAAGGGGGGAACAATAGCAAATATTAATGTTTTAATAGGTGTAAATATGAATGGGCTTGGCTTACTTTTTATAGTATAGTAACAAAGAGTCCACCGGATTTTCCTGTGTTTGTTCCGTGTGGATGTTGAGTGTGATGTTGAGTGTGGACAAACTGTATGTTATGGAGACTTTGTGCTTAAAGGCTGTGGACAAACTTATTTGTGAACACTTTGTGGTGGGAGGAGGTCGACAAACTGCATTTTGTGGACACCTTGCGATTGAAGGCTGTGGACAAAGTGTGTTTCGTGAACACTTTGTGATGTAAGGCTGTGGACATAAAGTGATGTGGACACATTACGGAGCACAACATGGAGTCCAACCACACACTTAGGTCAGAGAAGCATGCTCAGTCCTTCTCCTCTTTGGGGAGTCTTAGGTACCAGATGAGTGATAGCTCTTCTAGGGTAAAATACAACGGATATCACATTCCCAAACCTGACAATGGCTCGCATATAACAAATTTAATAGGATGAGGAGAGGAAAAAGATGTGTAATGTTAGCACTGACCTTCCTATTGTGGATCCTGCCTCTTTAGATGGTTTCTTTGGTTTATCAGTTCGTTGTCTGAATCTAGATGTAAAGGCCTTGTACCATGGCTCTTTCACCTTTTTCATCTTGGAGTCCGCACTCCTAGCATGAGGTCCCTGTTGTAGAGGTATTGATGCCCCTAATGTGGATCTATCAAGCAGGAAGAGAAACAAATCAGCCTCAACTAAGATTTTATGTAAAATAAGAACAAAGGTTTTTTTTTTTGTAATTGTTCCCTGAAGTACTTCAAAATTTGAGTGATTTCAATCACATGCAGTCCTAGTTAAACAATTACTATTTTTTACATACTGCTGAAATGGGCATATGTCATTATTATTGTAGGTCTTTTTCTAATCATTAAGGGATATGAAATTCTACCTTGGCTTGATGACTTTTCGTATTCCTGCTTGCATGATTTTCATTTCCATAGATTTTCCATCCAACCTTTAATCGATAGAGAAAGACAGATATAACATATTCCTTTAACAATCAATGACAAAGAAATATTTTGGTTATTCCTAGAAAAAGAAGCTTAACATAGGTTTCACCTAAAACTTAATGCAATAACAAAGTTTATTTGTTCTTAAATGCAGTGCTACTCCGATGAAGTCGATCCTGCAAAACATTTGCTCTTCTGTACTTCCATAAATATTCATTCGAATATTTCAGTGAGAAATACACCTACCTGACCTCCTCTACCTGGTGTAGGTTGATGAGTTCCTGTAGGCACCAGCTCAGTATGGAGTTTGTCACACCTCTCCCTCTGTAGGGTGTAAATAAACAACATGAGACAAGTTCCTGCAGCACCCACCCCACCTTGTCATCTGTTACATCTGTTAGATGTAAACAAACAACATGGGACAAGTTCCTGCAGCACCCACCCCAACTTGTCATCTGTTACATCTGTTAGATGTAAACAAACAACATGGGACAAGTTCCTGCAGCACCCACCCCAACTTGTCATCTGTTACATCTGTTAGATGTAAATAAACAACATGAGGCAAGTTCCTGCAGCACCCACCTCAACTTGTCATCTGTTACATCTGTTAGATGTAAATAAACAACATGAGGCAAGTTCCTGCAGCACCCACCTCAACTTGTCATCTGTTACATCTGTTAGATGTAAATAAACAACATGAGACAAGTTCCTGCAGCACCCACCTCAACTTGTCATCTGTTACATCTGTTAGATGTAAATAAACAACATGAGACAAGCACCCGCCTCAACTTGTCATCTGTTACATCTGTTAGATGTAAATAAACAACATGAGACAAGTTCCTGCAGCACCCACCTCAACTTGTCATCTGTTACATCTGTTAGATGTAAATAAACAACATGAGACAAGTTCCTGCAGCGCCCACCTCAACTTGTCATCTGTTACATCTGTTAGATGTAAATAAACAACATGAGACAAGTTCCTGCAGCACCCACCTCAACTTGTCATCTGTTACATCTGTTAGATGTAAATAAACAACATGAGACAAGTTCCTGCAGCACCCACCCCAACTTGTCATCTGTTACATCTGTTAGATGTAAATAAACAACATGAGACAAGTTCCTACAGCACCCACCCCAACTTGTCATCTGTTACATCTGTTAGATGTAAATAAACAACATGAGACAAGTTCCTGCAGCACCCACCCCACCTTGTCATCTGTTTATTTGTACCTCTGTTAGATGTAAATGGACAATAATATCATAAAATAGAAGCCCTTCCATACCAAAAAATGAGGTACCAATCTGCAGAAGCATTGCTATGAAATCAGATTTACTATCCCGTTATCTAACTTCATTGCTTTATTGAGATAATGCTGGAGTCTTTTTTTATCCAGGTATATTATAATGATCATATTAAATTGAATTGGGGTAAAGGCAACCTGAGTTGGACAGACAACCAGAGTCGGACACCTTTTGGGTTCGAATTCATTGCCAATATTTGTATTTCACGTCAACTGAAGATAAAAGCTACGGTTTGTGTCCTTCCAGCAAATACAATATACTAAATATTGGGCACCTTATACATGTTTTTTGACTCATCCACCTTGAGGTGTTTTTGCTACATTCTCACATTAAAGATCAAAAGTATTTGGGGGCATTGACTTTCTTCTTCAATCTATTCTGAGTTTATTTTCTATACAGCAATTCTATGGGCAACAATAGCAAGATACATATTGATTTTGATAGATCAAGTAGATAAACATCCATAAATTAGCCATACTTATCTCTGTGAGCGGATTTTATAATAGCATCAATTTACACCTAAAGTCGGACACTAATTACACCCAAACGCAGACACTATATATATGAGTAACAGCCCCAGGGGCTACTACTTGGTTAACTGGGATCAGGAGTGAAATGCAGTAGAACATCACACTTGGACGAGCAGAGCATACCGGACCAGCAATTTACTACAGGTCTGTAGATTTCGTATGGAACTAGGTGATCAAACCTCTTGTGAATATGACTTCAATGGTTAACAGAAGCATGCAGACAGTGTTGGTGATGAGGTTTTTATGGACCAATATATTCCCCATTTGAATAGTTATGTTAATTTGACTATATTTGACTATACATGACCGATGCTCTTTTAACTCCTTCAGACTCTTATCTAGATCAAAGATGGTCTCCTCAATGTCCTCCTGGGCCTCAAGGTCCTCTTAAGTCTGAATTCTGATGCATTCATCACATCTGCCCATCCTCCCCATACATGGTTCTCCACATGCACAAGTCCTAGGCACAACCTCTGAGAGATCCTCACACGACCAGTAGTAGTTACACAATGATACTCAAAATATTTAACCAATATTGTATGGCTAACGGGCTCACAAGGGGTTTTATTATACCTAGCATACGATAATGGCATTCATTATGCCTAGGAGTCTGTATGTCCACTGTGTGAAGTAAAAGGGATTTACGCCGTCCTGTGGGCATATGGGTCGTATGCCCACGGCTGGGATTAGCCGTGGGCATACGGCCCATATGCCCACTGCTAGGCCGGGAAAAGGGGCATGAGACAGACAGACACTTGACCTAGTTAGAGTGTGATCAGCGTTGACAGTTACTTTATAATTATACACTAGCTACGTGAAGGGCGGGCATCGCTGTGCGTGAAAACGGGACTTCAGTGCGGTATCTGCAGATCCCATCATCATTCCCAAGCCCCAGATGCCTCAAATATCAAACATTATACATGTATGGAATCCTTATAATGTTGTCTATCCACCTGTTATATTTTTATAATGTTTCACATAAGTTATATTAGCGTACAGGCCAAAATCGTCCGGGATAAACCATGAATTCACTGCAACCAGTCACAGCCACACTGACCAACTGACAGGTGTTAAGTTTCGCCTTTTGCCATTAGATGGCAACAGGGGTTTATTGGGTTTTAAGATTTAGATGACTAGAGGAGATCGAGAGCTACACTTGGGTACATTTATCTTGTGTGTGCGACCACAAGAACTCTGCCATCAAGAATTTTCCCAATTGAAAGTCTTCCTTATCAGAAACGGCCAAGTGAAATGATATAGTAAATGTGTAATATTGCAATATAAAGTCTTGGGAACACAGTTATATAAAATAATGGGTCTTTACTGCTGCATAAGACACTGGCAAATTAAAAATAAAGTTGGGGGTGCCAAGATCTGGCTACAGTGGGCAAGAGGCCGGCTCCAGTGGGTGCCCCTCCCGAGGGTTAGCCCTGCAGGTTCGACCAGTGCCCAAGTGCGGGGCACGGCCCACAGGTGTGACTTGGGCGGCCCCTGTTGTCTCTGGTGCCGCCCATGTGACACCTGTGGGCAGTGCCCCGCACCCAGACCCTCGGAAGACAAGGTGCCGTGACCCTTATCTGCTTATCTGTTGTTTCTAGTTTAATGAAATTCCCATAATCAGGCCCATTATGAGTTGGTTATTTGCCTATTCTGTCACAAGTTTTACTCCGATTTACAAAATTCCAAAAGCATTTTGCTCCTACAATCTTGCTCTATTGAGAACTTGCTTAAACAAAACAATTCCTGAAGAATGTAATTTCCGATTCACGTAGCTATATACACATGTACTTGTTAATGTCAGATCACAGTCCATGTAACAAATCCTAACCACCCCATTGTTTCCGGGACCCATCTAGGGAGAAATAGAAATAATGTGCAGAGATTGATATAGGCCTACTTAGTCTTAACGAAATAAGGTACTACTTCCATGAGGGATGGCTAGGTATAATAAAGCCAAAACCACACTCAAATGCATCTAGCCTTCTGTATGCCTTTTGTGTATGCCTATGTGTACGGGACTCTCGTGCTGCGCACTCGAGCCCGTACACATAGGCCTACACTCAAGGCATACAGAGTCTAGATGCATTATCGTGCAGTTTTGGTTTAGTATCGCTCAATATTGGCACAATATTGAGCGATACAACCCCGAGTGAGCCTGTTAGCCATTCAATATTAGGTTTATTATACGATTTATTGATTCAAATGTCCTTATTTACCTTTAAAAGAACCCTAATTTCGCCATTTTGAATGATATCCAAGTCGTCTTGTACAGATGTGATTCAGTGGACTCTACGATACTACCGCCTACACTCGGAGCGAGAATGGCGTTAGCCTCATACAGCTATGTAGGTCAAGTTAATGATATGCATGCGCTAGACTGCGCATAGTGCTCATTGGTCAATGCCTCTGTGGTGAGCTCCCATTGGCTTACATTGACCCAGTTAAAAAAAACAACATGGCAGCAACTGATTTCTCAAGGCCATCCTGGGCTGTACTAAAATGGTCACCGCTACTTTATTTCAAGTAGCTATGTTCTCCTTTTTGGTATACACGTAGGCATAGGTCTATAGTTTTTCGCCCTGTGAAGGAATAAGTACAGGGTTGTCTCTAACTATATCGGCTGGGCATTTGTTTACATGCACTCTGCCGTTTCCGGCACCCTGACCCTGCACCCAGCCTCTGCTGTTATATACCTACGGTACATCGCACTACAGTAGGCGTCCAAGTCAGTACAGAGGGTGCAGTTGCCATGTTGTGGAACTCTTCAGTAGGGGAGGTGAGGAAGAACTAGCTAGGCGCAGGGAGCGGTCATTATTTCAAATCCAACATACCCTCAGTGTTAACTTATACGACTGTACTCCCGCGTCGCCACCTGCAGTTTTGGTTACTAACTGCTCCCCTCTATACTTCAATATAGGCAGCGTTTCCCCAGCTCTGTACCATGTCTACTGTGGCCGAGTGGTTAGCGCCTCTGGCTCACATGTAAGGGGTCCCCGGTTCAAACCTGAGGGTGGATGGGTGGAAACGTAGCAATTTTAAAGGGCCAATATAGATGTGAAAAATAACCCCTAGAATTATTTTAACGACTAGGTAAATAAAGTCCAACTACTACCTTTATAGTAAAAAAAAATTATAAAAAGATTTTGATTTAAGGAGAAGTTATAACAAAAAAGTGTAAAAGTTGCTGAATCTCTGTTAATATAAGAGCTAGAGGGCTGAGAATAAGCGTATAGATGTCTTGTTTTATCCCCTTCTTCTGTATGGCCGGATTGGCATGGCACGTAGAGGCTTCGGCTTCTAGTCTTGGGGTCCTGAGTTTGAATCGCCATGAAACTGCAGATTTTATGTGTGACGAAATTTCGGAATTGCTCAGTCCCACCGGAAGAGTGCCGATATCCACCGGAAGAGTGCCGATATCCACCGGAAGAGTGCCGATATCCACCGGAAGAGTGCCGATATCACTATAGATATCAGCACGGGGATATCACATAAAAAGCACGATGAGTGGCCCAATCGTATAATAAACGACAATACACAGATGCACTTGTATTGACCACATATTCATTTCACATTATAAATACCAATATCATCATTTTCGATACATGTAACACATATCTTATGGGATTAATAACAGAAATGGAGTAGCAATCCTTTTACTAGCCTAGGCCAGTAATAGCCCTTCTAAGTCTGATAGATACATGGCTGTCCACATTTATAATGAACACTTGAATGAATACTTGATATAACACATGTTGATTTCATTCGTGCTTACTGTATTCCTTACACATACAACCAAGTATACCTTAAGCCAATGAACAAACATATATAGTGTCTATCTCTAGGAGCATTCATGCTGGGAGGGATGTGGCTTTATAATAATCTAAATGCTAAGATTTATTGCAATTTCCTCACACACATAAGCTGCCAGATATGATGTGTCCAACGATATAGCCCATATTTCCTTATGAGAACATAAAGAATTTAAAGGTGCTAATTTGCACAACCAAAATATGTCACTTTTTGATTGGCCGGGAGACTTACTGCAGCTTCTGCACAGTCGCGTTGTGGTCGACAAAACGGCAAAGGTCAGGAATAATCGCATCTGTAAGATTATCCTCAATGTCTCTAAAAAGAAAACATAAAAAAAATGTTGTGTGATTGAATAGATTATGCCTCTTTCTCACTCATAAAAACAATTCAGAAATCATGTTCTATACATTTATGAATGTGAGCTTACAGGTTGTGCCAAAGTGATATGACATGTATCTAGGCATGATTGTGGACAGCCATTCCACACTCAGGAAATATGTTTTAGTTAATGTTTCTTATGACACAAAAAGAAAACCTCTTATATCATAGTAGATGATGACAATATTTGGACGATAAACATCCTTCTATCATTCTATAATATGCCACTATCTCTTGATATATTTATCTTGCTGCAACCCTTTATGTAATTTTAAAACCGTGAAGAATTAAATGAGTGACACTATACTTACAGAGTATGCAATGTTTTGTTTTGTGCCAGTGTCTTCATCAGCGCAGAAGCTCCTGAATCTGAGAACTTTGCCGAGTTAAACCTGTTATTGAAGAGAAGGGATTTATTGTAGCTTACCGTTATTTGCATCATTCCGATTAAATATAACAGGTGCAACACAATGCAATCTAGGCATTTTCACAAAGATGTGTCCCGTCACTCCAAAATCATATAACCATAGGGGCCTCATAACTATTTTTTTGTATTGCCAATAAAGATACTCGAGACTTTGTACAATGTATGACATACATGTGGGCCAACTCCAACTATGTTATTATGAATGTGTAAATCAGTGGAATCCTGGGAAATATCCAAGCTACATATTTATATATGATTGATAAAGAAAAGAATACTATTTCACGTTTTGTCGTTCCTTATACTTGTATGTTTTTTACCAGCACAATGGTACAAGGAGAAAGGGTAATTTCTTTTTCAGTTCTGGACAAATAAGCTTTACTACCATATTACAGGAAAATAAGGAATACAGAAACAGAAACAGTGCGTCCAGGGGCACCATCAATGGGATTCTCAACTATAGGAACACAATCTCTACATTTTTAATTGTCATACTATGAGAGTCCTCATGATAGACCTAACTATGATAACAAATAATGTCCAATCTTTGTGTGTTACTTGAAGGTGTAGTAGTCTACACCTAGTCTACAATCATAGACAAAGCGCAGCATGGTTTTTAGCACGAATCACTCAACAGTAACTGCTGTCGGTGATTATTTAGACATGATATATATGACAAACAACTTTCTCCCTCTTCCTTGACTACAAAAAAGCTTTCGACACAGGCTCACATCCCATATTATTAAAAAAATTACATGACATTGGACTTAGACACAACAGCTATAACTGTTTCTTGTGTAAAGTAACAGAAAAGGGAAAACACACTTACTTCATCTTACTGTTTGTGTTACTATAGCTGTTTTCTTAATTGGAAAATTATATCGGTTATTTTACTATTATTTTGTTTCCTACAAGGCAAACAAACCATCAAACGTGCATCTCACCCTTTTATTGTCTGTTTGTATTATGAAATCCCATATATCTGAGCAGAATACTTATTTCGAGATCTCTTCTGAATGATATACTTTATTAAATGGAAGAATACGTTTCTGCCTACCTGTCTGGTCAGTGAACATTTAGATAGCATAGTGGTACCAAATGTTTTAGAGTAGATATGGAAGTATGGGGAGTTTAAGGTGGCATGGTCTGATGATTAGTGCTAAAAGAAAATTACTTGAAAATTAACCAGAATGTTCCCCATGGCCATATTTTATGTGCTACCCACTTTATTGTCTCGAATTCAGCTTAGAATTGATATCAATGTCAGGTTATGGCTCAATTTACTACTTTTGGAGTGTACGCTATAATTATCCTATTGAAAATACATGGTTAGAGCTATCTGTTAACACTTTCTATATTCATATGTTTTTGTAAAGTAACAGAACATACGAAACACACTTACGATATTGTGTTGATGGTGTTATTCAGCTGAATCATCCTACAGATGTCAGGAAGTATGGCATCAGTCAGCAGACTGTGGTTAAAGCTGGAATATAAAACAAAAACAACACATGTTGAGGGATGTCTCAATATCATAATGTCAAAGCTAATTTTTATCATTATTTGTCCAGATTCTTGGTAAAATATACCAAACTGGCATTTCATAAATCATTTAGAAAATATTTTAAAATATTAGTGTCAATGCGCATTGCAGCAAATCTTTGCTGAGTATATTCTGTGATTCAAAACCTGTCACATCAATCCTTACATTAAAGATGGGTTAGCAGCTAATTTGGGGTTGATTTTGATTTCTAAGTTGTACAGCGTCTTTGTGTTCATAATGTCCATACAAATCTGTGTGTGGCTGTTTTAATTATTATGATATATATAAATCTGGCAAAAGTAAAGACAATCATGGTCAGAATGAATCAGGGGACCAGACTCTATCAGAGAAAAGTATCCCCTGACCTAGGTTTCTCAATATTTTATGCATTTGCAGGTATCAGAATGATTTCAAGAGCTATACACATATTCATATGGACATTATGAACACAAATACGTTGAAAAACTGAAAAATAAAAATCGACCCCAAATTAGCTCCTAACCCATCTTTGAGATGAAAGTGATGCATTAGGGATAGAGGGAGGCTGTACCAATGTAGCAGCTTTGTGGCTGCTGATATTATACATGGGCTGATATTCATATTCAACTTTTCTTTTTAAAAGTCATTTTGAAAATAACTCTTCTTTCTGTACTTACGTGAGGTCTCTTAAGGTGTCATTATGTGAAACGCTGCTCAATAGGTCGGCTAATCCCTGGTCTGTGTACTGACTGTCACCAAACCTAGTGTCAGGAAGATGAATAATGAGGTAAGCTCAAAACAGCTTGTTATGATAACTTAGCTGTAATGCTATGTGACTCAGTTACCAAGGGGCTGTACCAATGTCTGTGTGACTCTTTTACCAGGGAGGCTGTACCAATGTCTGTGTGACTCAGTTACCAGGGAGGCGGTACCAATGTATGTATGACTCAGTTATAGGGAGGCTGTACCAATGTCTGTGTGACTCAGTTACCAGGGAGGCGGTACCAATGTATGTATGACTCAGTTATAGGGAGGCTGTACCAATGTCTGTGTGACTCAGATACAGGGAGGCTGTACCAATGTCTGTGTGAATCAGTTACCAGGGAGGCTGTACCAATGTCTGTGTGACTCAGTTATAGGGAGGCTGTACCAATGTCTGTGTGACTCAGATACAGGGAGGCTGTACCAATGTATGTATGACTCAGTTACCAGGGAGGCGGTACCAATGTCTGTGTGACTCAGTTACCAGGGAGGCTGTACAAATGTCTGTGTGACTCAGTTACAGGGAGGCTGTACCAATGTCTGTGTGACTCAGTTATAGGGAGGCTGTACCAATGTCTGTGTGACTCAGTTACCAGGGAGGCTGTACCAATGTCTGTGTGACTCAGTTACCAGGGAGGCTGTACCAATGTCTGTGTGACTCAGTTACCAGGGGGGCTGTACCAATGTTTGTGTGACTCAGTTACCAGGGAGGCTGTACCAATGTATGTATGACTCAGTTACCAGGGAGGCTGTACCAATGTCTGCATGACTCAGTTACCAGGGAGGCTGTACCAATGTATGTATGACTCAGTTACCAGGGAGGCTGTACCAATGTCTGTGTGACTCTTTTACCAGGGAGGCTGTACCAATGTCTGTATGACTCAGTTACCAGGGAGGCTGTACCAATGTCTGTGTGACTCTTTTACCAGGGAGGCTGTACCAATGTCTGTGTGACTCAGTTACCAGGGAGGCTGTACCAATGCTTGTATAACTTGTTGCTGAGAAGGTTGTACTCATTTATGTTTATCTGAATATGACTCACTCTCACTAAATCAATGCAAGTGAAAAATGGCTTTACATGATCGGCGGCCATACATAATCGGCGGCCTCGCATGATCGGTGACGTACATGATAGGTGATGTCCATGATGGGTGACGTACATGATCAGAGATTTATTGACTGCCTTACCCTTTCTGACCATGATAAAACATAAATAAACCTTACCAAGGTGTACGTATGATGTGTGTCTTGACATGTCATATGTTAGAAATGTGTAGATGCTACTAAGAGGATAAGTTTACATGACATTTTGATACTGATCATGTACGTCATGTGACATACATGATCGGCCCATTGTCTATTGACTGCCTTAATTACCCTTTCAGACCATATTTAAAACATAAGTCAATCATAGCAAGGTGCACATATGATGTAAGTCTTAACATGTATAATCTTGAACATGTGAAGAAGTGGGTAAACTTCACATGACATTCCAAGCCAATCATGTTCGTCATGTGACGTACATGATCGGTTGTACATTGAGACTCCCCCCTTTGGTGCCTATAAACATTTTAGGGATATTTCTTTTCCTAATAAACTCCCCAAAACTACATTACAGCCAATAGGTATGGTAAGATAGGTTAAATAGTGGAGTAAATGAGGCCTTCGGGGGATATTCTTGTTTTCTAATCATGTACGGCCACCGATCATGTATGACCACCGATCATGTACGGCCACATTTTAAGTTGCACTGATTTGGTGAGAGTGAACCATATACTGATGGAGGGTGTGACTAATTACAATGTCGCCTCAGGAAGGGTACCAATAATGATCAAACATGTCATGTTTTATCAAAACTTCATCATGGAGATCAGGATCCACCTGCTAGGTATATGTCATGTATTTGTCAGAAGGATTGTTGATGACATATACAAAGAAGCAGTGACAAATTATAAAGAAGAGCAGGAGTAAACATGAGGACTGTTGGATTCTAGGAGCTTTGGACCTCGTCATACTTAGCCCCAGGACACTTAATGGTCCCATGTTATTTGGCCCCCACTGATATATAGCCCCTAGTCTCAGATGCCACCCCCCCGAAAAAAAGGGTTGGTGTGCATCATCTGTGCATCATCTATGCATCATCATAGTCAACATACACATATTGAGATGGTAGGTGTGTGAGGTGGGTGACATGACAGATGGTTGGTGTCTGAGGTGGGTGACATGACAGATTTTGGTGTGTGAGGTGGGTGACATGACAGATGGTTGCTGGGCTAGGGGGGTGACATGACAGATGGTTGGTGGGTGAGGTGGGTGACATGACAGATGGTTGGTGTGTGAGGTGGGTGACATGACACATGGTTTGTGTGTGAGGTGGGTGACATGACAGATGGTTAGTGTGTGGGGTGGGTGACATGACAGATGGTTTGTGTGTGAGGTGGGTGACATGACAGATGGCTGGTTCATGTGGTAGGTGACATGACAGATGGTTGGTTCATGTGGTAGGTGACATGACAGATGGTTGGTGTGTGAGGTAGCTTTATTTTTTTATTTGAGAGATGTGCATAACACATCCTCATTTATTTTCACTGAATAAAAAAATGGCTTGTTCAACAGCTTGGAATATGTTCTTATCCATTGTCCATCGTATGATTTTTACATTATTTTATCATAAATATAATACCAATATCACGATGCAAGTACATCAGAAATATCATATAGTGTGATAACAAACTGAATTGTGACATGGGTAATTAATACAATTAAATATGCCTGTAAATGACCGTGCTTGTCAAGTAACAACCTATTCCTCAGTAATATCCATTTTATGAATTAGATATGTAAAGTGTGGATGTAAGGGATGGGCTTCCTTGTTGGTCTAAAAGAACAAAAGGATATGACAGATGGTTGGTGCGTGAGGTGGGTGACATGACAGATTTTGGTGTGTGAGGTGGGTGACATGACAGATGGTTGGTGTGTGAGGTGGGTGACATGACAGATGGTTGGTGTGTGAGGTGGGTGACATGACAGATGGTTGGTGTGTGAGGTTGGTGACATGACAGATGGTTGGTGTGTGAGGTGAGTGACATGACAGATGGTTGATGTGTGAGGTGGGTGACATGACAGACTGTTGGTGTGTGAGGTGGGTGACATGACAGACCGTTGGTTAGTAAGGTGGGTGATATGACAGATGGTTAGTGTGTGAGGTGGGTGACATGACAGATCATTGGTGTGTGAGGTCGGTGACATGACAGACTGTTGGTGTGTGAGGTGGGTGACATGACAGACCGTTGGTGTGTGGGGTGGGTGATATGACCGATGGTTGGTGTGTGAGGTGGGTGACATGACAGATGGTTGGTATGTGGTAGTCTGTCCCCACCCTTTATGACATGTCGTCGCCCCTCACTCTGTCACTCTGTCCCCATCCATTAACCTGAAAGTCTGTCCCCACCCAGGGTTCAAACCACATCCTCACACCCTTAATCTTGGCCATCCCTCACTCCACATCCTCACCCCTCAGTATGTCTTTACTCCCTCAGTCAATCCTCTCTCACTTAATGTCCTCACTTCCTCGGTCAGTCTCCCAAGTTTATAAAAATATGTTGATTTAAGTCTAAATAACTTTTTTTTTACTTTTCATAACATTTTACCAAAATAAGTAGCCATTGAGATACATTATATAACATTGTATAGCGTTTTTTGTTCCCTGTGCCTTCACTCCCTCCATATCCTCACTCCTTTAGTCTCTCCTCACTCCTTAGTGTCTCTCCTCACTCCTGCAGTGAGTCCTCTCTCTCTCAACAATCTGACTCCCTCAGTCAGTCCCCCCTCTCTCCACATCCTCCCTCCCTCACCCCATCACTCTCTCCCTTCCTCACTCGTTCAGTCCACCCCATCACCCGCTCCAGCATCACCCATCTCCTCCTTCCCCGCATCCCCTACCCCCTTGTTATCCACTTCACTACCTCCTCAAATAAAGCCACTATCGTAGCCCTACGGTAAAAGTAAACGCCCTCAGTTGAAAGAAGAAATTCAGTCTACCCACATACCTCTCCCACCCGTCATGGACCCACTCCCTTCTCATGCCATTCCCACCTCACCCCTTCCTTCCACACCTCATACCGCCATACCTGTACCTATACCCTTACTCACAACAACTCATTCAGTTACAAAAGTAATCAAAATATATGTTTCTATTGGAGAAATTACCAATATGTGACAGTCCACGGGAAATTATTTGTCAAATCCATTACTTTGTAATAATACTTTCAAAGATAATACAGGTATAAATACAGGCTATGTTATCTGCCACAATTTTCTTCCAGATGTGTTTTACATTATTTATAAGATGATTATTGGAACACTTATGTACCAATACCTGGAGACAGACCACTGACCCTTAGGGCAGACCTAGGGCCATGGAGGCTCATTACAAGCTTTGGTAAAGCCATGCATAGAGCTTCAGTTTTAAATTTTAATATAAATGTATATAATATAAATGTCTGTGATCGTCTGTACTGATCTGTAAAATCAGACTTCACACCAAATATAAATCCAATGTAAAATGCAAAGTTCATGCAATGTGGCATATAAGTATTGATTATAGCTTATTTGCACACACAGCAACCATACAGCATACTTACCATAAGTCCTGTAGCTGGCTGTGACTTTGCAGGAACTGACTGATGGCATCAGCTGCTGCATCAGTCAATACAGAACTATGGAAACTGAAATAAACAAGGATATTCATGTGGATAATTATGTTCTTTTCGCATTGAAACTATTCATAATAAGTGCCACATTTCTGACATGGAGAAACCCATACATGGCAGAATGGTAATTGGATTGGACAATCTACATCCGAACCCCATTTCTGTTATGATTAATGTAGAAGAGTAGATTGACCTGAGCCTGATTGATGGGGCAAGGACTGGGGAGGAAATAGAGGCACTAAGTGGGTCACTAGTGAGGGGAGTTCATGGTTAAAATGCCACCTACAAGGCAGCACTAATATATACATTTCCTTTCATATATATTCCAAAACTTTTATATTTACTGAGTACTGATGAATATCAATGATTGCAATTCATATAATTTTGCAGATCAATATATTGCAGTATAAAATGACGCTTTACATCATGGTGGTTCGAATACCAACATTATTTACACATACTTTGAGGCTAATTGATATAGGATATACAAGGTATCAGTGATATACCTACTTGACATTTCGCAATACTTTGTTCCTGGATAAGTCTCCAAACATCTTCTTCAGGGCAGTGTTGCTGAATTTCGAGTTGGTGAAGCTGAAACCAAGATGTGCTTTATTACACCAAACTCATCCAGCAAACTTCAATGAGGTCTAAGCTGGGCAATGCCCAGCGGCTAAATTTACTAAATTTCTCACAACCAACAAAGTTGACCCACTTCTGTCATTGTGCATCGGTTCTGATGCTGAATTGTGAATGCTGCCTACTCCCTGTTACCCCTCTCTATGCACACCAGAATCATCCCTTAGCAGAAGTTTGATATCAAAAAGTCCACATCGGGAATAAATGTCCCAAGGTTATCTATTCCAATATTGGACTATAGATGTCAAGAAAAGGGTGTTTTCTCTTTTCAACTTATAACACTCATTTAGCTTTAATCAGCTGTCTCTCGAGATTGCATCTGTGAAGTTTAATATAGATGATGGAAGTAAAAGCTGTTACACTTGGTTTCAAACCCTCTGGTCGTGTTGGCAGCCTAATGTTCTGTTCATTGGTCAGATGGATTACATGTAGCAATTATGTTGATAAACCAAGCAGAAAAGCTTGTTTTAACAAAATGATGCAACTAGAGAGAAGGCAGTATGTAATTAATGGAATGATGGAATTGTGATGGGTAGAACTGGGTGGCTCCTCATATGTATTTTAGCTATGAGGACCATGGTCACACACATTATGATTGTATCTATGTAAGGAATAGACCTTGGTCTGATATCGCTATAACAGATGACCCAATGTAAGTGGTTGCAAATAAACTATAGCTAAAAAGGTAATGGTATTGATCTGACTCAGAACATGTAATTTCAATTGGCTAACATGAAAGGCCAGGTATTGTAGGTTCTAGGGCCAATATATAGACTCATCCAGCAAACCCAGCATTATCATTGGTCAATTGAAACCACTGTGCTCTAATTTAACTTATACTATATTGAATACTCTGGCCAACCATTTGTAACTTATGAACTGAATAGATACTAAATTTAGTGTCTGTTGCTATCAGTAAGAAGCAGGGCCTACCGTATTTGACGTAATAAGGGCACATCCCCTAATAATCACACACATCATCACAGATATGGTACTCCAATAGCAAAAAGAAATGAGAGAAAATAGGTGGGAGATGTGTGTTCATTATAATTGAAATGAGTTTTTGTTTATTTTAGTCAAAAATATTTTTTAAGCACACTGTGAACTTATTATATTTAATACGGTATGACATATTAAGCTCCTAATTCAATACTACTTACTTCACACTTTGTAGTAAAGTGTTTTGAGTGAGGCAGGCACAGAGGGAGTCCAGGCTCTCCTCCCCCCATGTGCTGAACTGGAGGCTGATAAAGAACACAGGGTCACATGTTACTTCATATTGACATATGTAAGTGAGGTGTAGTTGTAGAATAGGTGTCAATTCAATTTTTTCAATTTATCTGTTTATTTTACTGAAAGAACAATCTGAAAATTAATGCAGTTATCAATAGTACACTCAGCCGGACCAAGAATGGCATATAATGTCCTTGATTGTTTTGTCTTTCTAAATATACTTGTACTCCACTCAGGTGTTGGGCCTATTGTTCTCACCGTAGGTTTATTTCCATATCTCTCCTCTGCTATACTGAGCGGAGATTTTGGGACTGCTGTCCAGAGGTTTTGTACCTACTGTCCGGAGGTTTTTTAACATAACCTCCTGAGGAGATTTTGTGGAAGCTTTCCCAATTAAAACCCTGCTTTTAATGGAGCTCGAACCAATATTGGTAAATATTCTAACCTAGAGTCCATCACCCTAACAGGTCAGCCACAGAGGAAGACCTATGTGAAGCATGTTTGAAATCACTACTCTAGATAGAGAGTTTCGAATCATAACCACTATACCACATATTAGGGACCTTTAGCAACCATGTAAAAGCTCATTAAACACAGACGTATCCTTTGCCTTCAGCACGTCTACGTCTGCGTTTAATGAGCTTTTACATGGTTGCTAGAGGTCCCTACTAGGGACATATAGCAAACCTAATGTAGCTCAATAAACGCAGATGTAGGCACTTTTACATGTATTGGTAGCAATGTGAAAGGGCTATGTTTCATCCACGTTTTATGAGCTTTTTCGTGGCTGCTAAAGGTCCCTACACAATTAACCCCTCTGCATACCTTTAAATGCAGAGCTTAATAATAAGGATATATTTCAAATGTTTCTTTTAGAAAACCGAAACGAAAACGAAAACCCATTGCCTTTGGGTGGATACGATCCTATGACCCATTAACTTCTAACCCTACCATGCTAACACATCGGCCATAGAGGAACCTGTACTTTTACATGTACTCTTAGCTTATATGTAGATTTTAAACCACTCTTCTTTATGAACTCTTCCCATAGCAGGTTCGAATCCTGAGCTGAACTGCATTACGTTTTACATAATTCATTTTGCAAAGTTCACAATTTACCTCTTCATATATAGGAATATCTCAAGATATATGAAAAGGATGGAGCATAAGCTAGAAAACCTCTGCCTCGGAGGTTTTACAGCAAATACGACACCTCTGCGGAGGTTTTCCATCACATAAACTTTCACAATGCCATCTTTTAGTTTCATTATAACAAAGAATTAAAGAATTCTTTGGGTGATATTACTGATGAGGAGGGGGGGGGGAGGATGAGGTGACAATTTATGTACTGTACATTTACTAATGTTAACCCTTAAATATACAATTCACTTATACTAACATGCTTTTAGAATTAACTTAATCATACAGTAACAGTTTTTGTAGTCTCAAAGATCACCTATATCTCCGGAAATGCTAATACATTTACATATGAATGTAACAAGATCCCTACAGAGATGTTGTATTACAACCCTAATCTGCTTGCATATTACTGGGCTTCCCTTAGTTTGGATTATTGTTTTATCACAATAACCATAACTGTGATCGCCCTAAAGTAATTTTGACTATTTTTCCTTTTGCACACACTCATATTGATAACAGCATCTTGCTAACTTATGCACATCTTACATAACAGCTCTGTGAGTGTTGTTTTATTACAACTTTCCTTTTCTTATAGCTAGCCATACACTTAACTAGACTAAATTAAACTAAATACACTAAATACACTAATCTCAGCAGCCCTACTGTTGATTTTAAATGTTTCTTGACAATATGTTATATTACAACTTACCTATTACACTTTAGTCATAAGTTGTTATATTACAACTTATTCACAGCATGGAAACCTCACTTTTGCTCTAATTTTGCAGCGTAAATATCATCAATAGCATCATACCTCCATTTTTCCACAACAAATTTGTTTACTAGTCGCCTCAGCTTTAATTTAAATGATTTTTTACTCTCATGGATACTATATAACTACATTAATGTTTAAAGGATCATGCTAATGGCTGAAGATGCTAAGTACTCTGGGTCAGTATATTACATTATTACTGCCTTACTGATCTGACACATATTCAGCCCTAACTTCATCACATAGGGATCTGTTAGCAAGGTCAAGGCAGCATTTTGATTACACAGCTTACTGATATAAATGAGCACATTAAATCAGCAGTTGGGGAAATAAAAGGTATTCAACCAGCACAAAATCCTTGATCACCTACAACCCTTCCTTGAATTGCACTGGTTTATTAACTATATTGCTGTCTGAACTATGCTTTTTCTAGTCAGCAGGTTGCCCCTTCCTTTTTACATTCACCTTACTACATTCAGCCCCAGGCAGTCACCAGCACTATCTACTATTTACTTTATTAAACCTTGTGATGTCATTACTGTGTCCCAGGAGCATAATCAGCTCCCAGCAAAGCTTGGTTCCCAGGGCACTGCTCCCTCCATGTCAACAATAAGGGACGCCTTGGGTGTGAGACTAGCAGCACCCACATTTAACACTGCCACATATAACTGACTCCAGACATGTTATATAAAATTAAAATTTAACCGGAGTATAGCCATCCATCATCCTTAAGAAAAGTCTTTAATCTATACAGCTATGTATTTTTCATAGATTTAAACTGATCAAGAACTCCCTTTTATTGAGCAAAGTAATAGAAAACTGATGAAAAGTTGGACAATATCTTGATTGTGGTTTTTGTGTTAAGTATTGGAAAGATTTTACTCATATGAACTGATAAACACACCTTGTCTAGTTGAATCCAGAAGGTAACTGAGAGATATGGAATTTGATAGATATATGCTGGTCAGGTTATTGCCTATGGCTTGGTCAGTGAGCCAGGAGGTGGCAAAGCTTTCTCAGTCACCTGCTAATTGCAACCCCCCCCCTCCTCCTTGTCCACCCACCACTATCTCCCCATCACTGGAGACCAGATGTAAGGAGCTACATGTGACATACAGGTTGGTCTAGAATAGCACTACCCCGGTAGCAGTAAATTCAATATTGACAAACTCTGGTTTAATTGCTAATGCAGACCAGGAGTGCTGAGATCTGGCTTACGCAGGGGGAGGTGGCCCCACACACACTGCACCCCGTGACATCACACATTACACACACTAGCTAACAAACCACAGGTCCACACTAGGGGGATAGGTTGTTGGTGGTGCTGGTAGTGCTGGAGGGGGATGGATGTAGCAGACCCTGGGCACTGATTAGCCGGAGCTC
This sequence comes from Harmothoe impar, assembly GCA_947462335.1. Lineage (NCBI taxonomy): Eukaryota > Metazoa > Annelida > Polychaeta > Phyllodocida > Polynoidae > Harmothoe > Harmothoe impar. Next base: position 11,232,917 of record OX381719.1, on the reverse strand, counting down.
TCTGCTGTAGATGTTATGTCTAACAAATAATTTGTGACAGTGAAATAGGCCCAAACTGAATGTCAAGTAGGTGGCAGTAAGGTGCATGTTGATTATTACCGCTAACCCAGAGATAGGATAGTCTTAATGTAAGCACACACATGTCATATCAATATGTTTATATAGTTATCATACAGGTGAAAAAAATACAATTAACTTCCAACATAGAATAATATAACTGTGGTCTGCACATGTCTACATATCAGAGGTTGTCTGTGTCATTCAACCTGCTGAGTGTAAAGTGGCTGCTATCTGCATGTACTTACCCCAGGCCCCTCAGCCTGCTGTTGGTGCTGAGGGCCTCCAGCAGCTGCAGCATCTGGTCAGGGCTGAATGCAGCCTTCTGCAGCCTGTGTGTGTAGAGACATGGATACAGACTGTAGTCTATGTTACAGCAGGAACATGGTCTGTACTCTAACATCTGAACTGGGAGTAAAATATGAGTCATCTTGTGCAGTAGTATTTACTTAATTTATACTTATTCATAGGCATTTATATCTGATCTTGAGTAAACCCTTAGTTTTATACCTATTTATGGTTGACTACCCTACCTGCTACTAGGCACACTCAAAATTAATATTTCTAACCACCATCTAGTCAGCTGTGTTCAGCCCATGCCTCCATGTATTGTTGTACTGATATAAATGCCCATCCACAAATACCTAGCCTACTGTATTGTCAATCTGACTATGAACTAATCATCATCATCAAATAATGGTTAGATATAAGCAAAATGAATTTGCTGGTTGAACCTAATAATACATGCATGTTGGCCCAGAATGAAGGGGGAAAAGCCCCCATTTAATTTTTCCCCTTCAAGGGAATAAAGGTAGGATTTGCCAGGCCTGAACATAAATATTGGCTAATACTTTCATGTTAAAAACATAAGAAGAAATAGAAAGGCAGTATGGTATATGGGAGTTACTGGCTCAGTCTCACGACTTTGTAACTATTGGATCGTCTTTGACCGGGTGATGTCTTTGACCAAAAAACGTTATTATAGCATAGATTAGACCTATATAGAAAGAAATGGGCGCAAAAAGTCAAAGGATATTTTCACACTATATAAAAGGTTATTTATCTTAAGTTTGTTATATTTATATGTGGGCCCTTTTACGTGTGTTATAGCATAATGATATATTTTTTCCTCTGCCTGGTCAAAGATGTCACTTTCTATATTTGAAGAACTACACTATCCAAAGTATTATGCAATAACCATCCATATTTTCTTTCAAATAGTAGAGATATGGGAAAAAATTTAAAAATAAAAAAAACATAGCCTTTTTCTAACCTCCCGGTCAAAGACATCACCCGGTCAAAGACGTCACCAGGTCAAAGACGTCACCCGGTTGTACATCAAATTGACTAAATCCATACTCCTCCGCGGTTTTAGCCTGCATATTGCAGCTTACAAGGCTGCAGGTCAAAATAGTGCTAATCAAAAGGTCTAGTAGGTGTTCTACCTTTTAAACGTTTAGGCCCTGGCACCCTCAGACATATTTTGTACAATTTTCATTTTATCCAGTTTTGCAGTCTAAGCAACATAATAAAAAATATCCCTATAGTCAGCACTCAGCTGTACCATTGTTTTGTTCATATTTCACAGTGTATATTTTCCAAAACAATGACGGGGGGGATCCGTATGCCTGATTGAAAAAATCATCTATATAGCAAACACTATATAATGTTTGCTGCCTAACTGTACATATACTCGTTTGAATATTCCTCCAGAATTACCCACTATGAAACTGGGAAATGAAGATTTTGATGTTTCAACATGTTGCCATCAGATCTACATTAATAGTGTGGCTAGACTAAAATAGTAGAAAGGCTATGTTACAATTTCTTTTTTGTAAAAAGACTAGATTTCTTTTTGGGAAAATACTGATTGTACATCAGCCAAACTCACCCCAGTAACCCCAGAGTTGTGTTGGCCCTGATGCAGGCACACAGGGCCTCAAGACTGGGATCACTCCAGGACGCTTTTGTTAAGCTGAAATAGAGGATAGTAAAAGTAAATTACATTTACTATAGCAACCTTTCAAATATGTTGGTCTTGTTGGCTGCATATCATGCCTTGGTCATTATGATGCATGAATGCAGCCCCAGCAACTCACCAGTGCTGCATTTAAGCATCATGCCGATCCTATGGGGTTGAGACACTCTGGAAGGAAGCCCCAGCGAGTAACTCGCTGGTGCTAATTTGATGCATCATGCCAACAAATATAATATTTTAGTGACTTTTATCATTTCTGTCTTTAAAGGGTTAAATGATCCAAAGAAAGATATTTAGGTAGCATGATACTTCAATGCAGCTAAGACAGATTGGTGTGAACAAGACTAAGATTGGTAGCCATGACTGATTCAACATCCTCATAAATGACTGATATACATACTGATAACACCTTTATTGGTACTTATTTTGCACCATATAATGAGAAACATGCACACACATATCCCAGTACAACTCCCCCCTCCTGCTGTGTGGCTGTACTTACTCGAGCACCTGCAGGGTCTGGTTCTCCTGCAGCGCCTCACATAGCCTGGTTATGTGTGTTGGGGTAAACTTGGCCTCCCCCAGCCTGTAAGGTAACAATGGACACATATACTCATTAACACAGTGGCAGCACAATGAGTACATGTATAAGACAGCAAATCAATTACATTATGTTGACAAATATCAAGAGAATGAATTAAGGAGGAATTGACCCCCAGTAACCTATTCAAAATATTCCAACCCTTTACCAATCATAAAGAGCATATGTCCGGTCAGTCTAATTATAAGCATCCATATGTTTGAAAAACATTACTAAACACAGCTGATCAATAGAACAAGACAGGAAATGAAAAGCATTGCCATAAGTAGCATGGAATATATGGTTGAATTGCGAGATACAATTCCACCACCATCATCTTCTGTGTTGGTAATAAAGATACTTTTCTAAGAAAACTAAGTTTAAAAACAAAACAGAACCTATTCTAATGTTATACTAGCTGCAGTGTAACTATGCTATGATCCATCCGAATAAGTTAAGACTGGGCCACTCCCTGATTGGCTTAGATTACATCATGGGCAGTCAGTGACACTCCTAACTACTACTGGGTCACTGGCTAGACACTGTACTTATGCATGGTTTTATCACACCCAGTATTGAACGATCTTTTTAGGATTCATCACTTTTGAGGCCAGTTGAATTATGTTTAATGTATTTACTTCTGCTTTTATCCCGTTTGCTTTTTTGTAATGCTTTATGAATGCAAAGGTATACTGCAGTGGCGGATCCAGGATTGTCTTGAAGGGGGGGATTTGGCCAGGGAGTTTGATGGCATCCGCCACCCAAGAAAATATTGATGATTTAGACTTGCAAGGGTGCATTCTCAGGCATTTTAGAACAAGAAATTGTAAAACTCTAGTCTCTATCATTTAGGTATAGAAATATCAATTATGAGGAGAAATTAAAATCACCAGAAGAACATTTTAGAAAATGATATACAAACGATATGCAGTGGCCATACTAGGGGCTTTGGGGTAATGCCCCCCCCCCCCAAGAAAATTCTGATGATTTAGAAAGCATTCTCTGGCATTTCAGTACAAGATATATGAAGTATAGCGTCTATCATATGGCTTGGGGAATCCTTTTTTATGGGTAAATGCTCTTGGTAATCAAGAAACTTTTAGAAAACTAGAAGGTAAATGCTGCTTTCTGCTAGATTTTTCTACACCTGATACCATTATGGGGGGGGGGCATGAGGAAAGGGGATCCAGGGAAGAACACTGAGGGGAGGGGGCACAGTGAGATTGAGGCAGTGCTGGTGATGTCATTGATATCCAATTTACTCTATTTGAATGGTCCTCAGATGTATATTACACTGCCCCCCCTGCATCTGGATTATACTCCAGTTGTTATTATCTTGAAAGGACTAATAATGTGTCAATTGGGCAGTTGGTTAAATGTAGACAAAGCTGCATAATCTTTAGTCTGTTGACTGCATTATTTCACACATTGACCTTGACCTTTTGAAATATGGCTCCGGAGTCAAAAAGTGAAATAACCCAGTTAACAAATATAAGTATATATATAATTGAGTGTACCTTTATGTTTTGCTTTGAGCTTTTTCAATTTAAATTGCCCAAATTATCAATAGCATTAGATCTTAACACTGAACTTTTAGTGTGGATATAACATCTATATCAAGTCTAGGGCAGAGTCATATCAACGCCTCATGCCCTATTCCCTTACGAAGTAAAGTGAGGTACACCCTGATAGTTTGAAAGCAATTTAATATCCTCACATTGCATCGCAATGAGTGACAGAACAAGAGGGTTCTTGTTATGACGTGTTTGACATAACTATGATGGGAATGACATTGTCATCAGTAAAGTCACCAAAGTATCGATTGTTGGGGATGACATGAGATCTAGACACCATTAACCCCCTCAGAGATACAGGGGTCTCTTCTGCAGGACACTAGAGGGGATTAGTCTGGTACCATCCACACACCGTCTGGTATTATCTAAACACAGTATGGTACCATCCATACACAGTCTGGTACCATCCACACACAGTCTGGTACCACCCACACACAGTCTGGTACCACCCACACACAGTCTGGTACCATCCACACACCGTCTGGTACCATCCACACACAGTCTGGTACCATCCATACACAGTCTGGTACCATCCACACACAGTCTGGTACCATCCACACACAGTCTGGTACCATCCACACACAGTCTGGTACCATCCACACACAGTCTGGTACCATCCACACACAGTCTGGTACCATCCACACACAGTCTGGTACCATCCACACACCGTCTGGTACCATCCACACACCGTCTGGTACCATCCACACACAGTCTGGTACCATCCACACACAGTCTGGTACCATCCACACACAGTCTGGTACCCTCCACCCACAGTCTGGTACCATCCACACACAGTCTGGTACCATCTGTTACCATTCATAGTAGCGGTGATGTTTTACCCTGGTAGTAGGCTGTCGTATTTGTTACACAAGAAGGAGGCCGGCATTAATGTGGAGGACACAGGTTGAGACATCTCTATACGGGCCAGGCGCAGGTCAAAGCCACGGTCAGGAAGATAAGACAGCCTAAACTGCAAAGTCAGCCCTCATTCCCTAGGGTGCGCAGGAAGAGAGGTCTGAGGGTTAATATTTGGGGTTGTCAAAAGTGCACTGCCCCCCCCCCCCTTCTATACCTTCTATAAGCACAGAATGATAGGGCGTATGACATGTTTAGTAATAAAGTGCAATACACATCAAAAACGCCTTTTACACATGTTCAAATCTGCATGTGGGTGTGTTTGTGTGTGTGGGAGGGGGGTCATGGGACAGGACTGGGGTGGGATGGGTATGTTGTGAGGGCAGAGGGGAGGTCTTTGCTCCTCCTTGGAAATCACAATTTAGTTACAGTTCCACTTTATTTATATTTTTTATTAAACTGGTCAAATAAGGACATTTTGCTTTATATTGTTTGTCTTTCTATATCAGGAAGGGAAAAAAATAGGTCTGTTCCAGTTATTCTAAGAAATCATGGATGGCAGTAATACATGAAGATGCTGCTATGGTTCGCACCCTGGGAGTTCTCCGTAATGGGGGCACACATAAAGGTAGCCATGTAGCAGGAGGCAGGAGTAGCCGGGACCTGATGCAATGGGTAGGGGGTAGGGGACATGAGAGAAGATAAGGAGAGCTGTATACATGGGAGTGGGAGAAGAATATCTCAAACAGCTTTGCAGCTACACTATCTTCTGACAGTGTACATGCTCATAATGGTTGACACCTGGACCAACTCTTCAGTCTGGTGCATCCCTGAACTGGCTTGTCATATTGTTGGTCATCATGTCGGTCATCATGCTTGACATGCATTTGTATTTTCTCTGATCCTACAAAACTTAATATTGATAGTTTTCCTGTGACGTTCCAGTTCTTTTAATTTTCCACTCTCCATGACGGGATCATTGTCTGTCATCATTGTAATTCAACTGAAAATGGGCCGTTCTTTGTCCCCACATCATAGTTGAGACTGGGTGAGCCTTGCAGTGGGGCTCTAAACATTGGGTTCCAGTTCTATTGAAAAGCTTACACACATATATGCAGTAGATAACATACATGATAGCTGAAGCTGTGACTGTGTGTTCTGCTGTAAGCAGAGTGCAGCTACATGTACAATAATGAAGTCCTACTTACTGCAGGATCTGTAACTGTGTGTTCTGCTGTAGGCAGCTACATGTACAATAATGAAGTCCTACTTACTGCAGGATCTGTGACTGTGTGTTCTGCTGTAGGCAGCTACATGTACAATAATGAAGTCCTACTTACTGCAGGATCTGTAACTGTGTGTTCTGCTGTAGGCAGCTACATGTACAACAATGAAGTCCTACTTACTGCAGGATCTGTAACTGTGTGTTCTGCTGTAGGCAGCTACATGTACAACAATGAAGTCCTACTTACTGCAGGATCTGTGACTGTGTGTTCTGCTGTAGGCAGCTACATGTACAACAATGAAGTCCTACTTACTGCAGGATCTGTGACTGTGTGTTCTGCTGTAGGCAGCTACATGTACAATAATGAAGTCCTACTTACTGCAGGATCTGTGACTGTGTGTTCTGCTGTAGGCAGCTACATGTACAATAATGATGTCCTACTTACTGCAGGATCTGTGACTGTGTGTTCTGCTGTAGGCAGCTACATGTACAATAATGAAGTCCTACTTACTGCAGGATCTGTGACTGTGTGTTCTGCTGTAGGCAGCTACATGTACAATAATGAAGTCCTACTTACTGCAGGATCTGTAACTGTGTGTTCTGCTGTAGGCAGCTACATGTACAATAATGAAGTCCTACTTACTGCAGGATCTGTGACTGTGTGTTCTGCTGTAGGCAGCTACAAGTACAACCACAAAGTCCTACTTACTGCAGGATCTGTAACTGTGTTCTGCTGTAGGCAGCTACATGTACAATAATGAAGTCCTACTTACTGCAGGATCTGTGACTGTGTGTTCTGCTGTAGGCAGCTACAAGTACAACCACAAAGTCCTACTTACTACAGGATCTGTGACTGTGTGTTCTGCTGTAGGCAGCTACATGTACAATAATGAAGTCCTACTTACTGCAGGATCTGTGACTGTGTGTTCTGCTGTAGGCAGCTACATGTACAATAATGAAGTCCTACTTACTGCAGGATCTGTGACTGTGTGTTCTGCTGTAGGCAGCTACATGTACAATAATGAAGTCCTACTTACTGCAGGATCTGTAACTGTGTGTTCTGCTGTAGGCAGCTACATGTACAATAATGAAGTCCTACTTACTGCAGGAGCTGTAACTTGGAGGTCTGCAGGAAGTGGCAGAGGGCAGATGTACTGGCTGGTGTCCAAGTTGTTTCTGAAAGGCTGAAATATATGAAGAATTGTTTTGTACACTGAGGCATATAAAGTGTGTCAGGAAGTGGAGCCCTACGGAGAAAAGATATTCAGCAGATTGATATTGATATATTCTACTTTTAGTGTTTTATATGATCAATGAACTTACAACATTATATAATATCGAGATGTGTCCATAGCCGATCGTTTGTTAATGAGTGTGATACAGGTACTTACACAAGTGATACCAAAGTCCTGTTGTTGGTTAATACCTTACAGAGGTCGATGAGTTCATGTGCACTGAAGCTGGCCTTTTCTAACCTGTAAATGCAATGACTACATTTAATGAACAATGAACACTACTTTAGTATAGCCATGTTTTCACATTAACACGTTTTGCTGAGATTCAATGTTGCACTTATCTAGACGTTACATCAGTTTTTGTTTTTTTTACTTACCGCAGTCTGCGTAAAGTGCGGTTCTGCTCCAACATTGTACAGAGTGATGGGAGAGTCTCTTCTGTCCACTCACTGTTGGGGAGCCTGGTCAGGATGATAGGAATACAGATGGATAAGTAAGCAATGCCTTGCCACATTCAAACTGGGTTTATTACTAGTTGGGCATATATACTATAAGATCTCTGCGGCAGAGCCAATCAGGTTTCATGTGACCAATGAGATTTTTAGAAAACATATACTCTTAGGATCTAAATAATTATATTTTCTGAATTCTAAGCTGCATTTCTGAAAATATCGACTCACACCCCGCAGGCTTTGTTTTAACCTGCCAACTTCAAAGATCTGATATTCCAAAGTTGTTAACAATCACTAATTTGTTACACTTACCAAACAGAAACGCATATCTTGAATACTCCATACTTGAATATGTCCATGGCTTATTGATTCTGGTATATCAGGGATATTTTTCAATATGTGCCTATTTCTATTACTATCTAATTTTAAGCCGTTGAACCTAAATTTATAATTCAAATGGATATGCATCATACATATGAGAGGTGCAGGAACCTACATCAGGGAACGCATCGTCCTACTCCTGGTCATCGCCTCGCATAGGCTAACAAATCCCTTATCACTGAATGTCGCCTTGTCCAGCCTGTTGGGGATATAGTTAAGGGTGTATAAGAGTGCTGCAGGCTGTAGTAGTAAATACAGGTTAATTAACGAAGCATATACGGTCATGTATACACTGGCAAGCACACTACAGTTACCTTACAGATATCACAGATTGTGTGATTCCCGTCTTCATAGTATTAATCCCCCTGGACCCATCCCCTAGGTACTTGTTTTCTCACGTCAAGTATAAATGGGAAAAAAAGTACTATATTTCAATGAATATATTCCATACATAACACCATAATGCAGAAATCAATACCCCCAATCAAGTCAGTGCATCTTCAATCCGAAATATGTCAAGATTTGGAAAATGCTGTCTGTGTATTATAAGAAATTGGGAGTGACCACCCTTACTTTCCGGATGTTTGATATACAGTGTGTGTATAATTCGAAAAGATTTGCCTGATAAGCAAGGGAAAAATATATCTAATTATGTAGATCTTAGTTTGTGCCCAATTCACAGCAGATTCCTTGAAGTTGTATCTGCCTGTTGTAGTTACATCATTTGCGAATTGGACAGAGGTTCCTACATTGCCACATAATGCTAAATCACATAGATATTCTACTATAAATCACCTTGCGGGATTTGACCTTGTGGGAAAAGAATTCATAGACCTCGGTCCAAAATGGGGGATAGAAATAAAACCCTTTTCTGTCGTATACTGGATGCAGCCACACATAACCCTACACAGAAAAAAGTCTTAAAATAGGGCTGCCTCCAGAATGACTCCTCTCTTTAAGGGAGTCAAGGTCCTTATGTGACAACTCTTGCAGGCTAGCCTGTTCAAAGGACATTTTATTAGCAAAAGCCAAAATCAAGCTGAGGCAGCTACATGAGCTAACACTGAAGCTATGAGCTCCTTACCAACATTCCTGTTTAATTATATATGACTTCTGCCTGTATGCAGATTGCAAATTGCGTTATACACTTTATTTGAAATGCCTATCTGTTATATACCTGATTAGAGACTTTGCTCATTTTGAATGTAATTATATTTTTGAAAATCATTTAATGAATAAAATACATTTATAAACTCAAAACTCCCTTAGATGAGTCAGGGAACTATGTGACTCCCCAGGTGACTCCCTTAGGTCGCCCAAGGAGTCTCCTAGGCTCCCTTAGGTATGACTCCCCTAAAGAGGGTGATACTATTTGGATTCTACTTACCACAGATGATCTAGAGTAGAGTTACCCTCCAGAAAGGTGCACAGTGAACCTACAGTCAGGTCATTCCATGTACGCCTTGGTAACCTGGTGAAAGATGCATAGCAGAATTATCTTAATTCAGAGGCATTTCCAACCATACAAATAAAATATTTGATTTTGTATGACAAAAATTTATAGTGACATGGTCTAAACTATGGAGTTATATATATATGTGGGCGCTATACCAGAGTTAGCCATACTAACACCAACTGAGGCGACACCTACCTCATACTAACTAAAGATGTGTTCTGGGTGAGAGCTGTGTGTATCCTGTGACGGTGCTCTGTACTCAACTGTACATCACCCAGCCTGTGTATGACATAAAACATATGGTATAAATCCCCTAGTATTTTTAACATAGACTATAAATGAATAAATAAATAAATATATATATATATATATATATATATATATATAGATAGATAGATAGATAGATAGATAGATAGATAGATAGATAGATAGATAGATAGATAGATAGATAGATAGATAGATAGATAGATAGATAGATAGATAGATAGATAGATAGATAGATAGATATAGATAGATATAGATAGATATAGATACCTGTGTAGCATTTAAAATCAGGTTGGTCTTCTATCATTTGATAACACCACCACTTATGTTTCTGCAGTATTATTACCATTCTAACACAAATACTGTTTCTCAGAAACACCTTGTGTCAAGTCTTACAAAATTGTTATACGTACACAAGTCTCTTGGAATCCATGGTGAATGGAGAACAGAGGAGAGGTAATCTGTAAGTAAAGGATGACTACTTAGAAGAACAGCTCAGAATGAATTCGGCATTGGTATACACATTGTACACCATATGCACTCTTTGAGTCTTAAGGATATGTTCATCTACTTTGTTGACCTGTTGTGATGATGCCTTTCGCACAAAGATAAGTTTTTTTTCAAGCAGTGATTTACTTTATGTATTCATTACAAAATTACAGATGCAATTATTGCTACCTGTAGCTATAAATGTGTACACTCACATGAGCTACTTGTACATAAAGGTATAGGTCTCCTTGGGGTAAGGTCATGGGCGCAGCAATGTCTAACCCCTGGTGCTTCCTCAGGTTGTCCCTAGGTGGGCCCTAAGTCAGGCCATCTAGTGGTAACCTTCAGGAGGAAAGTAATTGCTTCAGTCCGTTTCTCCCTGATATGAGGACAGTCCTGTCATGTACTGCCCTCTAGGTGAATATAGTATGATTACTCCAGCTCATATATGATAGACCTATTAAATATATCAATACCGTATTCGACGTGATAAGCGCCCTCCCCCTAATAAGCGCCCCCCCCCCCCCTTTTTGAGACAATTTTAGACTAGAACAAAGGCTCAACTTTCGCGAATTTGGTGACAATTAAACTCTTAAGTACTAAAAACGCCATTCAAATAATTTTGTAAGCGCCCAGGGCGCTTATTACGTCGAATACGGTATACCAATTAACTGGAAGTATCTATCTGCTCTCAAGCCAAAATGAGAAGACATCATCAATGGGTCATTTAACATTTAACATAGGATCAGATACCGACTGAACGATCAGCCAGACCCTCCGGCCACCCTACCAGAAGCAAAGCTAATTTGCCCGGCGACGTCATGAACCACGGTTAGTTGCTCCACCTACTGGTCAAGGGCCTACCTAAATTCCGTGGATAACTACTGGAAGTACAATCTAACATGTATAAACTTTCTGAAAGGTAGAGAATGATGTTTCCAGATGTGCCTAAGCCCCTGACAATTATCTAGATGCTTCATGATGATTGATTTTTATCCCTGACTGGTAGTATACACTGCAGGAATAAATACTCCCTATATTGTGTTTTCCCAGTTTAACTAGTGGACCGGTATTTACACAGGAAATATTTTTCCATGAACGCAGGTTTCAGCGTGGGGGAAAAAAAAAAAGCTTCATGATGAATTGAGCTGCTCTTTTACATTACAATACATTTTATATGCGCAGATAACCTTTAAATTGAACTATAAATCGGGGCCAAGCTCCCAGATATAGGGCAAACTCTCCCCTAAACCCTAAGGGCATCAGATTAATTTATTTTAATGCCATAAGGCACGGAAATAGGATAAAAGAAGAGATGCCCAAGTCAGACAATCCACAAAAAAGCCCACTTAGTGCAGTCCCTGCTGTGTGGGATATTATCTCTACAAATTCCACATTTATGGCAATAGAAATTATGTTACATACAAAATCTCACGCATAATCGAGAAGGCCTAAGACTTGCCTTTCATGAGGTGTCTGGGAACTTATAAAATACTAAAAGAAGAATGGGAAAACTGTTGTTTTCATAGCCCTCAGCGGCACAGGTAATCACCCTATAGATAGAGACACATCTCCATGTTAACATCGCTAGGGGCTATCTTGGGCAGAGGCACGCCCAGCTTGCCAAGTTTCAACGCTCAGTTCCATCCTGCGTAGCACTTCCTACAACCTTAAGAATGGCTGTTTTCTTAGTAGTTATAGGCCTATGCCCCCCCCCAACACACACCATAACTAAGTGATAAGGACAGGACGCGGTCAACATTTTTAAATGGAAAAAAGTGTCGTCAACCACCGTTGTTAACCACCGTGCGTCAACAGGGTGGGGGTCCAGTCCACTAACTTCTGACAGCATAGCCTACAATTTAATAGATAGCTGACTTAACGTCAACTCAACCAAAATCGGAAGATCTTCCCGGATGACCATCTCCAAATTCCATGTTAAATTTTTTTCTCATTGCCCTATGTATCCATATTGTCTCCACAAAATGTTGAATCAAAATTCCAAATAGTTTTCTAGTTCTGACTTGCTCAGTTGGGGAACGGTGTCTGCTCTGATAAGAGAAACCTCAATTCTAGCCATGTGGTAGTAGGCCAATGAATGAATACCTAGAGGGTGTCTAGTTTCAACAAAATTGGTTCTATGGGATTTTTTCGTTTTTTTCATACATAGTAGGGAATCGAATTTGGATTCTCCAAGTTCTAGAGGCATTTCTGAGTAAACTTTTGCAAGTGTTTTTTTCTAGACCTTTTTTCTTCCTGTAGATTCTGAAAAATTAACTTGCGGAGCTAAGAATTGATTTTTTTTGGGGGGGGGGGGAAGAGCTCCCAAAATACAATTTTTTGACGAAAACATTATTTTCCCTCCGGAATTAAAATGTCATCTCATCTATCATGAAGTGATAATTAACATGAAAGGTATGATACACATTCATCAGTAAATAGTGCTGTTGTGGTTGCCATGGTTTCCTGCTCACCAACAAAACACAAAATGCACATTTATCTATTTTGTTAATACTTATATTTATACATCCACAGTATACAAATGACGGGCAATTATTAATTTCTCTATACTTGTTTGTGAAACCAGCTGTACTTGTACTGACCATATTGACCTGTATAGTAAAAGACACCTTTAATACATTGCTAAATCTCAATTATAACTATGATAAGTAGCAGGGCTGGGCAGCTGTCGCCATGTCGCCAAAAAGTGGCGACACTGACCTTGAAATTGGCGACAAGCCTCTGGAAAATTTTCTCCTTGTCTCAAGCTTTCTAAAACTGTAATTTTTTTGAAAATATTCCAAATATAACTAAAGTTATAATCAATTTTCTAATCGCAACAGAATAAACCATTTGACTTTAATATTTTCAAAATTTCCAATCCCATTTCCCTACTTTTATCCCACATGCTCTCTTCTATTCTTACAGCCCTCCCTCCCCTGTCCCCTGATCTTCCTTTCCCTAATGGAAGCTGGGGCTGGGTATATTATTTTAATATTTCAAAAGAAATGGATATGTTACATCAAGATTTTCAAAGTTTTCTTCAATAAAGTATTAATATATTGTGGACCGAAATCCCTCAGACTACCACATTTCAGGTCTAGACTTAGGTCACAGCAGAATCTCGAATACATGGTCCAGGATGCTCCAGCATTAGAAATCGTGCTTCATGACTATGGGATGAAAAAAGAACTGAGCTATGGTGTTCAGAAATGCATCAGAATTCACCATTTCAAGTCTAGACTTGCGAAGTTTTCCAAGAAGTTTCCCTCTGAAAAGTTCCCCAGCCCCAATGGTAGAGGATAAAAACAGGTCTGAGATGTAATTAAATGTGTTCCAAAATTCATCACAATGCGCCTAAGAATGCACCATACCAAGTGTAGTCTTTCAGCATTACAAATACTGTGGGGCATGCAAAATGTTGCCTCTGAAAAATGTCACATCCCAAACGGTAGAGCATAACCACAAATCTTATCTGTAATTCATTGTGTTCCAAAATACATCAGAATGCATCATTCAAGTCACAACTCCCATAATTTTCCAACATGTCGGAGGCCCAGTGTTTGTTTTGCATAAATACAGATCTGAGCTATAATTTTATGTGTTCCAAAATGACCAAAATGCCTCAGAATGCATCATTTCAAGACTAGACACTCGGACGCATGTGAGACTGAAAAGCTCCCCAATTGGGACGTGGAACCTGACACCCAGAGCGTCTGTGGTCACCAGGACACTTAGAAAGGGAGAGGTGCAGGAAGCCAGTGTAGGTTATATAACAGGCTGATGTAAGAGATGGGTAAGATAGATGCCTGCTATACTAGGAGTGTAGACTTCAAAATGTTTTGTGCTGTATGATTCCACTCCCTAGTTTGACCACAGCACTTAGCTCATGCTGCTTGTGAGCTGACATATCCCAGCAAAGAGCCTTAGGTTAGGCACCCAGTATTTCAGGCTTAACCCCCCCCCCCCCCCAACTCCATTGACATTTCACAATCTACCACTGGCTACAACCGGTCCGGTATTGGCTCCAGGATTTTCAGATATGCCCACCCCTGAGTAGGTTTTGTCATCAGTACTCTTCCAGTGTCTTTGTGTTTTTACTTCTTACTCCTTAAATGTCATTTGTTGAAAATGGGTCATAATCCATCATATTAAACTGCCTGTTTGACCTGTTTGATTGATTTTCCTCTGCCTTCTTTACATTGTTTTGCATATTTTGCGAATCTTAGACCCTACAAAAGGAAGGCTTCTTTGTCCTGGCAAGGGATAAATAAATAAATAAATAAATAAATAAATGAATAAACTTTTTTTTCGGCCTAATAAAAATCATGGGAACAGATTTTGTGAATGAGTTGCTGTAGATTTACACAGAATCAGCCATAGTTACCGGATATACCTGGTGTCTCAAGAATAATGTATCTGAAAAATACGTCGTTAAGGAGATATATTCTGTGATCAGGATCCAGTGCGCTCACACAATCCATTCATTTTCCCAGTTATTACATAAAGCTTAACACAATCTATTATAAAATGCATACACAGTGAGATTGAAGAAAGGCAAACTTTTGGTCCATACCTCATTATGAGCTTTTCAAATCTCTTGAGCACCATAGAGGCATGTTTTGTGACATGTATTAGGAAGTCTCTACGTCCCATGTTACTCAAACTCATATTGCATATTCAATTTGTAGCATGTCACGTGGGGAGGTCAGAAGGTGAAAGCTGTTATTGAAAATAATCTTTAGGTTGGCAGCAATGGTCAGACTTTCTAAACCCACAAGTAAAGCTGGCAGACCTTTAATGCTCTTGAATCAGATAATTGGGGCTGCTATGTAATTATAGTTCTACTCTATCAACATCAACTCTGGTTGATGTGTCACATTTTCTGTGGACATCAATCAGATTTTTGACACAAACCTATCCATGTTGGCATTCCAGTTTTAGTAATCTTGTCCTATATGTTAGCTGAGGGTACCCAGTAAAACTATCGTATTGTCACGTTTTGGTACCCCACTACCTATTGTTTTCAATGGGGGTATGGATGGGGGGATCCTCATGTCGCATGTTGATTTTAAGAAATGGCCATGTTACCTGTCACTTAAATCCCCATGTCCTGTCCCATGTCGATTTTAAGAAACAGCCTATGTCATGTCACTTATTCTTTTCCTCATATCCCTAAGCTTCATGTCGCATGTTGATTAATGTTGCCATGTCTAATTTAGCCATCCACCCCCATTCCAATGCCCCTTACCCCTGGCATCCCACTTCTTCCCAGAAATACAATCTAAGCATTTTAAGCTCTAAAGTTTTATACTGCGCATAGTGGATGTGAACCGAAAAAGGTCAGGGAGACCCAGACAAACAAATCTAATTACATTTTCTCATGGAGCGGTTTGTAGCAAGAAGACCATTGTGGTGTTCGCTACTCAAATATATGCCTGCACTCGCAGGGAGCACTTGAACCTAGAGAAGTCATGAGACCAAGCCCCCCCCCAACCCCTCACACCTACCCACCTTATCAGTTTGAACTTCATCAAATTCAAAGTGTCAAATGTTTGACTTCAATCATATCTTGGAGGCTTAAGTCCTGTGTCTTAGCTTGTCTCTATACACACATAAAGGCACAGATCCTCTATATGGAGGGGAAGGGGGGACGGACACTTAGGCCAAAACAGGGGTGGGGGATACTCGGTATAGGAATGGGTATGCGGTAACAACCTCGAGGAGCTGTCACTGTGTGTGCGTTCGCGCAAGAAAAATGAGAGGGTGTCAAATACATGAAAGTAAAAAGTTAGGGGCTCAAGCATGGCTCAAGTAATCTATGAAAGTCCAAACAACCTAATGTTAAAATGAAGAGGCCTCCTAAGAGTGGGTGGTCATCAGACTTCCTAGAAAATAGGGGGCCGTAATATTATACCTATTTTTACCTTAAGCGCTGTTAAATGACAAAGTAATAGGGGGTGTACATCCACAGAACTTGTTACCTACACACAAAGATTCCCCCTGGGGCCAAAACCGAGTAAATATGCCTGTGGCAACTGGTCGGAAAGGGAGTGTTTGCTAGTTATAAGGGGTGGTTGGTTTGGGGAGGGGCTTAGGAATTTCTGATCCCTTTTAAAGTGCCTTTGGCAGGGAGGGATATATTATAATTGTGCGTTTTATTTTGCTAAAAAGGGTTTAGATTTCTTTATGCCCCCCTCAAGAGGGATCAGAATCATCCCCCAAACAAAATAAATAAATGGCCGCACCAAAGACATTATTTTCACTTCCACAATTGGCGCTGTGACGTCACAGGTTCCCCAGGAGCTGACCAGGCAAATCGAAAATATTGCAAGTTCAGGTCATTATGCTCCAATCGACCCAAAAAAATGCAATCCCAATGTACACATCAAATTTCTACATATTGTAACTACGGGGGAGGGGGATTTCCACCGGCTCCACCGCGTGGTGGGCTGCTGGTACCCTGGTCAGCCTCGGCGGTGGGGTGTGACGTCACACTCCATCGGCGCATCTATAATAGCCACCGGTGTACCCACCCGTGGTCATTCGGTGCCAAGCTAGAGATCTGACCAGAGGTTGCAGCGAGCCAGAACAGGGTTCGCTTGAGCCGAGAGGGAACTGGGTGCGCGCCTATGAATAGACAGAGTTGACTTCAAACATACAGAGTCGTCTGCTTCTTCCACATTCAGGACATAGTCTTTTTATCACAATATCATAATATTGATTGATTTGTGATATCACCTGGGGCCTAGGCTCGACTTTCATGTACACATTCAGGTAGACCAGTCCCTCCGGACAGCATTACATTCATGCATCATCTTCTTGCATTTATGCATCATGCCTCTTGGGAATAATTCAAACTCAGGGTGGGAATCATGCTTAAATGTAGCAATGGGAAATTAACTGAACGCTTGCATTCATACATCATGATGATAACTGATACAGTTTAAATATAATGTGACCTTTTAAAGGTAAATTCACATATTACTGTACCCTATTCTTGCCTTTAACCCTTTCCCCCTCAAAACGGCCAGAAACGACTAGTTTAAAGGAAATTCAAGGGGGAAAGGGTTAAACAGTGTGTGCCTTAACAAAATATGGATAATGTACATCCAGAAACTCCAAAAATATTGCCTATTTAATATGGGATGGTCAATGGGCTGTTTGTTCCCTAGCTACGTGCGTGCACTCGCAGGGAGTACTTGAACCCAGAGATGGCCATGATATCATCTGATAGGTCCCCCCGCCCCTCCATTGACTCTATCAGTTAGATTACAGGTTAACTGGCCTGTACAAGCCAGTTCCCATAATGTAAGACTGAACAAGACAGAGTTATCAGTTTAAATGTTATCTGCATAAACTCTGGTTAAAGTCAATCATATCTTTGCAACTAAAGTTCTGTCTATTGTCTTGTAGCTGTACAGACAAGGACACGTGTATCCCTTGTACACCAGGGGAGGGGATAGGCATAGACAAACAGAGACTAGATCTGTACTTGGAGACCCCACCATAGGCCTAAGATACATATGATTAGAGCTGGGATAATGGTCATGCCGACCCAACGATGATTTAGGGTCGTATTTTCAATCAAATACCCCAAACAATTCTCAGTGTATATTTCTGCAGTAAATGGCAATCTAACTAGAAAAATTATAAAGTCTTATTTACCCTCAACCAGCCCCTTCGAGAATTGGGAGGGGGGGGGCACTATTTACAAGGCAAACTGTGCCCACATTTCACAGCAAACTGTGCTCAGATTTCACGGCAAACTGTGCCGACATTTCATGGCAAACTGTGCTTAGATTTCACGGCAAACTGTGCCGACATTTCACAGCAAACTGTGCTTAGATTTCACGGCAAACTGTGCCCACTTTTCACGGCAAACAGTGCCCACATTTCACGGCAAACTGTGCCCACTTGTCATGACAAACTGTGTCCACATTTCACGGCAAACTGTGCACACTCTATTGCGGCAAACTGTGCCCCTTTTCAAGCCAAACTCTACCCAAAACTTCCTCCACTTTCACGGACCGATCCAGCTGCAGCGTTCAGCAAACTGCACCCTGAACTGACCAGCGTCCCTCTGACATACATTACCTTAGCGACCAAACAGCAGCCCTGGTTACGGTAGCAACCTTATTTTTCTGACAGATTCTCTCGGAGGAGCTGGACTTCATTCAGGAATATCCAAACTATTATAAGAAGGTTTGGTTTAATATTCAAAGGACAACATTACATGGATATCTACTTTTGAATCTGTCTTTGCCTGATACTCTTCATTCTCTAATTATCTTATTTTAGCCCCATACAAAAGGTAAAAGAACAATGCGGGATGCCAGTGATTTACTTTCTCTCTAGTTGCAAGGTACCCTGTTGGAGAGTATGTGTATTATCCCCTGGAATTGGTGTCGCTTTACTTTCAATGGGAACTAAATTCTGAGAATAGTTTGATTCGGATGATTATTATCATATATAAGCCCCTTAAAATATTAATCCAATTAGAATTGGGTGACCATGCGCGCATGGTTTGTCATTCATGGCCCTCACTGGGCAGGTCACATTATCCTACCTACTACACTGATAATAAAACCTATAGTCAGTACTGACTATACCATCATATTTTCACCCCCATAGTCAGGCGACTATACAACTTAGTCACATATTAGTCATAAAGATAGTCAGGAGTGACTATATGTGGATCACACAAATTGATGATGTCACAGGAATGTGTGCACAGGAAACAGTTAGGATTCAAATTTGAATGGTCCATGGACTTCAGGTAGGCACATCCTCTCCTAAACCACTGTTCTATGGATATCCCTGCTTGTTATATGTTATGTTACAGTTGACTATGACATGTAAGATGTTATAGGGTGCATGAGTTCTCATGTTTGATAGAGTTATCATGGTAATTTGTTCCAATTTTGATAACATAGAAATACATGAACAGTGTATGTTTAGACTGACAGAGCATGATAGGCCTACACAGGAGCCTGTCCCCTGCCTTGCCTTATCCTAGCCTGTCCCCTGGCCTGCCTTATCTTAGCCTGTCCACTGCCCTGCTTTATTCTAGCATGTCCCCTGCCCTGCCTTATCCTAGCTTGTCCCCTGGCCTGCCTTATCCTAGCCTGTCACCTGCTCTGCCTTATCCTAGCCATGTCTACCCTGCTGAACCTTGACCTGCCTTCAGTACTTAAGTTTCCCTTATTTCTCATGATTGACTATATCTATTAGACATAGTGACTACTTTAGACCATGAAACCATTAAATTCATAGTCACTTGACTATATATATACAGCCCAAATCAGCCGATTTAATGGCTGACTATAGGTTGACTATATGACTAACTTACTATAGACATAGGTGACTAACTTGGTATAGTCGTTTTTGCTACATTCATGTGACTATAGAAATGTAGTCCGTAGTGACTAACATTTCCAGGTCCATTATTATCAGTGTATATTCCACCCCAACACACTACCCTACCTACTGTAACTCCCACACCTGTTATACTGACCCACCTCATGTAAGCCTCCACAACTCACCTGTTTTATGACCTGAGAATCTGGTTCCCCAGGGGTTCTCTACCCTGAAGCAGTCATACATTTGGATTTTATAACCAGGGAAAGAGTAAGCCATGTTTATATATAGGGTAAACATCATACTGCACACACTGCTGATCCAGACAAGCCATAAATACAAATTACCTTAATTTTATCATGCAACAATATCTATAAACAGAGAGGACCACTAGCTGTTATATGCGTGTACTCGCAGAGACTACTTAAGCCTGAAGGTGTCATTAAAGCTTCGTCATGGTTGAAGTGAGGCCAAAAGCACTTTTGGATATAGTTCAGTTTTCATTCACAAGAGGTCTCTTAAGGGCAGGGAGCTCAGCTCTTACAGGCACAAGATGGAGTGAATATGCTGTAGCTAGACAATGCTCATGGTCCCCTGCCCAAACACTGCTGCCCTCTGGTGGAACCGTTATTTTAGTCCATGTATGGAAAATGCTGAACTTATTCCCTGACGGTCCAGCTTTAATATCAGATCCCCTCCCCCCGGTTGTATGACATGGTGTCTGTCTCAAGGCTTCCCAGCTATCAGTATGAACTTTATCTATGTAAACTCTGGTTAGTGTCAAGTGTTTGGATGGTATCAATGATATCTTCAAGACTAAAATCCTGTCCCATGTCTCTACACACATCCCTTCTATATAGGGGGGACACTTGGGCTAAAACAGAGTAGATATGTGCTTGGAGACCAGTCTAAAACTGCCAGATAGGCCCATATCTTTGCTAGAATATGTTTTTATCTCACCAGATGGGCGAAGTTAATTTGGCCAACTCAAATTTGCTAGAGGTTCAGCTCATATATCTCACATGATGTGTATTTGGTATATAGGCATCAGCTCACGGGTTAACACAGTCCCTTGTAGGTTGAGGGAGAGCTAATACTGCTTACCATTGAGTTCTCAGATATGTATCTTGGAAATTGGGTGATTGATTATTGTTTAATTTCAAACTATGCTGTTAAACTGTCACTGCATTTGAAAGGACAACTGTACTACCTCATAATTAGTTATACTATTTTATTGTTCGCACACAATTTGAAAAGGAAAACTTCAATGTAATTTTTTAATGCTACAATATTTAAAGCATTTAAGACATTTTTTCGGGGGGGGGGGGGAAGGTCGTTTTCTATTTGGGGCTGAATGCTCTTATGGGCCAAATCTTCTTTTAGGCCGTTTCTCTGGGACCTTCTTTGCCTTGGGGCTGTCTTAACCGGGACTGATTTCTCCTTGGGCCAGACTTCTCCAGTGTTCTTAGCTTCTTTTGAAAATATATTACAGTACTAAAGTACCTATTATTGGCTTATAGGACTTTCGGAACTTAGGGGTGCGGCATAAAAAAGGGTTGGCTTTTACATGAGACTTTATGGTAGTCGGGTAGACCTTTACTGTGTACAGGTAATAAGGAGCCCACTGAGGGGCAAGCTTAAAGATGCCAAAGAGATCAGTTTGAACTTTATAGCATTCTGAAGTGTTTGTCTAACAATGATCAATAACTCCCCTACTGATGCGTAAATACACAGCAGAGATACATGGAACAGCCTTTGGTTTATTTGATAATTATGGGAGACATAGTATCAGCATTCAACCCATTCAAGGATGAGCACAGTAATTCCTGTGAATTAAGTGTAGAGTTTTACCATGGTAACATATATACTTGTGGGAAAATGAGGCTAGCCAGACCTACACCCTTTGTGGTGTAACATTCATGAACACCATGAAAACAGATACCTGTCGGCTTTCCATTTCAGTATAGGGTTAGGATGCTTTACAACTTGATATTCAATAGATAGACCCGTACCTTCGACTTAGATTAGACTTTTATATGAAGGTCAAATGAAGGTCACCTCATAGGTTGGTTTAAATATGTTCTGCATGTTGTTGTGCCTTGCACATCAGTCTATACTCATACTTGGGGGGCCAGAAAGACCAAATGTTGATATTTAACTTTAGGTTGGTGTGGAGACACCACTCCACTCAATTGCAGTCTACGCCTACAGTCTTGTATGCCTAATGGTAGAGCAGCGGTCAAGTCCATGCAACACCAACCACTGCTTTGGCATTCAATGCAATACTTTTCAAATTTAATATCCTATTGCAGGTGCATGCAGTTGCTGCTAAACGTGGTGCTATGGTCGATGGACGCAGAGAGAGACGATGGATATCTCACAATTTTGCCGCTCGCTGTAGGCACTACCCAAGGTAGCTGGCTGTCCGGACCGTCCTCTGATAATAATATAGGCCTAGATTAATTCATAGGTCTATATATATACATGTTATTATCCCAATAATGAGTAATAGTTGAAACAGCTATCGTGAGGTCTCATATTTTTCCATGGGTTTTCTAAGTTTAGGGAGTGTTCATTTGATAAATAGTAGGCCCCTAACAAATGAAGACTCCCTTAGGCATAGGCACCGGACCCCTTACACAACAGTTTTAACAAATAGAAATTACAGTAGGTCTACCAGTACTCTTGGCCTACCTGTGGGCCTATCATCTTTTGCATCTAATGTAAGTCAAAGTTTGGAGGTAACTGTTTAGGTAGGAATGGCTAGACTACAAATTATTTATTTTCGTTATATGCTTGCTGATGTATAGGCCTACATGGGATGTTCAAATGCTAGCGCCAACATGAAATCTACACATTTGTGACTTTCCAAGTTAGAACACAATATAATTAACAGTCCTTTCATAGCCTATGCCTACTACCCCTTCAACCTGAAGAGGGTCTATGCCTATACAGGCGAAATAAGCAGATTAATCATCTTGAGCTAGTCTAAGGTGAAGTTTAAACAATATGTAATGGCTTTTTAATCAATCATTCATTCATGATCTAGGCCTAATATACAAATCTATCAGGACATCATGTTGCCACCTGACGGATGTGCATTAGTATAGTTAAAAGAGGGGAGGGACAATTCTGATCCATCTGGGGGAGCCAAAAAATGTATGCAGGCCTAATTGTGATGTCTCTGATTACTTTAGGCATTACTTAGCTTAATAGGCCTACAGTATAGGTGCCTGGTGATACATCTACAGTATATAGGCCTACTGAAGGCCAGAAGGTAGTTCCAAATTATACAGGGTCATTGGTTATGCTGCCTGGTGGCGCATGCAAGAAAAATAGGGCTTTCTCCATAGCCTGGGTGGCAATTCCAACTGTGGACAAAGCTTTAATTTTCTCAGTAATTACTTGAGATGTCCACTCCTGCCAACCTTCTATGTATCTGTATGAGCTGCATATCTTAACCTTTTAAGGACGGCATAATGCATTAATGCATCATGCTCCTGGTTGTCATGATGCATGAATGCAGCCCTAGCATGTAACTCGCCAGTGCTGCATTTATGCATCCTGCTGACCCTACGGGGTAGAGACACTCCGGAAGAGCCGGCTTGATGCACCAATGCAGCACCGGTGAGTTACGTGCCGGGACATCATGACGACAAATGTCATCTTTTAGTGACATGCCGTCCTTAAAGGGTTAATAAACCAGTCACTGCATGGTACACGTCAGGTAGGATACTACTGATGTACACAAGGTGACAGTGTTATCATGATGAACTTAATCAGCACCCACTCTGCCTGAGGTCTGAAAGATCTGAAGTCTGTGAACAACATCTTATCTTCTATCAGGAGCCACCTGTAGAGACATGAGTAGTATAGTATGTATCGGAACGGGACTATAGTTAAGTACTGTTTATTACTCAATCGACCTGCAGCCAATCAGAGGCCTCCATTTGGTCACGTGACCCCCTCATTTGCATAATTACGTAATAGGCCACGCCCCCTCATTTGCATAATTACGTAATAGGCCACGCCCCCTTGATCACCAGCCAATCAGGGCCGCCATTTGGTCACGTGACTCCCACGTGACCCCCTCATTTGCATAATAGACCACGCCCCCTTGATCACGTGACCCCCTCATTTGCATAGTAGACTACGCCCCTTTGATCACCAGCCAATCAGTGGCTTCCATTTGGTCAGGTGACTCCCTCATTTGCATAATCATGGATCACGTGACCCCCTCATTTGCATAATAGGACTACACCCTCTTGGTCACGTGACCGGAAGCGCTCTTTATTTAGAGAATAGACCACACCCCCTTGGTCACGTGACTTGACCCCCTCCCTCATTTGCATAATATAGACAATAGACAGACTACGCTTCCCTTTTGGTCACATGACTTGGACTAGCTAATGGGAGGCTTCTATAAGGGGCGAGGGGAGGGGAGGGGGGGAGGGGGGCACTTTAAGATGCATGGGGAGGGGAGGGGGGGAGGGGGGCACTATTTATGGGGTGGGCGGGCACTTGGGGGGGAGGGGGGGCCTTTGGGGTCTGCTCGGGAGAAAAAAAAAAAATTATCTGATCTCTAGGGAATCGCTTCCTCTCTACCCCCCTTTAGGGGGGTAGGGAGGAGGCGAGTCGGAGGTGACTGTAGAGGAGTTTTTCGGTGACTTGATGCCTTTCAAACGACTGTGCTGATAGTTGATGAATTTGACTTTTTGACTTGAATATTTCATGCGACTTTGTGACTTGTAAGCGAAAGCGAAAGCGACTTTGCGACCCGTAACCCTTTAAATAAAGAGGTGACTTTGTAACCTCAGGGGGGAGATCCTTCTACACCCCCACGGAGTAGAAAGGATCTCGGTTGATTGACTGTACTTTGACTTGTTGTTGTAAACAAAAAAAAAAAAGAAAAAAAAAAAAAAAAAAAAAAATCAATGAATAGAACGACCCCCTCATTGCTAACAAAGGAACGACTTTTGAATTACACAAATGACCCTCTTTTTGTAGGGGTTAGCGGTAACTCGACTTGAATTAGAGTATTAGGGAGAGCAAAACGCGACCACACACCGTCTTAGACTGTCGTCTTACGGCCCGGATAACAATAACCCTAGTTACCTCGGTTACTGTTGCTCAAGAGACGGCGATGGATCTGGTCACGTGGATACTGAAAGAAGGTCTACCTATAACCACCACGCTAGTTTGAACGCGGCGGGTATGAGTCATCATGGGGCCCTTGACGGGTGGGTCCTCCCCATGCAGCCGTATGTCGAATTTAAGAAATGCCCATGTCACACGTCACTAAGGGAGAAAACGTTTTTTGAAAATATTTAGAACCCGAATTTGAGCATTCTGGTACATTTTTAAGGACCCAGACACTGCAAAGCCGAGTACCATCCAAGAGAAAAAAAAATTTGGCGAAATGTTTAGGCTTGAAATGGCACTTTTCTGATGCACTCTTTGAACATTTTTTTTTTTCCTCATGTCACTATGGTCCATGGCACATGTGGGACTCAAGAAATGCCACATGTCCCATGTCACTTAGATGTCCGTGCCCGTGTCGTCGTATCGAATTTTAAGAAAATGCCCATGTCACCATATCGAATTTAGGGGTCTAGTGACATCAGCATGTCCGGCTATCCTCCACAAATTTAGCTCTAAAATGTTTACTTTTTTTTTTTTGGGCTGATTTTTCATCATTTAAAAAAAAAACAATAGGTTGTTTGAAATGTTTGCTGTTGTAAATAGAAACAAAAACAAAACAAAAGCGCATGGTAAGATTATGTCACATTGCAAGTGGCGGGTCCGCTCGAGGCTTATTCAGCCTCTTCGTGGATCCGCGACTGCCAATGTGATCATATACTAATCACCGGTGTTTACGGTATTATATACTAAGGTATGAGACGGGTCTTACAGAAAAGGTGTCTAAAGAGCCCTGTGACCTGATTGAAATGACGTCAGCGCCGTCTGCTCGTCAGTGCCCGGCTGTAGCCCGTAGGACATGTTATTCTGCTTTTCTGGATGTTTTGAAATATTTTGATTTAACTGTTAATACCTGATAACAAGCCTCTGAAGCAGATTTTTGGTCGAGCACCTGTTCTCTACTCTTCCATCGATTAGCTGCTTCAGCAAAAAAAAAAATCGCGCGCGCAGTCTAGTCTATATGACGGAGTCGCTAAAGCTCTGTTTAGAGAGTGGAACTTGACCTTGAGTATAGACTCAGTACTAACTGAACGCCCCGCGGGGTCACCCCTCACGTGGGAATATGTACAAGCTCTGGTTCTTCACTTTACAGCTTGACTAAAACTGAGACGCGTCCATGATAAACTCTAGCCTTTTTTTTCCTTTACTAGGATCGAGAGAGAGATTTTAAATGGGGCGTTTATCTAAATAGCGTGGAACTAAAATCAGGCTGCGGCAGATAGTATCTCTGCGCACCTCAAGACTCAACGTAACTTTCACTCTCCAGCAGAAGTTTAGTTGTGACTAATGATGGGCGGCGACCGTCGTGCACTGGCGGACATTGGAGAGTGTTGGAGAGCTGAACCTTACAGACATATAAATCAATCGCTTTGGTGGAAATATCTCGCCATAGATTGGAACCAAATACTTATCTAATGGAATCGTTATCAGTTTTCAGTTTTCTTGCCGTACAAAATTTATTTCCCACTCTTCACGTGGTGATAGCTGAAGGTCGCTCGTCGTAGGTACGTGTGACCGGAACACCCTTTTTGTTTTTGGCGCGGGTTGACATCAGATTTGTACCGTACTGTCGCGATTAAGAGCTCTGAGGGAGGGCTTTTCAATTCGGTGAAGTTCTTACTCAGGAGCTATATACAAGCCAGGCGCTGGCGCTTATTCAAAGTCGCGATTTTAGTGCTTGAGAAAAAACATTTGGAGGCTCTTATACTCCGGCGCTTATAAAAGACCGGCACGCTTTTCAACACTAGTTGCTTTATCGCGACCGTACGGTATGACTTCGGTGTCAAAAGATCCCAAACTCCAAATAAGGAAGTGAAACGACGTCGTCTGTCTACCTCGCGCGCGTCATAGCGTCGTCGAAAATAGTGTGACGTCAGCATCTCTCAGGTGGCTAGGAAGTCAGTTCGACAAAATGGCTCACGGAGTGAACTTCGTGGCCGTTTCTCGATCTATGATCGATGCGGCCGTGGAGAAGGAATTCGTAGCCGTGCAACAGAGAGAGGAGGCGGAGAGACAGAACTTCGTGGCCGTTTCTCGATCTATGATCGATGCGGCCGTGGAGAAGCAGTTCGTAGCCTCGCTACAGAGAGAGGAGAGACAGCGGACTGCTGCTGAAGCAGAGGGTGTGGTGGATGAGCTGATCGAGAACGTCGCTGATCAACTCATCCGCCGGTGCGTGGAGCAGGTCAAGCAGCAAGTCTGCATGGAGGAAGGCTTACCGCCCGCCGTGCTGGAGGAGCTGCTGAAGGACTGCCACGCGTTATGACCACGCCCTCCGCTTCAGCAGCAAGGTCCCTGCGACCCTCTCTCTACCAAACGGTCCTTTTAAGGACCAACCACTGATCACAAAAGTTGAAAATCAATCTCAATATAATATACGCATCAGAAAAACCCTAATACGCTATACACTGAAACCCTGTTGAGTAGGTAGATCGAGTTGGGCATTTTTTTTTTTAGAAAGAGCAATCAGGTCATCGTGTGGAGATCATCAGGTGTCCTGTGTGTGTGTGTGTGTGTGTGTGTGTGTGTGTGTGTGTGTGTGTGTGTGTGTGTGTGTGTGTGTGTGTGTGAATTTTATACAAATACAATTATTCATTCCTTTCAGCAAGAAAATTAGCTCAATGTAATCATATGATTTTAACTGCCCTACTTATCAGAGCCTTGACGACATCTGACCGCCCCCCTTTTCAAGATCTAAATGGAAATTCACCGCCACCGCTTTTCAGAGTACTGCAGCGCCATTACCTAATTCTTTTTGTATGTGAAAAAAAACAGCACTGATAAGGGGTTTAATTAGACAGATATTGGTTTCTACACTATCAAAAAAATAAAACCCTCAGCGCTTTAATGCTAAAGGTGGCAATAGTGCTTTAATGCGCTACGCCCTTTGTCGATATGCCAGTGTATGCATGCATGCAGCCCTGGTGAGGAACTCTGAGTGCCGCATTCATGACTTATGACGACAACGGGCACTGCATATTAAAGCGCTATGCGACTATTAAAGGGTTAGATCCAGTCTTGCTACAGGCATCCAGAATGCTATACCCAGAGTTGGTGGTCTGGTCCAGACTGCTGTACACAGATTGTAGACGGGATGGCGGGTTGCTGCCAGACTATCCCTCTGGTACGATATGCGGCTGGCGCGGCCGAGCCTGTCTTATATGATGCTGAGTCTAACTATGTATTAGATACCCTACGAGTAACTGAGAGTATGTCAAAATAATCACGGCAAACTGACTGGCGTCTTCATAGGATCATAGGGTGGTTATTATTACATAACTCAGTAACCTTTGGTTATGTGTTAGATAGAGTACACTTGGACACGGTTATTCCATATACCCACTGCCCCACAGGGTCAAGACGAGGTGATTTAAATAATAAGACCCAGACGGGTAAAATAGCCAAAGTCAACAATGACCTGTTTTGGTTTTTTTTGGTTTTTTTTTTTAGCCAATATGGACAAAGAGACACGGGGTGCTGTACACAGGTTGTGGACGGGCTGGTGGGTCACTGCCAGACTATCTCCCTGGTCCGATATGCAGCCGGCGTGGCCGAGCCTGTCTTATATGATGCTGAGTCTAACTATGTATTAGATACCCTACGAGTAACTGAGAGTATGTCA
Organism: Harmothoe impar; assembly: GCA_947462335.1. Taxonomy (NCBI): domain Eukaryota; kingdom Metazoa; phylum Annelida; class Polychaeta; order Phyllodocida; family Polynoidae; genus Harmothoe; species Harmothoe impar. The sequence goes on along the minus strand of OX381719.1, from coordinate 11,204,190 downwards.
AAATAATCACGGCAAACTGACTGGCGCCTTCATAGGATCATAGGGTGGTTATTATTACATAACTCAGTAACCTTTGGTTATGTGTTAGATAGAGTACACTTGGACACGGTTATTCCATATACCCACTGCCCCACAGGGTCAAGACGAGGTGATTTAAATAATAAGACCCAGACGGGTAAAATAGCCAAAGTCAACAATGACCTGTTTTTTTTTGTTTTTTTTAGCCAATATGGACAAAGAGACACGGGGTGCTGTACACAGGTTGTGGACGGGCTGGTGGGTCACTGCCAGACTATCTCCCTGGTCCGATATGCAGCCTGCGTGGCCGAGACTGTCTTATATGAGGCTGAGTCTAATTATGTATTAGATGTGCTACGAGTAACTGAGAGTGTGTCAAAATAATCACGGCAAACTGACTGGCGACCTCATAGGTCAGTTATTATTACATAACTATTATTACATAACTCAGTAACCTTCGGTTATGTGTTAGATAGCGTGCACTTGGACACGTTTATTCCATGTACCCGCTGCCCCACAGGGTCAACACGAGGTGTTTAAATAATAAGACCCAGACGGGTAAAATAGCCAAGTCAACAATGTCCTGTTTTTTTTAGCCAATATGGACAAAGAGAAACGGGGTGCTGTACACAGCTTGTGAACGGGGTGGCGGGTCGCTGCCAGACTATCCCCTGGTCCGATATGCAGTAAATTTTCTGCACCGTGTGACAACGACCGATCAGCTACCAACCTATTTTTGGTTATTTTTCTATTCAGTTTTTGATCAGCGCACTTTATTATCGTGGTTTTTTTTTTTTAATTTTTTAATCATAAATAATATGTAGACTTGGAAAAAAAAAAGAGAGCTGACATGTCGCTGTTTTGTCACTAAACCCAAAGACCCACCCACCCCGTAGGAAGGGTGGACGTTTGTGAACGTTCCCTTAGGTCTCTATTCTTTATTTATTGTGTGGCCCCTAAAGAGGGGCCAACCAACTGACACTGTCAGTTGGTTAGTAGATGCTACTCAACATGGGCGTAATTAATTACACCTAGTGTTGAGAAACAACATGACTGAGCTCAAAAGGCCCCCGTTGGGTGGGGGCCCTTGTGGCACAACGAGTTGGTTCGTTTTTCAGATTACCGACTCGGCGAGAGTTTCTGCCTATGTATCTTTTATAAAGCCTTAGATATGGTGTGGTATTTTTCATCTCGCTATAGTTTAGTTGGTATTCAAAGAAACTGCCTCATTTCTATCAGAAATACACAATATTGAATTGTTTTTATATTTTAATATATTCAGAAGCACACTTTGTTGCCTATATAGCTCATTATGCGTTGAAATGTTCGCGAGCATCGTAGGAATGTACAAATCCCCTATTGTGGCGCCATCTGACGAAAGAGCAAGGAACTATACGTGACCTGAACCCCGCCCTCAGCGCGTTTGTTATTCGCATCTTTGACAGCGACTAAGAGACGCTCAAACTGTCTCTTATTTAGTTTGAACTTATCACAAATTTGTCTTTGATAGGTCGTAGATCGACTTCTGACTTTTTAGTTAGAATAAAAAACAAGTGACGCCGCCACAGACCCGCGCATTAACGCGCTCCGCCGTCTTCAGAGGGCCGAGTCTATAGTACAGTAGATTCTACTGTGTACTTACACTAACAGTGCTACATATACATACCTGAGTCATAAGTGGGTTTTTTTTTTTTTTTTTTTAGGGGAAAAAAAGTGATCTACTCACCCAAACCGCTATTAGTAGGTAACCTGTATGACCCATGCCGCAAACATCTGCCTCGTGACTGATAGTGTACCGGTGGTGAAGTGCTGTTGCAAGAACAATTGAGGCTCTTTATATAGCTGAGAGAGCGAATGGACTAATCTTGTTTTCACCTTGAGCCCCACCCTATTCCAGAGAGGGTATCAAAAATCGCATGTACACGTATATGGGCTTATAGCTGGTGAATAGATAAGGCGGGGCACCTGTGTATACTAAGACTCCAGGGGGCGTTTTAACGACAGGTGTGACGCGCCAGCCCGTGGAGGGAGCTTTTTTGTTTTTCACCTAGAGAGCGTATACAAAGCCTACAGGGGGTGATTAACGCCAGGTGTGACGCGCCAGCCAGTGGCCGGATCACCTCATCTTCTAAGCTTTTGTTTTCACCTAGAGAGGGGATCGAGAGTGTATACAAAAAACTACAGGGATGTTTAACGCGGCCAGCTGCCTACATGCTATAGTCTAAGCCTGTTTTCAGCTAGAGAGGGATCTACATCACCTAAGCCCTTTCCACCCTTAGATCGATCTGATAATTACCATAAAGAAGAGTAATGCGCGTTACATGTATATGGGCTTATAGCTGAGTAAGAGCTTAAGATGCTAGTCAACTGTGTATGCAAAAAAACAAACTACAGGGGGTGTCTAAAGTCGATTGTCATGCGCCAGCGGGCGGACAGAAGTCTGCCACTCTAGCTGTGACTACAAGCGCGTGCGTGTGGTAGACAGCTTAAATCAAACACGAGTTAAGCTCCTTATAGCTTCCTACTGTCTGCGGATTCGAGTCTTTTGTTTTTTTCATGTATTTCCTCGGAGGGTCGAACAGGATTAAAGATGTAACGAACCCGCGCCTACACAGGTAGACAGCCGGTCGCCTTCCTAGTGAGAGTTTTCCTCCTGAGTTAAGAAACTTATCTCGGAGCCTAGTACATAAGCGAGAGTGAAACATGAGTCCCACACACTTCTTCAACCACCTTCAGCATGGCGTCATCAGGAATCACTCTACGTTCTACCGAATGTGAGCAATCCCAACACTACTACAGAGCCGCGACAACACCACATGAGGAGACGTCCATGTTTACTGATGAGTCAACAAGTAGCAAGGTGGAGGTTGGTTTTTATCAAGATTCGTACGGGTGGCTGGAAAGTGTGAGGGCTACTTCTGCAGCTAATGCTGCTGCTCGTGCAAAACGTGAAGCTCGTAAGGTGGAAGTTGGTTTTTATCAAGATTCGTACGGGTGGCTGGAAAGTGTGAGGGCTACTTCTGCAGCTAATGCTGCTGCTCGTGCAAAACGTGAAGCTCGTATCGCTGTTCGTGCTACACATGTAGCATACGAAGTTGCCAATGCTGCTAACAACGTTGCTGTTACTCTCGCCGCTGCTGCTCGTGCTGCTAATCTTTTTGCTACTGTTTCCGCTCTTGCTACCGATGCTGCTGCTACTGATGCTGCAACGTCTGCTAAAAGTGTCGCTGTTGCGGCTGCTGCTAGGGCTAATGCTATTAATGCTTGTACAGCTGCTAAAAAAATAGCCTGTTTTGCTTATGCTAGTCGCAGTGTCGCTGTTACGGCTATGACTGATGCCCATGATGCTAAGTTACGGGCTTCTGCTTTTGCTGAAGATGCTGTTGATGCTCAAGATGTTGCTGCTGCTGCTGCTACTGCTGCTGATGAGGCTGCTGCTGCCGCTGCTGCTGCTGCTGAAGATGCTGCTGCTGCTGCGGCTGATGCTCTAGACACCTATGACGCTGCTGCTCTAGACACCTATGACGCTGCTGCTGCTGAAGATACTGCTGCCGCTGCTGCTACTGCTGCTGCTGAAGATGCTGCTGCCGCTGCTCTAGACACCTATGACGCGGCTGCTGCTGCTTTTGCTGAAGCTACTGTTGATGCTGCTGCTGCTACTGCTGCTGCCGCTGCTGCTACTGCTGCTGCCACTGCTCTAGACACCTATGACGCTCCTGCTACTCCTGCTCTAGACACCTATGATGCTGCTGCTGCTGCTGCTGCCACTGCTCTAGACACCTATGACGCTCCTGCTACTCCTGCTCTAGACACCTATGATGCTGCTGCTGCTGCTGCTGCCACTGCTCTAGACACCTATGACACTCCTGCTACTCCTGCTCTAGACACCTATGATGCTGCTGCTGCTGCTGCTGCTGCTGAAGATGCTGCTGCTGCTGCTGCACTAGTCATCTATGACGTGGCTACTGCTCTAGACACTTATGACGCGGCTGCCGCTGCTGCTGCTGCTGAAGATGCTGCTGCTGCTGCTGCTCTAGACACCTATGACTGAAAACATAGTAGGCGTTATTTACAAACACTGCTGTTACCTATGCCTAAACTTAGTAGGTCTTATTTACAAACAAGAGAGCCACGTGGTGTTGTTTACAAACAAAGAGAGCCACGTGGTGTTGTTTACAAACAAAGATAGTCACGTGATGTTGTTGTGGTCTATCATGTCAATGAAGGGGTCACGTGATCAAGGGGGCGCGGTCTATTATGCAAATGAGGGGGTCGCGTGACTAAATGGCGACCTCTGATTGGCTGGTGATCAAGAGGGCGTGGCTTATTATGCAAATGAAAGGGTCACGTGATCAAGGGGGCGTGGCCTATTATGCAAATGAGGGGGTCACGTGACCAAATGGAAGCCTCTGATTGGCTGGTGATCAAGGGGGCGTGGCCTATTACGTAATTATGCAAATGAGGGGGCGTGGCCTATTACGTAATTATGCAAATGAGGGGGTCACGTGACCAAATGGAGGCCTCTGATTGGCTGCATGTCGATTGAGTAATAAACAGTAGTTAACTATAGTCCCGTTCCGATACATACTATACTACTGACATGTCCACCCTACTATGTTATGTTGTTGAAGGCGGGGGGGGAGGCGACTGGTACATAACAGCTAGTAGATGGGCGACACAACGACACGGCCTTTTAAAACTGACGAACATGCAAAAATTTAGTAGAATGTATAGTAATGATAGGCAATAAAAATCGACACAATGACACGGCCCTTTGGTAAAAATCGACAAGAAATGATAACTATTAGGCAGCAGTCATTTTGGTAACTATCAGGGGTGGGGGAAGAGGGGGTGCAAAGATATTTCGAGTCACTTGCCCAGAAAAATCTACCGACCCACACCCTGTTGCTAAAAGACTGACCACCTCCTTCGGATTTTTTCATGCACAGCCTTAGTCAGCTGTCACCCCTATTGAACTAGCCGGCCGCCGCCGGCCGGCCCAGTCTACTCACGACGGCAGGAGGCGGTGATTTTTTTTTGTTTTACACTTAAGTCGCTCACCACATGCACACGACTCTACTCACAGACAGACACACTCGTCTTAGGGGGTCCTGCTTCATGCCACACGCCTCCTGTAGTTTTTTTGTATACACACTCTAAGCTCATGACCGTTAATCCTTTATACAGCTAATTCGCGTTGAATTAGCACAGTCGGTACACTGCCCACTCATGTCAGTCGATCTCTCAAAAGAGAGGGGAGGGGGGGGGAGAAAGGGATCCAGCTGAAAACGTCACGCATTATGTCTTTTGTTTCTCTTTGTGAATGGCCGCCGGTCAGCCGGCGGCAGCAACCGCTTAATCCTTTATACAGCTAATGCGCATTGAATTGCTGAACAGGGTGGTAAGTAGCTTAGCTCATGACAGTCGATCTCTCAAAAGGGGGGAAAGGGATCCAGCTGAAAACGTCATGCATTATGTCTTTTGTTTCTCTTTGTGAATGGCCGCCGGTCAGCCGGCGGCAGCTGAACAGGGCAGTAAGTAGCTTAGCTCTAGAAGCGAGAAGGCGTATATAAGGGGACTGGAAACCCCCATTCACTCACTCAGTCTTTTGCCGCTCTCTACAGTCACCACCATGAGCAAAAGACAACACCTAGCGCCGTCCAAGGATCTAAGCAAGTTCAAGAACAAGAAGACTACGCGGAACAGCGCTCGTTTAGCGTCAGTGCCTCCTCTTGCTACTGAAGATGAGACTACCGCCGCAACCGCTTTGTCTTATCACCCTCCCGCTGTAGCGAGCGCTCGCAGCAGTAGTAGTAGTAGTAGTAGCGGTAGTAGTAGTAGTAGTAGTAGTAGTAGTAGTGGTAGTAGTAGCAGTACTACTGGTAGTAGTCGTCGTGCTAGCGACGTTGTTACACTCGCGACGGTTGTTGCTGCTAAGCGCGCTGCCGCTGCTACTGCTGCCCCGCCTGCTGCTGCTGCTGCTGCTCCTTGTGCTGCTGCTGCTGGTGCTGGTGATCCTCGTGCTGCTGGTGCTCTTCGTGCTGCTGCTGCTGCTGCTGCGCCTGCTACTGCTGCGCCTGCTACTGCTGCGCCTGCTACTGCTGCGCCTGCTACTGCTGCGCCTGCTACTGCTGCGCCTGCTACTGCTGCGCCTGCTGAGGCTGCTGCGCCTGCTACTGTTGCGCCTGCTGCTGCTGCTGCTGCACCTGCTGCTCCCGCTACTACTACTGACGACAACACTCCTGGCACAGCGCAGTACTGGCAACCGGGTTTTTACCTCCCCACTGCTGTTGCTGATTTTGATGACCTGCCGCACGTTGCACAGCCCCTCTCCACCACTACATCAACCGATGCCATCGACGCCGCTCGCGCTGAGACTTACAGCTATTCGGACACTCAGCCCCTAAACCAAGAAGAAGAGGAGGAGGAGGAGGAGCAGCAGCAACAGGGTGAGACAGAGAACGACGCTGACGACGAGGCTTACGACGAACCCGAAGGGCAACGGGTGGACGGTACGTTTTTTCGGCTCCCCTCTTCCACTACTTTCGACCTCACTTCCACTGGTAGCGCGTCCGGTCCGTGGCGACTGCCCTCACCACCACCTTACGAGGGCGGCGGCGCTTCATCTTCTACCGCTACACTCAGCACTGACGGCGTGTGGCTGCTCTGTTCCAACAACGAGTCGTCGGATACCAGCGCTGACGCTGCTCCTGTTATTGGTTCTGCTGCTGATTCAGCTCACGCTGATGGTGTTACTCTTCTTGCGGGTCTGAAACGTTCTAAGGTGGGTTCCAGAACAACAAGGCCTACTAAGAAGAGAAAAATACAAGAAAAAGAAGAAGATGGACGAGAAGAAGCAGAGAAAAGCCCCCGTCCTCTCGGGTTAGAGTTCTGCTTAGACGGGACTTTGACGCTGGAGATCTGGGAGGACGAGGCTAGACTGTCTAGGAGGTCGCGCTACACAAAAGACGGCCAGGTGAAAGAGGTATCTCTGACCAGAAGCAAGCGAGTGCACTTCACTGCCGACGCGCTGCGCGAGCTAATAGCGCGCATCGCAGAGATCCGCGCAGTGGTGCGCATACGCGACACAGCGTCCGCGCAAGGAAGACCTAATCACACCCCCTGGTTCACAGTGCTGGATGAGGAGGGCGAAGTGTACGCAGCTGTGAGCTACTACAGCGGTAAGAACCTCATCCACGTGCGCAAGTACGAAGGTCCTGACAAAAAACCCACACAGCAGGGGGTGACGCTGTCCGCCAGAGCGCTCAAAGAGTTGGATGACAAAACAGAGATTATTCTCAAATTTCTCGGTATAGATTTGGAATGAGAGACGCTCAACGCTCACGCGTGCACACACACAGTGTTTGACGTACGCTGTATGAGATAGACAGACGGATACACAGACAGCAGACAGATAGATAGATAGATAGATAGATTGATAGATAGACAGATAGATAGATTGATAGATGGATAGATAGACGGCTAAGTAGTTGGGAAAAAACTTTTTTTAATTGGTAACTAAGTGAAAAAACAAAAAAAAACAAAAAAAACATGACGCAGTACGTCTGTGAAAAGTGTTTCAAAATTTTTAAAAGACCGTACAATCACGAGAGACACGTAGAAAAATGTAAAGTAAGACCTAAGTTTTGCCCTCTATGCGGCGAAGGCGATTGCCGAAAGATCACCTGTCGACGCGAATCGCTGGATGGGGTGACTATCCCTCCGCGCATATGTGCTGTACCGAACGGTGAGGAAACGTTCAAGGCGAATTGGCCTGCAATACAAACGGGCGTCAGGATGCACGGGACTCGCGTGAGTGTAACAAACTTCAGGCTACCAACCGGCGAGTTGAGTGACGCTGTAGATACTATGCGTCGCATCCACTTCACGCAAAGATTCAGATACAAAGTGGGTTTCTCGGTAAGCTTACTCTTACAACACAGAGAAGACAAGAGCAAACTGCGCTACTTTCACGCCTCCCAGAACTCTCATACAACCACTCCCTACTATAACTAATTCAGAAACTTTGGAAGAGCTCCTCTCAAACATGGAAAACACCGTCGCTTGCGAGGAAGTACAGAAACTTTGCGACGCTGACACCAAGTGGCACGTTCTTTTTCCTAGTAATTTGAACATTTGCGTTTACATGGGACCGGGGGAATTTCCCATAGGCGGTAGGATCACTCAGGCCGGTCGAGTTGGAAAGAGAAGCGGCGTGTTAGATTTTCCCAACAAGGACAACCTCTGCGTCTTCCGCTGCATTTCCTTTCACTTATACAACACCAGCAAGCGCGCTTCAGATTTGTTACGTCAGTTCTGTCCCGCTGCCACACCTGAAACCTTTCCGGGTTTCAACATCCGCGACTTACCTGCGTTAGAGAACTTGTTTGACGTACAAATAGCGGTTTACACCGAGTCGCGTCAGGTGCCGGGGCGGAAGTTGAGAAGACGCGTTACTCTGATCAGACCGCCTTCCAGAACTCGGGCCACCCAAGGTAAAGTCAACCTACACCTGACGGCGAAAGGCGGTTTGCACGTCTCTCTGGTCACGGACTTCAACGCGTACGCGGGCATATACGAATGTTGCAAGTGTAAGGCGGCGTTCACCACCGAGTTCTTGCTGAAGAGACACAGGAACCAGCTTTCCTCTTGCCGACAAGTCAAGTTGCGCTACGTAGGTGGCATCTACCAAAATTCGAGAACGATTTTCGAAGCGCTAGCAGACTTCTCCATTTTTCCTCCCGACGGACATTCCGGAATCTACCCTTACAAGATCACCTTCGATTCCCAGGCTTTCTTCAGACCGTGCAGAGAACCGTCGACGGAACACGTGTCCCTGCTGTGGGATCACGTCCCTTTGTCGGCTAGCGTCGCATCCGACTTTCCGGGGTGGGAGGGGCCAGTCTGCTTCGTCAGAGAATCCGACGCAGATTCCGACCCCTTGTTGGACGGAGTTTTAAATCACATAAACGAGAATGCCAAAGTCATCGGGGAAGCTGTGCTAGAACTTTACCGACCGACGTTAGCGAAGTTAGATGCGGCGATAGGTGAAGCTCTCCTGCTAGAGGAGGCGACATTCACCCCTTCTCTAGGCGGCTTCGCTGCGGCTCAGACCAGACACCCGTTAGTTCAACTGAAGAAGCGGCTTCTGAGATACATCCGTCAAGCTCCAGTCGTGGGCTTCAACTCGGGACGTTACGACTTGAACCTGATCAAAATACGCCTTCACTCGTTCTTTGCCTCCGGAGACCGAAGAAACCAAGAATTCAGCGTCATAAAGAGAAGCAATCAATACTTGGCGGTTTACACACAGCACACGGTTTTCTTGGACGTAGTCAACTATTTGGCACCCGGTTACAACTACGCGAACTATTTGGGAGCTTTCACCAGAAACGAAGAGAAAGGTCACTTTCCTTACGAATGGATGACGTCTTCCAGGAAACTGGGAAACAGAACACTGCCACCGAGATCGGCTTTTGACAGCGAACTGACGGGCGTCAAAATGTCCGAATCCGACTACGCCGCATGTCAGAAAGTTTGGTCCGACGAGAAGATGCAAACTATGGGAGATTACTTGATCCACTACAACAACAAAGACGTCAAACCTTTCATAGAAGCTCTGAAAAATCACGCTAAATTTTTCCAAGATCGCGGCATTGACATGTTGAAAGACGGGATTTCTCTCGCCGGTTTGACTTTACGGTTCCTCTTCCAAAACCTAGAAGACGCGTTCACAACGTTCCCCCAGTTCGACGCCGTCCTCCACGCTCTGATCAAAGAAAATCTAGTCGGCGGTCCTTCCATCATCTTCCATAGATTTCACGAGAAGGGCACCACGCGGATAAGGGAGCACAAGTACGGCGAAGAAGCGAGACCTTGCCAGCACATCCTAGGCCTAGACGCTAACTCTCTGTACTTGCACTGCATGAGCGAAGCGCACTGCACAGGCTATTATGCAGACGACCTGAGACCGAGTTTGAGCCCGAAATTAGGCAAAGAAACTCTCACAGCGCTTTGGAGTGGTTACGCTTCGTAGAGCACGACCGCGACGTGAAACTGCGCCACGCTTTCAACGGCGGCGAGATGGTTCTAGGCTGTCGAAGAATTCGCGTCGACGGGTTTCACGCGGCCTCTAATACGGTTTTCCAGTTTCACGGGTGTTGGTTCCACGCTCACGAGTGCATACCGTCGCACCGATATCAGTGCGCTTCACTGAGGGAGGAGAGACGCGACAGAACGGCTAGAGTAAGCGCTTACTTGAAAGCGCTAGGTCACAAGCTGGTCGTCGTGTGGGAGTGCGAATGGAGAGAGATGAAGCGTCGAGATGAGCGGGTTAAGGCCTCCCAACAACACTGGAAGGTTGACGCTTTGAAAGTGTCTCGAAACGCAATGAGCGGGAGCGACATCCTTTCCGCTGTCAAAGACGGGAAAATGTTCGGTTTAGTTCAAGTGGACATCACTACGCCGCCTCACCTACGAGACTACTTCGAAGAAATGACCCCCGTTTTCAAGAACGTGTCCGTTTCAAAATCAGACATAGGACCTCACATGTCAGACTTTGCGCAGGAAGAAAAGCTGTTGAACACGCCTCAGAGATGTCTGATAGGGAGTCACCACGGAAAAAATATTCTCTTGGGAACGCCCCTTCTCAAGTGGTATTTAGAGCACGGTTTGATAGTCACCAAAGTGCAGCTGGTCGTAGAATACCTACCTAAACGCTCCTTTGCCGGTTTCGCGGACGAAGTAATGGCGGCGCGAAGACGTGGCGACGTGAAAGAGAACGAGAAAATTCTGTCAGACTGTTACAAGTTAATGGGAAACGCCACGTACGGTAAAACAATCTGCAACAAAGAAAAACACACGGCGGTGAGTTACACTGACAGTCGGAAGTTCGAACTATTGGCCAATTCGTGGCGCTTCAAAAAGGCGTCCGAGTTGAGTTCTGATCTGTTTGAAGTCGAACTACAACCGAAAACAGTCAAGAACAACCTCCCTATTCAAATAGGGTTCATGGTATACCAGTACGCGAAGTTGAAAATGTTAGAGTTCACATACGACTTCTTGGATAGATTCGTCGATCGGCGCGATTATGCTCTTTGTCAAATAGACACCGACAGTCTTTACATGGCTCTCAGTGGTGACACGTTGGATGACCTAGTCAAACCTCTCCTGAGAGAGACGTACTTCAGAGAGAAACGAAAGTGGATTCCGACAGCGGTGTGCGACAATCACTTAGAGCTTTTCGTGAAGACAAAAACGGAAAGAGTGCGAGAATGGTGTCCGCCGCCCGGCGGATGTTGTGAGAGACGTTACCTTCACGATCTGAGAACTTCGGGGCTTATGAAAGCGGAGTGGGAAGGTGACGGGATCCTAAGTCTCAACCCTAAGACTTACATTTGCTACGATCGAGTCAGCGACACCGGTGAAAGAAAATCCAAAAAATGGAGTGCAAAAGGTGTACAGAAGAAACAAAACCCTAAAGAACCAGGCGACTTCTTGGATGTTCTTCGCCAACGAAAAACTCTCCTTGCGGTAAATAGAAATTTCAAAGTGGTGCAAAACAAAATGGTCACCTACACCATAGAGAAAGACGGCGTGCGCTACTTGTATTATAAGCGTCGCGTGCATTCTGACGGTGTGACAACGAGTCCTTTAGAGATATGAAAAAAAAAAATAAGTGTGTTATTGATTGATTGAGTGCATCTTTTCAAAAATAGAGTGTTTATCAAGATTGAAAAAAAATGAAATAAAAAATAAAATAAAATTATTGTTGTGTTTTTATTTTCATACGTCTTCTTTTATTAGTAAATCGCGTGACCTCTTAAAGTGTCACTCATGTGACGACGTCACTTCTAGTCACACTCCGGTCGCGGCTGATCGCCTCATTAGGGCACGTGATAAACAAAAAAATTAAGAGACACACTTCTTCCTCTCGAGAGGAAGAAGTGTGTCTCTCGATTAAATTCTTTTCTTTCTTTTTGTTCTTAAAAGAGACAAACGCCCCTTAGAGTGCCCCCCCACCCCCCTAGAGTGCCCCCCTCCCCCCTCCCCTCCCCTCCCCTCCCCTCCCCCCCACCCGCCCCATGCATCCTAAAAGCGCCCCCCTCCCCATGCATCTTAAAGGGGCCCCCCTCCCCCCCTCCCCCCCTTCCCCCCTCCCCCCTCCCCTCCCCTCCCCCCTTATACACTCTAAAGAACACTTCTACCTAGTTCAATAAGTCACTTCCAGTCGCTCATAAAAAATAAAATGAAAAAACAAACTTATATTGTTGTGTTTTTTATTGGTTTACCAAAAAAAATAAGAGACTCGCCTCCTCCTCCTCCAAAAAAAATATATATCACATTTTAAAGCGCATGACCCCTTAAAGACGCTCATCTCTTCATTAAGTCGCGTGACGTCACTTCTTCCGGTCAAGTGATCAATCAGGTCACTTCCGGTCACGTGATCCTCAATGAGGTCACTCACTTCCGGTTGTCCATTAGGTCATGTGACGTCACTTCCGATCACGTGACTCATCAGGTCACTTCCGGTCACGTGATCCTAAATTAGGTCATATGACGTCACTTCCGGTCCCCTAAGTAGGTCATATGACGTCACTTCCGGTTAAGTAGGTCATATGACGTCACTTCCGGTCACGTGACCAAATGGCGGCCTCTGATTGGCTAACTAGGTCATGTGACGTCACCACTAATCCCCTAAGTAGGTCACTTCCGGTCACGTGACCAAATGGAGGCCTCTGATTGGATGCATGTCGATTGAGTAATAAACAGTACTTAAGCATAGTCCCCTTCCGATACATATTATACTACTGACGAGCCCTGGCTTACCCAGGAACTGAAAACTAAAATCGCTGAGAAAAACTTAGCTTTAAAAAAGGCAAGAAGAACAAATTCTGTAGTAGATTGGCACACTGCAAATAATATGAAAAATCAGGTATCGTCCAGTTGCAAAGAGGCTCATAGACTATACGTTGTTGGCGAAGCTGAGAGGAATGTAAATGATTCTAAAGAATTTTGGGCAGCGATGAAAAAACTCATTCCTGGCAAGTGCGTCCAAACTAATTAATTTAAAAGACTCAAATGGAAATTTAATTGATATCAATGATACGCCTGACTTCATAAATAATTTCTTTTCTGAAATTGGCCCCAAGCTGGCCTCTACTCACACCAAAGAGTGGAGTTTTGAAGGAGTCACAGTCGACGAAGCCCTTGCTGATCTTATTGTCACTGAGGATAATGTACTAAAAGTGATAAAGGATTTAAATGTCAATAAATGCTCAGCGATTGATTTTGTTTCAACCAGGGTATTCAGAGATTCAGTAATGGCTGTACCTTCTAAATTCACTAAGATTGTAAATTTATCATTCTCGACTTCCAAAATTCCTGATAGTTGGAAACAGGCCAAGGTTACCCCCCTACCAAAATCAGGTGATATGTCAAATGTGTCAAATTTTAGACCCATCAGTCAATTGCCAGCTCCAGGCAAAGTCTTGGAAAGAATTATGCACTCGCACATATTGTTACATTTGGAAAATAATCATGTACTTGCCAAAGAGCAAGGTGGCTACCGTAAACATTGCTCTACCGTAGATACTATAAGTAAATTAACTGATGATATTTTAAGATCTAGAAATAAAGGTGGTATCACACTGGCAGCCTTTATCGACATCAAAAAGGCGTTTGATTCCGTAAATTATTTAATACTTTTCAGAAAACTAGAAAAATACGGTATTAAAGGGAATACTTTGGCATGGATTCAAAATTATTTTCAAAATAGGACACAAGTCACGGTATGCAATGATACGGTATCTAAAGTGGTAAATATGACATGTGGGACCCCCCAGGGTAGTATCTTGGGTCCTTTATTCTTTTTGATTTATGTTAACGATTTAAAAACTTTAAAAATGTTAAAGAATTAAGAAAAAATCTAGCTTTTAAGACATATATGCTAGCTATTCTGAAAATGTATGTACCGGTAGCGATCCTGTTGATTATCTACCGTACTTATGTATTACCCCTCTTCGACTATGGTGACATAATATATAATAGTACAAGTAAGACGAGTAGTAGTTTACTCCAAACCCTTCAAAACAGATGTTTAAAATACTGCTTGAAGGTCCCCATACTAACTCCTACCTGTGACATCCACAAATCAGCTGAGCTACCAAAACTGTTAGATAGACGTATTTATCATGCACAAGTCTATGGTTTTAAAAAATCCAAGAAAGTGGATACCCTAAATATACGCCCTAGAAATACTAGAGAAGCTGATGCCCCCCTGTTGAAATATTCAAATATTGTATTGACTTCATATGAGAAATCTACGGAAGTATTTGTTGCACAAACTTGGAATGCTCTCGACAAAGAATTTAGGAATATTGTAGAATTATCGAAATTCAAATCTGAAATGAAAACCCTTTTAGCAGAGAAAATCAGTCTCTATGACTGATATGCCTCCTTTTATTTTTATTATTTTTATTAATGCATCCTGACATATTGTCGACCACTTTGATTTGATTTTATATAGCACTGTTTGATTACCAGACTATGTACCTCGTTATACCGGTAGTTTTGATACACTTTTATATCATATTATCGTGATTTCTCCTGAGGAAAAATGTTAAAGTGATATGTTCTTTAGCTACACCATATCGCCTGTATTTGTGATACTTGATGAGTCTAAATACCTGATTGATAAAAAGATTACCGTATGAATCTTACTGTAATGTCCTGTAAGTCCTGTCTGTCCACCTTGCTCTCTACAGAACAAGTGTATCTTTAATGAATAACGTGATAATATTGAAGGTTAGCATTGAAAATCAGCCCTGCTGAATGCTACCCTGATCCTCATTGACTGTGATATATTGTATTTTTTTACGTATTCTTCCAATATTACATACCAAGAGACGCAATTGTTGTATATAAATTATCTGTGCTATGTATTTGTCAACGTTGGATGAACCTTGGAATCAAGCGTGTAAAAATTTGTGGTCAATAAATGATTAAAACACCTCCAAAAAAAAAAAAAAATGATAACTGAAATTTTACCTTGGAGGACCCTTTTTCCTTGACTGTACACATATATACTTAATTTCTGATATGAAGGGCTTTGATGAAAAATAGCTAGTAAATATGTGTAATATCTTTTGAATCTGCAAGATAACACATATATATACAATATAATATCCTGATTAGAAAGAATAATGATTGATTTAATCGATGTTGGGAGACATAATTATAAAAAAGAACGAGGCTGAAATCATATATTACCATAAAACATCGCGTATAAGCTGCACCCCGACTTTGAGCCGATCCATTAGCCGCACCAGAGATCTGATTATGGTGCCTTTTAGTACTGTGCTGTAGTAGCAAATGCTCTCGTAAAAATCACACTCTGACCTGGGGCTGCACCCCCGATCTGACACGCGTAGCTTATACGCAAGGTTTTACGGTAGGCCTATTTCTAGTCCTTTAAGGGGTCAAACATATAAAAAGAAATCCTTTGGCAACAAACAGATTTACAGCTAACCTTTTATGCTAAATGGGCAGTAATATTAATCAATATGTATAGGTCAATAAGCAGGCTGGTGAGGCCAATTCTAGTGTAGTCATCAACATTATAATATATGTGTTTAATGATTTGTGTTAGAATATGACATTGTTTTTTACCACAGGTTTTAACACCCATGAAATGTTTTTCTCCTTTTAGGTTTGAATGTGAATCCTCTAGAAATTCATTAATATATTCAATGAAAAGGGTTGCATAATCATGACATAGTAGCAAGTACATCATTAGTAAGAACACAATAACATTTCGTTTTTATTAGAGAGGACCACTGTGGTGTTAGCTGCTCAGCTATGTGTGTGCACTCGCAGGGAGTACTTGAACATAAATGTGTCAATGATAATCTCCCACCACTGTACATCTTGAGTAACAGGTTTCTATGGCATTCCACTGTGGTTAATGACACCAATGATATATGAGACTAACGTCATGTCTATTGGGGTGTGTGTGCTGCAGGTAGGGATGGAGGATGGGGAGGAGCGTGTAAGAGGAGGTGGCGTACTATTGTCTTGTTTCTACACACAAGTACAGGTACAGCCCTTTTGTGTTAAAGGGCAGAGTAATACCATGCAATAAAGAGTGGATATGTGCTTTGAGTCTGTAATGTAACTAGTAAAGTATTATGTTGGACCCATGGGTATAGGAGGCCAATGGCTGAAAAAAGAAGTTGGTCTACTTCTATATAACTATAAGTGGACGGTGGATTACTGGGCAAACACGGGTTTGTCCCCAATGGGTTTGTCCTAGCACCAGCTGTAGTGGTATGTAGAGAATATAGATTCACCGTCTTGGTACATTCAGCTATAATCTCACTGAGTGAATATGCTGAGTCACATGTAGGAAGGGTGAATGCGCCATCTTGGTACAAATACATGCCAAGCCTTTCAACGAGTACTTTAAGGTGCTCCGTTTATGATATATGAATGCCAACCTAGCTCGTCTACTTGCCAAGCCAGCATTCATCCATTATACCAAACCGGTGGGAGTAATTCAAAGTGCATAAGACACACACACATGTATTGTTGTTACCAGAAATAATGTCAAGGGTTTCATTAATCTATTATAGCAATAAGGGCCATAGTACATTACAGCAGAGGTTAATTTACATCATCCTGCACCCAACACAGATATGTCAAACAGGCAACCAGAAAGGTGCTTGGCTCTGAACATAGTAAAGCATATTGACATAACCTGAAACACACACTTTTATTCTAAAACAATTACTTTCTCGTGCTTTGATTTATATTACGCATTTGTAGTAATACAACAGATGCACTGCTAGGCCACCCCAACTATATGCGTGCACTCGCACGGACTACTTGAACCTAAAGCTGTCAGTGTGATATCTGCTGACAGCCCCCCCCCCATAATCCACTCAAGACTACACATCCAGGTAAACCAGTCTGTGCATCACACTGCCCCATGGTCATTATGGCTGTATGTTATCACTGACAATTCACTCATTGGTAGGACCTGAAAGTAATGTTGTCTTTAAAGACGATTGAATTGTAGTATAGGGAAGGAGTATTGGACAGAAGGCAATGAGCCCTGACAAAGTAATAGCCTTCAGTTTTAGTAGTACTCAGCATTAACCACTATCAGAGAATAGGCTGAGGGGTGAGGCGCAGTGAATTCAGCATTCACAACTAGTATTAGTTAGTTAAATATATACCTGACATTGGGGATACTTTTCAGCACAAGTTGATTGTTATGGTTTTTGGGGGAAGGGCTGGTCCAAAGGTTATTTGCACATTATCAACTATTACCAGTTAGCTACCCAGACTGTATTGAACGAATTGCTTGAGTTAAAGTGATATGGTCAGATTTTTTCCAAATTTTAAATCCTACTTAGATATATTCCAAATGTTAGCACAATGTCATATTAGGAGGATAAGGAACAAAACAATGTCATCTATGGGCAATAGGATCCCATTTAGAGCGCATAACGTGGCCCAGGTACAGTGTTTTACAGTATGTTTTCAATGGGGAAATTATAGCGAGCACTCCAAAAGTCTTAAATTGGGCATAAAACTGAAGATTGACTGAATTCGAAGCTGAATTATGGGGAATATTGTTAAATAAAAAAGGTAGGACATGTAGTATGATCATATCGGACATTCTTGTTCATTTTTAACAAAATTGATTTTTGAGCCCTAATAATTGGACCATGTCACTTTAAGAATTAACAGTTTCATACACTTTGTGTCTATCTGTGCATGTGTATAAGCCAAGTATATCGTTACCAAGATATATGCCTTAAGCTATCAATATAATCAGTTTGAACTTTATCAGTATCAGCTCTGGTTAAATTGTCGAGTGTTTGACTAACGTTAACCATATCTAGAGGCCTATAGTCTTACATATTGTCTTACATACAGGTACATACATATATATGGCTGTGTCTCATGAGATCGGGCCGATTGAAACGTTTTTGACCGGGTGCCAGCTTTGACTGGGTCACGTATTTGACCGGGTGCCAGCTTTGACCGGCTGACATAAAACGGTTTATCTAGGGCAGGCAAAGCCATATATGAAGATACAACCACCGCCATTTTCTTTATTTCATCCCTTACATATCATAGAAGAAATTTATTATTCTTAAATATCTTTTTATGGTGGCCTAGCTAACTAAATCATCTACCTATATAAAGGTTGATCAGTTTCCGCAAATAATGCTCAGATATTCGCAAATTAGATATTCAGGTTGAACCTACAATCACACGAATATTGCCCCGAAATCAAGGGGGGGAAACCCAATCATTCTACTTTACGCTTTATGGTATTTAAGGCAGGATTTCCCCAACCTGATATAAGGATAGAAGAGGGCATGGCACCTGTCAAATGTAATCCCTTGGTACCAATACCATGGGCATATATGAGCATAATACTACAGAAGGAGAAGATGGCGTGGCACCTGCCAAATGTGATGGGAGGGTGATGACCTTGGTAACAGTAGTCGTGTATGATGAGAGGATGCTACCTTGCTAACATACAGAGGCGTAGGAAGCACATCTTCATTGGGGGGGGGGCAGGGCAGCCCAGGGGGGGCCACTCCAACCAACTTTATGTATCGGTTTTAACACATGATGTATCATATGTATACACACTTATATTAGATTGTATGGAAAAGTAGTATTTGAGCCCCCTTTAGTTCTAACTTGGGGGTCCAGCCCATTCTGCACCCACATTTCCCTATGTGGGAAAGGTCAGAATTGGAAATTATGTGTACCATATGACATGTCTTGACAAATATTTGGGGGGCCCAAACATATGCAGGTCCCCCCTCCTCAGTGATTAGGGGGGCCCGGGCCCCCCCGCCCCCCCCCCCTTTTCCTACGCCACTGACATAGGCCTACACACTATTACAGGGACAGAAGAGGGCGTGGCATCTTTCAAATGGGACGGAAAGAATGTAGGCACACTACTACAGGGACAGATGAGGGTCACCTGCCAGACATGATGAGAAAATGATACTTTGGTAACATAGGCCTACAAAGTACACACACTGCTACAGGGACAAGGGCAATGGCATGGCACCTGTCTAATGTGACAGGAGGATGGCACTAAATATTATTAAGCATAATACTACAGGGATGAAAGGGCAGTGGCGCTGGTCAAATAGTGGTTGGCACCAGAAAGATAGGAGTCAATTTCTTTCTTTCTGATGGCACTATTGTACTAGGGTAGATTCACCCAAATACAGACACACACCTCATGTCGGACACCTTTAGCATTAAAAAGCATAATTCATCCTTAATTATTTGACATTTGTATGGGCATCCCAATAGAATTCAGGTGTTTTTGTTACCAACAAAGGAAATGGCATGTCTTTAAACTGATCATATCCTAAAGTGGGTCTATTTTAAGGTGAGGAGCTATTGTCTGATTTGTCAAATTAAGTCAGACAGGAGTGTTGTCACACTAAATCTGGCTTATCTATACATAATCAATGACCTATATAGAAGGTTATATATATTCTCACATCCATAATAGCAGAAACATATTAATTAAGAAACAGAAACAATCATTTAGAGACCTTCAAAAGATATGATGTAATTACACCCTGAGCCAGACACAACTATACCTTGCTGTTTTCTTTTCATCTAAAATATATAAGATGCAAAACTGTTGGTATCCTAGCACATATTATCATATCTATCAAATTATCAAAATATATTTCAAAGGTGAATGTGTTTAATATCTTTAATATTACATAAAGGCTCGATGAATAACAGTATGTCTGCTACATTAGTAAGACAGATCTTTCACTATTACTTTAAGAAAATAATAGAAACCCAGTGTCCGACTTCAGGTGAAATTGGGACTAAATATTCCCTAACTTTGATGACAAATAGCTCAGTCCAATTTACATATTATGCAATAATTCGTTATTGGATAATCTCCCAATACTTTTCTTTCCATAGGTATCATGATGAGAAAATTAGGCACATTGCCACTGCCAAGGAGCATTAGGGTAGTAGCAGGGTCTCAATACAAGCTATATTAAACAGGCTCTGCCCTCACCAGAATGCATCCATCTTGTGCCCTATGCTATGATTGACCGACACCAGGACCAACCACAGGTTGTGTTATGCTTCACCCACCAACTACCACATTATCCTTACCATAACGACTCCCAGAACCAGCACTACTAACACATCTTCTTTGGGACTGATCATTTTTTAACAAGGGGGGGGGAACAAATTTGGACCCCTTGACTGGGGGGGGGGGGGGGGGATGAAAAAAAAATTTACCCCTCGGGGGGGGGGGGGCATTCTCCCAGTGTGGTGTGTGCTATATTTGGTACTCCCATTCCCAATCCCATACCCCTCCCCGCATGGCCTATAATTGCGGTCTTCAAATATCAGGTGGTTGGCGGTGGTAGCTATATAAACCCCCTTTAAACCCGCAGGTCTCGGTACCCCTCCAGCGGCAGTTGGAGTGGAGTCGGGACAGGTACTCAGCGCTATATATAGGGGCACTGGGCCTTTAAGGGAGGGTAATACATAGTCATTACTATTGGCTACAATATGTTTTTCATGCTCAATAATGTGTCTAGACATAGGAAAGTATTGTTATACTAATAATTTCAAGTATCATCATTATGAAATTTTCACCTTTTTAGTGTAAGGGCGGATTAGGTCAATTTGAGGTTGCATAAACCAATATGCATTAAGGAGCCATTGGACAAGACCTAGTCACAATGAATTAAAGTAATATAGAGGAAGAGTGACAACAAAACTACTATTTTCATAATGTGAGTAATTAAAGGAAACAGCAGGTGAGTGGTTTAGTGCCGCAGGTCATTTGCTCCAAGTATATATAATTATGCGCATATGAGAAGTCAATAGACACCTTGTTTGTGAGGACTCAGCTGAAACCATAGGATGTTGATTCTGTGACCCAACCAACCTGTCAAGAAAATAATTTGGTAGTTGTATTAATAGAAAAAGGAATCTAACAAAATAAATTCAAAACTCATATTTCTTTTAATGTAATGTCAAGGGATCCCCTTGTGGGGTTCTGGATAACCTTGAACTATGACCTTTGCTAGGGCCCAACAAAGGGCTAACTACCTGTATGGTTTAACACTGGGAGATCTTTGTGACAAGGAACATATATTTAGAATCATGTGAATGAATATTCAGTTTAAGAAAGTAATCGTATATATTCTGCTTGCCTCTAAACATTGTGTTGACTAAATACCCAGTGCCTCTAAACATAGTGAGGCCACGGTACATCCACGCAACATAAAACACACAATTTCACTCAAAGATAATTACTTTTCATGCAGTAATTCATATTGCATATTTAATACAGGATGGTCAATGTGCTACTAGGCTATGAGCGTGCACTCGCATGGACTACTTGAACCAGGTGTCCATGATATCAGCTGATAGCACCCCCTATACAACCGTGATGTGTATCAAGTAACGTGATGTGTAGTACTACACATCAGGGCTGGCTACGTGATCTGTATCTAATTAACGTGATCTGTATCAAAACAATGTAATCTGTATCAAAATTGTGTGATGTGTATCAATGTGATGTGTATCAAGATGTGTATTATAATGTTCTACACATTCAAGTATTAAGAGTTTATTAACCCTTTAACTGCTGACCTTGAAAAATGTAATTTGGTCAATACCCAGTGGGCACAAAATTCAGTCCAACGTTGAAATAACATTGAATCAACATTGAATCAATATTGACAACCAGTTATCAATGTTGATTCAATGTCTTGTGCCCACTGGGTAACCACCGGCCCTATGCCATGAAAGTTTGAAACTGGCATACAGGTGATGCCCTGTGCTAATGACTAAGGAGTGAAATATGTTGTTTTTGGATATGGAATTTTCAATTTTCTGACATGGGGGCATAGTAACTGTGTAGACATATTGTTGGATGGTTTCAAAAATACTTAATGATATTTGTTTATTAAAATAGCAGTCATTTGATTGTATTTGTATTGTACTGGTGCTGGCCAGTGACAGCAGCGTTTTTTCAGGGATATTTTAGATGCTGTCCAGAGGCAGCAGCGGCCCTTAAAGGGTAGCGTTTTTTAATGAAAGGCTGGAGTTGCTAATGATGCTAGTCTTTTCATATGCCTCTTCATTTAAGGGGCCAAAAAGTTCCTGTCTTCACTAGGAATAGGGTACCCTTTCACTCATAAATTGGTAATCAGAGAGTGTATTTTCAATCCTGTTACAATGATGGTGTAAGGTATTTATAATAGGGAGTGCTTCGGTCTCTTTGCCAATTGGATCCCCAACATTTATTTTTCTCAA
The DNA here is from genome assembly GCA_947462335.1 of Harmothoe impar. Classification (NCBI taxonomy): domain Eukaryota; kingdom Metazoa; phylum Annelida; class Polychaeta; order Phyllodocida; family Polynoidae; genus Harmothoe; species Harmothoe impar. The sequence continues at coordinate 11,181,819 of OX381719.1, read as the reverse complement.
TAGTTTTTATTGCGTCCTAAGTAGGTTACAGAATGTTCCTCCCTGACCAATTATATTAAACTTGTAGTAAAAAAAGGGGTTCATTGGGTTAAATAATAACATATATACATGAAGTAAAATTGGATTAATCTGTCCTGTATGATATTTGCATTGAAAAACAGGGTATGGCGAACTACATGTCTTATTATATACTTCATTTAACATTGGAAAATAATTGAAATACAATACGTTGCAAAGTCATATAAGATTGATTCAATGATAAAGATATGAGGGTTACAGTTGATCCACAACATGTTTGTTGATACCTATAAAGATTGGAAGTGCCTTAATTCAGGTAGCCCTAAGTTACTACACATCACGTTCGTTACTACACATCATGTTTCTTTGATACACATCTCGCTTGGCTGGTCAGCAGTGTAGGCAGTAAGTGTGAAGTTACTACGCATCACATTCTTGCACCAGTGAGAAAGGCCTTAGAAAAGTGATTGGATATCCAGACATTCTCAATGATAACTTCCATTCAAATTTCTCATGCAACAGTATTTATTACAAGAAGGAACTACTGGCATTTGATCCTGAGCTCCGTGCACTCAAAGGGAGAACATGAACCTAAAGGTGTCAATAATATCACAACCTTCCAACCCCACCTCTGTTCGCTTATAAATTTATTCTGTACACTTAAACGAAAGGGTTGAGTGATCCCAACATAGTAACCAACCATTTATATATAATAACACAATAACACTTCAAGGTTACAACGAGAGAGGACCACTGTGGTATCTGTGTGCACACGCACGGATTACTTGAACCCGAGGTCTCATTGATATCCCTCCCTCCCCCTTCCCCCGGTGTCTGTCTTAAGGCATCCAAGTTATCAGTATGAATTTTATCTATGTAAATTCTGGTCAAGTATTTAAGTGACGTCAATCATATCTTTGAGACTAAAGTCCTGTCTATTGTATTGTCTCTACACACATGTACAGACGCCGCCCTTATGCGCAGAAGGCCAAAGACGAATAGGCCAAAACATGGTAGATATGTGCTTGGAGACTAGTCTGTAATGTATAACTACTGGTTGCCAGATAGGCCAATACCATATGCAAACATTTGTCTCTTCAAATACTTAAAACCTCCTTCGGTACTGGATAGCGGGGATGTCACAAAAATCAATGGTAAAAACTACAAATATGTATGGTGTATAAGAAAATAAAAATGCTGCAATTTTACACGGACCAAAACATTTTCACCCTTGCCCCTCCTCCACTACGATATAGATGGGACGGGCCTCATTCAGGTTCATGGCCTTATATGCATACCGTACCGTTGTGTTTAAGCGCCCCTTTAAACTTATGAGGAGTGTTTACCCCCAGTGCTTATACAAGACAGGCGCTTATTCAAGATCCAGTTTTACTGCTTTAGAGTAATTTCAAGACCCTCATACCCCCGGCTCTTATACAAGACCGGCGCTAATTTAATACCCGGCGCTAAAACGCAATGGTACAGTAGTAGGACAAACATCTATACTGAAAACAGCTGAGGATGCTCACCACTACACCATCTCAGCCTCACATGGTTAAGAGGCTTTAGTCGGCAATTTTGACCCTCTGACCTCAGGTATCCTTACGCTAGACCTGAAGTGAAGTTTTTGCAAAATACAGAGGTTTCGCGAAATACGGTGGCTGGTTATTCACCTATAGCGAAATACAAGGCTCAGTGCTGCACTCTAGCCGACCTGATGTTTCGATTTTTCATTTAAAAGTAAAGAATTATAAATGATAAGTATACTAAATAGACAGGGGTAGACACAAACGCTGGCCCGGGAGCCAATGGCCCATAGTTTTGGGTCTGGGCCCGTAGTTTTCAGAGTGTTTGCTCTACATGTCAGTTTTTACCGCTTGTGAATCGGACCATTATTAAGGTTTCTAGAGACTATTTAAGGTACTTAACACAGTCTAACTGATTTCAGATCGACCAACAATTTTTCTTAATGACTCACAAAACACAAAGAAAAGAAAAATATATCACAGACTTACAAAGAAAAGAAAAAAAATACTATTTCAGAGACTTCATTTGCCTTTTGGAGGGTATTCTAATTTAGGTGCATTATAGGTCCTCCTGAGAAAATCATATTGTTCTACATTTTTCCACAGAAAAAAAAAACCAACAATATCTCAATAAAAAAATGCAGGCATGCATTTATACCTTATATGATCATCAGAAACATGTTGAAAACAAAACAAAAATAGGGGGTCACAGGCAAAATGAAATTATCCTGAATCAATCAAAATGATTTCTAATATGTTCACTGTATAAGCCTATGGGCATGGCAAGTTGGAAATTTAGTGATCAAAATGTGTAGAATGTCAAGGTGTGACACTTGAATGGCAAATAAAGGAAGATAATAACTTATAAGTGGGGCAATCTGCAAATATCATGGTTTTAGGTCGTTCCGTTTTCAAAACTCTCAATATATGGGTCTATTTTACTGTACTACCTTTCGAAAATCTTGGGCCCATAGCTTAAATCCCGGGCCCACAACTTTCATAAGCTGCGGGCCCGGGTGGCCCATGGTCTCAAATGTTAGTGTCTACCCCTGAATAGATATGTCCTATCATCTGAAAATGCCATGGGCAGTCATACATCTCCTGAGGATGTGTAATCAGTTAAAACCAAGTTCCTGCCAATTGTTTATGTAAAAACTTCATTATGAATTGAATGATAGATGGGTAACCCTGCTATGGGCTTTTCCCTTATTTCTATTGCTGGGGCCGTCAGCCATTATTTCATTACTATTATAATTTATATCCATCTCTCAGGACTCCACATGCCTATTGCTCTTGTGGGATATTGCATATTATTTAAAACCCTATCAAAAAAGTTTTGATATAGGACATTCTTTTCCAAAATGCTATTTCAAATTTACACGTCATGTAAATATTCTCCTTTTGGATGATTATTACACTTTTCACTACTAAGCTAGTTCCCTATGATTTAGAGATGTATACGTGATGCAACTCCTGCCCCGTGTCCTCCCCGCTGTATAGTCAGGTACACAGGTCAGTAAGCAGGTCACAATGTTATCAGTTCAGACTTTATCATCTGGCTGAAGTGTTTGTCTAAATTCATATCAGTCTCAACATCCTCCCTACAGCAAAGACGGGGCTCTGCACACCTCTCCCATTGACTTAATACTGTGACAGGGTTCTCAGTGCTACTTTTCATGCCCAGAGCACCAGTGTGCCATGAGCGTGTAGCTGCGTAGGCCGCCCAAAGCAAGCAGTGTTAAAACATGCACTATTCACAAGCTATTTGAAAATACTAATCCTGTGAATTGGAAAATAATTTGACCATGATTGCATTGATTACGACTTGAAATTCATTATTTTTAGGTTTATCTTGGGGTTGGGAGAATAATATAGCCAGGGAGAGCTCTGACAGACCATGCAACTTTGACATTTTTGGCCCTTTTCAGCAGAAATTCCGAAACTCAGCGAGAGAAAGACCTGTGTTAAACCTATCAAAATCATTATTTCCACTTCCTGCCCAAGTTTCATATTGTAGCATATTATCAAGAAATACCTAATGATGACTCGTACATAGTTTAATTTGTTGTTATTAGCACAGTTTAGGCATACTAACAGTGAAAAGCGAAGTAAGGTATCTGCGCATTGAACCTTTTCGCAAGAGGCAGATTTTGCGTGAAAAAGAAAATTGTGGCTCAGACCACGGTCGGGTTTGCTGTGGTCACGTTTTGCCTGCACCGGCCTCGTGCAACATGTCCTAAAGTGCCTTATATCTTCTGTGCACTAGATACAATAAGTATAGGCCTATAAACATTTTTTTTATGACCACTCCCCCCGCCCCCCAAGAGCAGGGGGAAAATTTCGCCAAATGTTTTTGCTCCCGCTTTAAACTAGGCCTATAATAACACACAAGTTGACTGTTTTTTTGCTGAAAATAGGTAGCAAACCAATGGATGAGGGTTCATGGTACCTCCAGCTTCCAAGTCTGCCTACCCATAGCCTACATCTGGAGGGAGGCAGAATGGAGGTAGTAGTCTGCAAACCGACCTGGCTACACACAAAAGAACACTCTGTGAGAGACTGATACCTATCCTAGCCCCCCATGTTGCTCAAACAATCACTGTCTTTTAGCCTGGCCTATCCTAGAGAAAACACGTTCAGAACTTGTAAAGCTTGCACTGAAACTGGCCCAGTAATAAGGGATACACTCAGTGGCTGTAACCATAGCAATGGTAGCCTAGCGTCACCAAGATATGCTTCATGAAATGAGCAGCATGCACTTTAGCCCGGCCTGTACTTGGGCATGGGAAGCCACACCACCAGTCATCTTTCGTTCACATTGGTTCACCTTGCAGGTCCGTGAAAATGATATTCAACTGGTTGTTTTTTTTAACTAAGTCTATACATATAGTCTATGCCCCATGCAGCGCCAATGAAAAAATTAAAAAATTAATAGGGTTTGCCGGTCACTGCACTCCCGGTGAGTAAACCCTAAGAAATTCAAGAATTACATGCAATGTAAGGATGCTGTTCTACACCCTTTTGCAAGCCGGCCTGTCTTGTATATGTAACACACTTTCGGCAGGTCAATCTCTCGTCACAGAGTTCTGCTGAGTGGATTCTATCATACTAGTTACCCAGCTAACAAAAAAATGTTATTTTATGTCAAATTAATGTTTTAAAATGTTATGCCATAGTAAGGAGCCTAAGAGAAACTTTATATAATATGACATAACGTTATAAAATGTTGTATAGCGTTTTTGTTTACTGGGTATTCCTCTCTGCCTACAGTCAATGTACATGATACACAGTCTGGCTTCAAATCTGTGGCTTGAATGTGAATCAGAAGCAGCTTTAGTATTATACCAAACATGCCAATATAAGGGTGTGGCTTATACCAGGGTTTTAGGAGTACAACTCTCCATGAGAATAGTGACGACCACTTGTGGGTATTCTTTGACAATGTTTCTACAATAAGGTTTCTATTTCTTGGTAAAAAAATCAGTTCCTAAAACGGGACTATTTTTTGGTCCACTGTGACCACACACTGACCACAGTGGATTTAAAATATTTCCACTTGTAGGGCCAGTTTATCTTATTTTTTACCAAGAAATAGAAACCTAAGTGTCTCATTGGCAACACCTGTATATGGCCGGTGCCAAGGTAAAAGTCCACTAGATCAAGCGAAGGACTGATAGGGAGGGCGGGATAATACTCCCCCCCCCAATAAAAACCACACATCCAAATATATCTCACATAGGCCTATGTGCCCTGATTGATATTTGTGTGGGACTAGGGTCAAGTCTATGTCTGACCACTAGTCTGTACCTCAGTGACGCTTTATCCAATATGGTTAGGGGGCACACAAACTCCGCTCCGTGCTCCTGATGAAACTAATGTCAAAACCAATGCTAAGGGTAAAACAGGGCTTATGTCAAAGACATGACCAAATAACTTCCATTTGTAATGAGAGACACAGTGTGACCGCAACATATTTCCTGAAAATATGACCTAGGATGGTAGCAAATCTAGGCAAGCCTGACTAGTGCTGCCCTCCCCCTGTAACAGGGCACACTATTACCCTTAGTACACACACCCCCCACACCCACTCTAGTAGGATGGGGGTGTACCCAGCCCAGCCTGGTCTAGAGAGGGTGGGAGCCTCCCTGTATATATGAGACCCCCCTCACCTTGGTACAGTATCGGTCAAGCCACAGTGGACTCCAGTGCCTCGTCAACTGCCAGCTACGGGCAGTACCACATTCTGAATGTATCTACAATAAGGACTGTATTAACGCAGTGCAAACAGAAGGTTGAAATTTACAATTATAGGTACTATAATGGACCGTAGTTAGCCATCAGAGTAATAATGTTGCCATATTCATGTACAGCTCATCAAGACACATATTATTTTAGCCAATATTCATTCTTAGTCAATTGTTATGTACCTTTTTGTTGATTTAAATTGAAATCGATTAAAATTAGATGATAAACTTTCAAATTAGATATTAACTATATGTCATACTACACAAAAACCATAAATTCCAAAGTATATGACAAGCAAAAATTCCTGTGTGCCTCTTGAGAAAGATATTCCACATGCAAGATGATGATACACATTTCCCAAGTTTAATTAATTCCGAAAAAACTAATTCCCGGGAGCACGACACAAGGAAATGTCTGTAAAACCCAGCCATTAAGATGACCAAATTTTGGGATTTATTTTGCCTAACTAGGGGGTTGTATTTTCTTACATAGAATTGAAGGGTTTTTTCCGGACTTCTTGGGAAAAGTTGTCCATATTTTCTTATTCCAAAAAATTCAAGTCAATGTCAGGAAGTCATGACATAAGAATGGCATGAGTTCTATTTCTATTTTGCTTGCAGGGCCTTTTAAAAAGCTTTCTAAACCTTTAACTGTAAAAAACAGAAGTGAAGAGAGTAACACCTACCTACGACTTGTGGGCTACCACCGAACGCACGGGGGTAGAAGACAGTTTACAAAACGGGTATGGTGGAAGTCAGTGATGTATGGTATCCAACAGGTACTGCAGAATGACTGGTAGTCTGCGGGTGGCCCCAAGCGTAACCGCTCTGTTCAACTGACCACCCGCAGACTCTGCCTGAGCCCCAGGAACCTGACAGGTGTTTCCACCTATCTAGTACTGGGGTCAGAACAGAGACCGTGAACCAGACAACCAGCCGTCCTACAGTCAGAGTTCTGTTACACCAAGACAGAATCAGAGGTAATGGAGGTTTCCAAGTAGGAAACTAGCAGCAGTAGAGTTGGGGGTTGTGGTAATCCAAATTGTTATGGGTTGCTTTCTGTGATGATCCTGATTGTCTTGTGAAACACCAATTGTAATTGGGTAGTAAGTGTCAATAGAGAAGTTTATCACCTTAGTGTTGAGGGCAAGTAGTATAGTAGCAGACCCACTACTACAGAGCGACTGGTCATTGGCGGGTGGCCCCAAGGGAAAATCCACTCTGATCAACTGACCACCCGCCACAACCAGCCCTCCTACACATACGGTCAATCAGTACTACAGCCCCACTGAACAAGCAGGGGTAGAGGAGAGTATCCAGGTATGAAGTTAGCAGCAGTATACTTGATGGTTACAGTAATCCTAGAAGGTTGTAAGTGCAGAGTGAGGAGAATGAAGGAGACTGTCGACTAACGTTCTTCTAGTGAGCACTGATTTACAGTAGCAGACGTGCTACTGCCGAACAACTGGTCATCTGCGGGTGGCCCCAAGCAAAACCGCTCTGTTCAACTGACCACCCGCAGACCCTGTCTGAGCCTCAGGAACCCGACATCTAGTACTGGGGTCAAAACAGAGACTGAACCAGACAACCAGCCGCCCCCCGCGTTGAGTTAATCCACTACACAGAGGATGGTGTCCGAGTATGAGGTAGGTTTGTTGTGGTGATCCTAGTAGTTATTTCTTTGTGGTAGTTGATGCCATCACAAACGTCATCCTAATAACCAATGTCCCTGTGACCGATCTCAGTCACAACTACTTCTAGTGAGCCCTGTTAACAAAAGGAAACAAATACTAATGAATAGTGAAACCCTAAGGAACTGTCTTTCCTATGGTTAATTGCATATTATAGATATTATTGTGTCTTCATTTGTACTTTTTCACAAATCACTATTGTTGAAATGTATTATAGATAATTAGATATCCTTCTCTGGCTTATTTATTGTGAATGGATTGTTAAAACATATAAGCCAGAGGGTTATCAATGATGTTGTATTTAAGTATAATTCAATATTCCATGCTGTGTAGCACCAAAAGCGATTTCACGTAGCACCACCTAACAGTATGCAGTATCATGAAATACCACCTTTATAATAAAATTGAATATCAAATACTATAGCATTATATAGAGAACCATTAACCAGACCCGATACAATGCCCACTTTTTTTTATGAAACCCCCACCAGTCCTCCCTATGAGACAAAAGACTTCCAGTCCTCACTCAATGCAAACTGCTGGTGAGGGGGGGGTTTAAAGAATTATTTCGATTCTCAACCCCTTAAGACCATACATATGCTGGGTGCTATATCAGAAATACATAAGGTGGCCTGTGGGGTGTTTCACAATGAGAAAATAGATACAATTAATTTTACATGTTTTCTAAGACCAACTTAATATCACCCGATGTTAATTTTATCTTAGTGTTTCACAAGTTTCAATTGTATCTATGGTCATATACTTAGATACAATTGAAGATAATAATGTGGCTTGTGAAACACCAACATAAGACTAACATTTGGTAAAAGTAAGTCAACCTTAATAACCATGTAGCATTAATCTTAAATACGCTCCCCTTGTATGATGATCACATAGGATCAACATAAGTGTTGTTTAAATGTGTATAACCAGTTTATTTTCATCCTGAATAAACAGATATTTGCAGAGATTCTTGTGTGTAGTTTGACACATATATTGCATGAAAAAAACGTGAAAAAATATGTAAAGAAAATATTAGTGGGCATGGTATGAGCTCCACGCTAATATGCATTGTGAAACACTTACACATTAGTTGTATCTAGATTGTAGGCCAAGGATTTTTATAAGCAGTATACAATTGATACAACCAATTGTCGGTCTTAGTGGTTATATACAATTATCACCTCCTATAGAAACACTTATTCTACAATTAGTTGTATGTCCCCCTTGTGAAACACCCCAATGGTACCCTTATTAATATCTAACCAGCCACAGTCTCGTTTAGCACCCCTGGAGATATTGCTATCACACATTTGTTTACCCTAAAAAACAGATGTGAGATGCATCTGTCCTACTTCCTTAGTATCATCCATGTTCTAAACACACTTAAATCAAATTGAGGTATATCAAAAAACGTTCTTAAGAGTAGATATATATTTAGTCACTCCCTCAAGTGAGATCCACTTTAGCAATGTTTAGATAATCCTACTTGTAACATGTATGGCAATGTCTGTCCCATTCTTTAGCATTGTGTAGACATACACATTGCCTTGTACATTGTGATCTAAAACTCCCAAATGTTTTGGTCCCTGCCAAATGCATAGGTTTAAATTTCTCATTATAAGTTATATATGAAAATACTGCCCACAAAATGTATTTGTAGGAAAACGTGAATGCAATGAGGCCCATAGAATAAGGGACACAGGTCAGCTAATAGTACCGATGAAGAAACAATGATCCCAAGTAATGAGCTTTTAGTCAGCTTCAGTTGACGAAAAGTGCAACTCTGAAAATGTTTGTATAAGACAGTCACATAGCTTGATCTAGACTGCTTTTGCGCTGAGACGTGTATTCATAACCAATCTGCGATAAGTAACCTGTGTACATAGAGGTAGAATAGCAGCCTTACCTGAAGGTGACTCGTCTAGAAGTGGAGGCACGGTGCTGTATCTTCCCGCCTTATCTGGTGTCAGATCCACCATGGTATTATCTGTGTAGGAGTCAAGTGCAAGTTCAAGTTCAGTAATATTTCATTGAGCACATCGTGCATGTTCTTCAGTCTCAAAAATGGGCCGACCAAACCCTCGTTGAAAAAATATATATGTCAGTAGTGTAACAGATAACTTGCATTCCAAGTAAATTGATGGCAGACTATATGACCATAAATAAAGACAAACATTTACATTGCTTGTCCACTCCGGAGTTTTTTGAGTGTTATTTGCGGATGAATCAAATCGCATTTTATCGCTTATTCCCTAGATAAGAAACTATACAATTGCTGGTCTTCCTATCTTGACCTAGCATAATGAATAAAATAATACCAAGTCTACCATTACATAATCAAGTTGGTCTATTCCTAATCCATCACCTGAGATAACATCGAAACCTTTCAAGGATAAACATATGAAATATATACTGAACCTGTCTGACTGCTTTTGTAGCAGCCAGTCGTGACCATACTAGCGCGGCATACACATATAGATACGTTTCCCCGTAAATCCCCAAGTATATCTTTACCCTTGGCTGCTAAGGAATTCATTGTATCAAGTTGATATGCGCACTAACACAATGCGCATAATCATCCAATCATCACCAGGAGTACAGCAAGTACTAAAATTGTATATTTCACTCGAGTTGGCCACCAACCATTCTAGCATACATTCATTCGTTCACTCTCATGCTAGGTTTATGTTAAGGAGGTGGATGCATAGCTGACCAGCAGTCTATGCAGGGGGGAGGAGAATCACAGCTGACCATCAGACTGTAAATAGGAGTAGCCATAGTTAACCTGTTATATACTGATAAACCGGTATTCAGCATAGTATAATATCATCCCGGTAAACAAAAAACGTTATACAACATTTTGTAACATTATTTAACGTTATATAACGTTTTCTAAGGCTCCTCACTATGACATAACGTTATATACAGTTTTAGAACGTTATTTTGAGGTAAAATAAAGTTTTTTTGTTAGCTGGGTTAGCTAGTTTACGGTGCATCATCGTAAAGTTGATAACAGTAAGGCAGTGTAAAGTCAACCAATTTTACTTTGAATATCTGTAATCCAGTCGGGTGAAACACAGTTTATTCATTCACATTGAAACAAAGTATATTTTACAGTGAAGCTATGTTTAATTGATGTCCAGTTTTATCACACCAGGTGGCAGTTTGCTTCGTTAGCATTTTTTCATAGATGCTATGAACACCATTTCTGTGGCAATAAGAAATATATATATAATATACAGTCAAAGCTGTAAGGCTCTCATATACTATTTCCCAATGATTGGGGATGAAATCTTGACACTAAGATGATAATGCTGATTGGACATGGTGTACCACATTTGGCATAAAACCATATTGAGCATGGAGTTAGGTATAGGGGGATAGTAGTATAGTATGTATCGGAACGGGACTATAGTTAACTACTGTTTATTACTCAATCGACCTGCAGCCAATCAGAAGCCTCCATTTGACCGGAAGTGACGTCACATGCCCATATAAGGGCATACAGGAAGTGACGTCACGTGACCTTGACCTAGTTAGAGGTCAAGGTCATGACTCAGCCAATCAGAGGCTTCCATTTGACCGGAAGTGACGTCACACGCCCATATAAGGGCATACCGGAAGTGACGTCATGTGACCTTCACATGTCCATATAAGGGCATACCGGAAGTGACGTCACGTGACCTTGACTTAGTTAGAGGCTTCTGATTGGCTGGTACACCGGAAGTGACCCATTATGCAAATGAGGGGACTACTTCTGGTCAAATGGAGACCTCTGATTGGTTGGGTCATGAAGAAATGTGTCTCTTAATTTAATTTTGTTTAGGAAGTGATCGACTTTAGGATCACGTGACCGGAAGCGACCTGATGAGTCACGTGACTAGAAGTGACGACGACACATGCCTTAATTAGGCGATCAGCAGCGACCGGAGGAAGTGTCACTTTAAGAGGACACGCTAGTTAATTGTTATAATTTTTTTTACTTACTAATAAAAGAAGACGTATGAAAATAAAACACAACAATAATTTTATTTATTTTTTTATTTTATTTTTTTTCAATTCTAATAAACACGCTATTTTTGAAAAGATGCGCTCAATCAATCAATAACACACTTTTTTTTTCATATTTTAAAGGACTCGTTGTCACACCGTTAGAATGCACGCGACGCTTATAATACAAGTAGCGCACGTCATCTTTCTCTATGGTGTAAGTGTCCATTTTTGGTTCGTACCACTTTGAAATTTTTATTTACCGCAAGGAGAGTTTTTCGTTTTCGAAAACATCTAAGAAGACGACTGGTTCTTTAGGGTTTTGTTACTTCTGTACACTTTTTGCACGCTATCTTTTTTTTGGGGATTTTCTTTCACCGGTGCCGCTGACTCGATCGTAGCAAATGTAAGTCTTAGGGTTGAGACTTAGGATCCCGTCACCTTCTCACGCCGCTTTCATAAGCCCCGAAGTTCTCAGATCGTGAAGGTAACGTCTTTCACAACATCCGCCGGGCGGCGGACACCATTTTCGCACTTTTTTTCCGTTTTTATCTTCACGAAAAGCTCTAAGTGATCGTCACACACCGATGTCGGAATCCGCTTTCGTTTCTTTCTGAAGTATGTCTCTCTCAGGCGAGGTTTGACTACACAGAGGCAAATATCAGAGGCACCCAATAGCGCTAATTCTACTCTCAGACAAAGGTCAGGCACTGCTGGACTATAATAGATGGGTCAAGGGCTATTCTAGTGAGGGTCAGGCTACGCCGGACTTTCAATAACAAGCTGGAGTTTGGCAAACTTGCTTGAAAGTCTGACCATGCGGGATCCTCATGCCATAGTCTAGCAATGCTGAACTCTTGGGAGAGTATGCTGGACTCTTGCTGGCCAGACTTTCAAGCAAATTTGCCAAAGTCCAGCTTGTTATTGAATGTCCGGCGTAGCCTGACCCTCAGTAGAATAGTCCTTGACCCATCTATTATAGTCCAGCAGCGCCTGACCCTTGTATGAGAGTAGTATTGGCGACATTGGCCGACTCTGATATTTACCCGTGTGTACGGTGGGAGGAGGGGGTTCACAGCCACAGCTTGCGCTTATAGAGCGCTACTAGCGGAGGTCTGGATGAGGAGACTACGGCGTTTGTCTTAAAAAAAAATAGCCATGGCACATGTCGATGTCGCTTAATTATGCCGATTGGCGATTTTAAGAATTGCTCATGTCACCTGTCACTATGTTTTTCAAGCTTCATGTCAAATGTCACTAGGTCTCATGTCGAATGTCGATGCTAAGAAACAGACATGACGTCATCTCGAATTTAGCGGTCTACACTACCGCTGCTGCTGCTGCTGCTGCTTGTGCAGCTCGTGCAGCTGTTGCAGCTGCTGACAGCTGCAGCTGCTGTAGTTGCTGACGCTGTCACGGATGCTGTTGACAGATGCTGCTGCTTGTGCTGCTCGTGCAGCCGCTGCTGCGGCTGCTGACGTTGTCACGGATTCCGCTGACAGATGCTACTGCTTGTGCTGCTTGCGCTGCTCGTGCAGCTGCTGCAGCTGCTGACGATGTCACGGATACTGTTGACAGATGTGGCTGCTTGTGCTGCTTGTGCAGCTGCTGCTGCTGCTGACGATGTCACGGATGCTGCTGACAGTTGCTGCTGCTTGTGCTGCACGAGACTGAGTAGCCGCTATTACTAATGCTACTTATACTAGTATGAGAAAATAAATTTAGTCAGTTGATTAAATCAAGGAGGTTTTCTGACTTCAGTGGATCGTTTAGCCATCGGCCACGGGCAAAACTTGAAACCATTTTATACATGGGACAATTGGCAGAGTCGAAACGTGTTGGTACGATGGGGTCGATCATGTTCATCATCAGTTCAGGCAAAGGAAGTGTGTCGACAGCACGCAAAAACTTCATGTCTGAATGTTTCAACACAAGACTTTTTATCACACTCACACAGCTGCTTTGAAGAGTGAATCCTTGACCAAACTTGTGCTTTTCCAACACAGCTTTGGCCTCTTTCTGTGCAGTAAGGGATCTCTCTTTCGGGTTCATCTCAGTGCTGTCTAGCATGTCCTCAAAGTCTTTAACATAATGTTCCAACGGGCTACAAATGATGGACTCCAGATCATCGTCCGCATATGTCGTCTCCTCGCACCATATTGTGTCTTCGCCTGTTTCGAATTCCGTCATTTTCTTGACAATCTCCTCCTGAGTGCCTTGCATATATCGAAGCTCCTTCAAGGAGTTGATAACTTGTATGGCGAAGACTGACAAACTTGAAGGAATTTCACCACAGTCAGGCCAAGTATACGGAGCTAAGAAAAATAGCTCTAACAAAATCTTCTCCCTCTGTCCAAATGAAACTACTGTTCCGATGAAGTTGAAGCATGCTTCTATCCATTGCTCCTTGGTGACGTCCTTCCAATGTTTCTTTACCTCACATGCATCATAGGGCACTGTTTCTCTTCTTGCTTCAAGTGGGAGTTGCTTTTTCTTTCTTGGACTCATTTCGAGAGGGTTTCGATGCTCTGTAGCGTCAACACTTTCATAAATAAAGAAAATAGCAGAACTAATCATCGTAACGTGCTGAGCGAGCGTAGAGTGGACGATGCTACGAAGATGAAGGGCGGGTGGAGAAAGTGTGACTGGTGAGAGCGGCGTTTCACTCCTTATGTACCCTGTCCTAGATAAACCTCTTAAACGGCTGAAAAGACTCTCTCAGTACAGAGCTTCTACCGCAGGTGGGTTTAGACTTAAGCAGCTTAGTTGACACACGTGTCTGTTAGAAAAAGCTACTTGCACACCTGCCTTCCCTTTTCACTAGTATTCACCCTCTGCCGACTTATAAGACACCTATACACTCCTTCTCGTGAAATCTATGGAAGATGATGGAAGGACCACTGACTAGATTTTCTTTGATCAGAGCGTGGAGGACGGCGTCGAACGGAGGGAACGTTGTGAACACAGCTTATAGGTTTTTGGAAGAGGACCTGTAAAGTCAAACTGGCGAGAGAGATCTCGTCTTTCAACATGACAATGCTGCTATCTTGGAAAAAATTAGCGTGATTTTTTCAAAAGCTTCTATGAAAGGTTTGACGTCTTCGTTGTTGTAGTGGATCAAGTAATCTCTCATAGTTTGCTTCTTCTTGTCATACTAAACTTTCTGACATGTGGCATAGTCGGATTTCGGCCATTTTGACGCCCGTCAGTTCGCTGTCAAAAGCCGATCTCGGTGGCAGGGTTCTGTTTACCAGTTTCTTGGTATACGTCATCCATTCGTAAGGAAAGCAACCTTTCTCTTCGTTTCTGGTGAAAGCTCGCAAATAATTCGCGTAGCTGTAACCAAGTGCCAAATAGTTGACTACTACGTCCAAGAAAACTGTGTGTAAACCGTCAAGTATTGATTGCTTCTCTTTATGACGCTGAATTGTTGGTTTCTTCGGTCTCCGGAGGCAAAGAACGAGTGAAGGCGTATTTTTGATCAGGTTCAAGTAGTAACGCTCCGAGTTGAAGCCTACGACTGGAGCTTGACGGATGTATCTCAGAAGCCGCTTCTTCAGTTGAACTAACGGTTGTCTGGTGTGAGCTGCAGCGAAGCCGCCTGGAGAAGGGGTGAATGTCGCTTCCTCTAGCAGGAGAGCTTCACCTATCGCCACATGTAACTTCGCTAACGTTGGTCGGTAAACTTCTAGCACAGCTTTCTCGATGACTTTGGCGTTCTCGTTTATGTGATTTTAAACTCGGTCTAACAAGGGGTCGGAATCTGCGTCGGATTCTCTGACGTACACTGCCCCTCCTACCCCGGAAAGTCGTATGCGACGCTAGCCGACAAAGGGACGTGATCCCACAGCAGGGACACGTGTTCGGTCGACGGTCATCTGCACGGTCTGAAGAAAGCCTCGAAATCGAAGGTAATGTTGTAAGGGTAGATTCTGGAATGTCCGTCGGGAGGAAAAGTTTCACGTGTGGCAGCGGGACAGAACTGACGTAACAAATTTGAAGCGCGCTTACTGGTGTTGCATAAGTGAAAGGAAATGTGGCGGAAGACGCAGAGGTTGTCCTTGTTGGGAAAATCTAACACACGGCTTCTCTTTCCAACTCGACCGTCCTGACTGTTCCTACCGCCTATGGGAAAACCCCCCGGTCCCATGTAAACGCAAATGTTCAAAATTAGTAGGAAAAAGAGCGCACCGCTTGGTGTCAGCGTCGCAAAGTTTCCGTACTTCCTCGCAAGCGACGGTGTTTTCCATGTTTGAGAGGAGCTCTTCTAAAGTTTCTGAATTAGTTATAGTAGGGAGCGGTTGTAATGAGAGTTGCGTTGTTCTGGGAGACGTGAAAGTAGCGCAGTATGCTCTTGTCTTCTCTGTGTTGTAAGAGTAAGCCTACCGAGAAACCCACTTTTATCATTGTGTGAAGCAGATTGCGACGCATAGTATCTACAGTGTCACTCAACTCGCCGGTTGGTAGTTTGACGTTTGTTACACTCACGCGAGTCCCGTGCATCCTGACACTCGTTCGTATTGCAGGCCAATTCGCCGTGAACGTTTCCTCACCGTTCGGTACAGCGCATGTACGTAGAGGGATAGTCACCTCGTCCAGAGATTCGCGTCGACAGGTGATCTTTTCAGCAATCGACATCGCCGCATAGAGGGCAAAACTTAGGTATTGTTCTTCATTTTTCTACGGGTCACTCGTGATTGTACGGTCTTTTAAAAATTTTGAAACACTTTTCGCAAATGTCCTGCGTTTTTTTTTCTTTTTTTTGTTTTTTCACTTATTTACCAATTATTAAAAAAAATAAACGTTATTTATCACTTCGAATACTAGACGCCTCTTACTACACGATACTATTAGCATAGTGAAAGGCGACTGTAGTCTAGGATCGAATTCAACAGATGTCCATCTTACTGCAGGGATCAGAAGAGAGTGGTCAACACTGGAGTGTCACAGCTCACTTTTATGTCTTTGGGTACAGCTGCATACAACCCTTGAACATACATTGCGACGTCGCTGCGACCCATGTCGTCTTGCAACACTTTCATCAGAGCCATAGGCTCAGACGTCTCGTTGTACTTCCAAGCTCTCAGCACTTCATAGACAGGGTTCTTCACAGTCCTGTCAGAAGGCACAGGTTGAGAGATGAAAGCTACTTCATGAGAAGTCAACCCTAAGTAGATCCCTATGGTCTTCCAGTCTCTAGGGCAGAGCTCAGCTAAAAGAGAGAAATATTTCTGCACTTTCCACTCCATGTCTCCACTCTCTAAGCCATCCCACATGTCATGCTTGTCCATGTACTCACGTGAGAATTTGATGAGGTCCATACGGTAAGATTCTTCCAAGGCGGCGGCTAGGTCCTTCCACCTAGTAGTACAACTTTTCTGGTACCAAGTAGTGAACATTTCTCTAGCTTGAGTTATGACACTTGTCTCACAACTGAGATATCCCATATCCTTCAAGTTCACTTCAAGGTATGAACCTAACCGTATGTAATCTGATGTCGGCAACTTACTACTTATTTTCAGTAGCATAGTGTCTGACAAGTATCCTAACGGCTCTGCTTTGAAGTATGATGATACAGGTACTACTGCAGCAGAACCAATAACAGGAGCAGCGTCTGCGCTGGTATCAGACGACTCGTTGTCGGAACAGGGCAACCACACGACTTCGTAAGGTGGTGGTGAGGGCAGTCGCCACGGACCGGACGCGCTACCAGTGGAAATGAGGTCGAAAAAGGGACTGTGCGCCCGTAACCCTTCGGGTTCCTCGTACGCCTCGTCGTCAGCGTCGTTCTCTGTCTCACCCTGTTGCTTTAGGGCATGTATGTCTACTATGCGCTGCTGGGGCTGAGTGTCCGAATAGCTGTAAGTCTCAGCGCGAGCGGCGTTGATGGCGTCGGTTGATGTAGCGGTGGAGAGGTTCTGTGCAACGTGCTGCGTGTCAGTACTAGTAGCGGCAGTCACAGCAAGAGGTGTAGCAGCAGCAGCAGCAGCAGCAGCAGCAGCAGCAGCAGCAGCAGCAAGCGCAGCGCTAGCAGGTGCAGCAGTAGCAGGCGCAGCAGTAGCAGGCACAGCAGCAGCAGGCGCAGCAGCCTCAGCAGGCGCAGCAGTAACAGGCGCAGCAGTAGCAGGCGCAGCAGCAGCAGCAGCAGCAGCAGCAGTAGCAGCAGCACTAGCAGCACGAGGATCACCAGCAGGCGCAGCAGGCGCAGCAGTAGCAGCAGCAGCGTGCTTAGCAGCAACAACCGTCGCGAGTGTAACAACGTCGCTACCACGACGACTACTACTACCACTACTACTGCTGCGTGCGCTGGCTACAGCGGGAGGGTGATAAGACCAAGCGGTTGCGGCGGTAGTCTCAATTTCAGTAGCAAGAGGAGACGCTGACGGTAAACGATCACCGTTCTGCGTACTCTTCTTGTTCTTGAACTCGATTAGATCCTTGGACGACACTAGTTGTTGTGTTTTGCTCATGGTGGTGACTGTAGAGAGCAGCAAAAGACTGAGTGAGTGAATGGGTGTTTCCAGCCCCCTTATATATACTCCTTCTCGCTTCTAGAGCTAAGCTACTTACGGCTCTGTTTAGCTGCCGCCGGCTGACCGGCGGCCATTCACAAAGAGAAACAAAAAGACATAAGGCATGACGTTTTCAGCTGGAGCCCTTTCCCCCTCCCCTTTGAGAGATCGACTGACATGAGCTAAGCTACTTACTGCCTTGTTCAGCAATTCAACGTGCGTTAGCTGTATAAAGGATTAAGCAGTTGCTGCCGCCGGCTGACCGGCGGACATTCACAAAGAGAAACAAAAGACATAAGTCATGACGTTTTCAGCTGGATCTCTTTCCCCCTTTTTTTGAGAGATCGACTGCCATGAGCGGGCGGTGTACCGACTGTGCTAATTCAACGCGCATTAGCTGTATAAAGGATTAAGCAGTCATGAGCTTAGAGTGTGTATACAAAAAACTACAGGAGGCGTGTAGTGTGAAGCAGGACCCCCTAAGACGGGTGTGTCTGTCTGTGAGTAGAGTCGTGTGCATGTGGTGAGCGACTTAAGTGTAAAACAAAAAAAAATCACCGCCTCCTGCCGTGGTGAGTAGACCGGCCGGCGGCGGCCGGCTAGTTCAATAGGGGTGACAGCTGACTAAGGCTGTGCATGAAAATCCGATTTTCACCTGACCTCTGACGTTTGTTACAATGAATGCCAAAGGGGGAGAGAGTCGTCCTCAGGTAGGGGGTAGGAGGTAAGGCTAATGGATAAGGAAAAAACACCATTTTCAGCTGGCCACCACAGATGGCGATGACATACCCCTCGTCATCTAAGCTCTTAAGAAGCTCTTACGGAGCGGAGCGGCTGCTGGACAGCTGGGGTGCTGTATAAAAGCTCTGATTTCTGTTGGAAAAAAACCATATCACCTCTGACCACAGTAACGTCTACTACCACCACCACCAGCACCACCGCCGCCGCTACCGCCGCCGCCGCCAGTCACAGCTGATCGCCTCATTAAAGCATGTGACGTCGTCACTTCTAGTCACATGCTTCATCAAGTCGCTTCCAGTCACGTGATCCTAAAGACCCTCACTTCCTAAACAAAAAAAAATGAAGAGACACGCTTCTTCCTCTCGAGAGGAAGAAGTGTGTCTCTCGATTGAAATCTTTTTCTTTTCTTTTTTTCTTAAAAGAGACAAACGCCCCTTAGAGTGCCCCCCACCCCCCTAGAGTGCCCCCCTCCCCCCTCCCCCCCTCCCCCCCACCCGCCCCATGCATCCTAAAAGCGCCCCCCTCCCCATGCATCTTAAAGGGGCCCCCCCTCCCCCCCCCCCTCCCCTCCCCTCCCCTTCCCTCCCCTCCCCTCCCCTCCCCCCCCCTTATACACTCTAAAGAACGCTTCTACCTAGTTCAATAAGTCACTTCCAGTCGCTCGTAAAACAATAAAAAATGAAAAAAAAAACAAACTTATATCGTAGTGTTTTTTATTAGTTTACCGAAAAAAATAAGAGACTCGCCTCCTCCTCCTCTCCTTCTCCTCCTCCTCCTCCTCCTCCAAAAAAAAAGATATCACATTTTAAAGCGCGTGACCCCTTAAAGACGCTCATCTCTTCATTAAGTCGCGTGACGTCACTTCTTCTTCCGGTCACGTGATCAATCAGGTCACTTCCGGTCACGTGATCCTCAATGAGGTCACTCACTTCCGGTTGGCCATTAGGTCATGTGACGTCACTTCCGGTCACGTGACTCATCAGGTCACTTCCGGTCACGTGATCCTAAATTAGGTCATATGACGGCACTTCCGGTCCCCTAAGTAGGTCATATGACGTCACTTCCGGTCCATAAGTAGGTCATATGACGTCACTTCCGGTCACGTGACCAAATGGCGGCCTCTGATTGGCTAACTAGGTCACGTGACGTCACCACTAATCCCCTAAGTAGGTCACTTCCGGTCACGTGACCAAATGGAGGCCTCTGATTGGCTGCATGTCGATTGAGTAATAAACAGTACTTAACTATAGTCCCGTTCCGATACATACAATACTACTGGGGATAAATGAACAGAATAACACTTAGATAAATGAATTAAATTATACGAACTACCATATATCATTGTTGAGGCACTGTATTTTGTAGGAAAACAGTGATTCACTGGCACCACTGGGTGCCGGACTTTCACCGTCATAATTAAGAAGAATTTGAAACAATGGTGATGGTGCCAGTGAATCTCCGTTATTTAAACGGAATTCTTTTTACAGTACCTAATTTAGGATCACAAAAGAATGTGAATTTTATCATCTTTAGTTTGACATCTTGGGATGGTCTTTGTAGCTGCTCTCACCAACATGTTTAATTTGTCAATATTCGCATCTTTACTTCGACATAATCTGCCTAAATCAGGTGGCAAAATATTTACTATGTTGTAAATTAGTATTTTACGCCCATGTATTGAGAAATCATTATTGTGCCTATAAGAATGCTAATGGTATATAGTGCAGGATTTTGAGGATATATTTATGTATTTGTCTGTCACGCTTCAGAAATACCGTTATCAACAACCTTTCTGATAAAACACCCTTTCTTATTGCAATGGTCTATAGCATTGTGGTAGATAGAGTGCGGGTGGGGAGGGGTCACATTATGCACAAGGGTAGGCGGATGTTATGGCGGCCTGCATTGATAAGAAGTGATAGGCAGCCTAAAGCCTATAGGCCATTATTCCCTACGTTCTATACTGGAAGGGGGGAAGCGTAGCGGTGGGGGGCGGGGCGGGGTGGGTTCCTGATATACACTCTATAGATACTTCTTGATTTTCATTTGTTTGGCCGTTATGGGCCCAACTTCGGTTCATAACAATAATAATAAGTATCTATATGAGGTGGTTACCCAAGAGCCATTTGTTGACGTGACATGGACTAACCCTGGGTGAATTAAGACAGTAGGATAGTATATAAGTCTTGTGTAAAACACTAACCTCCTGTTGCTGTAGTTTCAAACGCTCATTAAGGAGACTCAGGACTAGGGTTTACAATGTCCTCCTGTGTCTGTGATGGTCATTTATAGTGGGCATGCAACCCTGGAGGTAATAGACCTATAACCACATAATTACAAGTATGCCCCCCCCCCCCCGCAGTGAGTATCAGGGTTTGTGTATGGACCCCTGTAGTTTAATCTGTTATCTCCCTCTTTGTCGGCCTTGCCAAATCCTGGGGGATCCACTTTAGGTAGCAGGCTTCGCTATGGCCTCACTGTGCAGTAGGGGCCACTGTTGGAGCTAGTCCAGATACCAGATGGATGTTGCGGCAGTCTCTATTTCTGTTCTGGAGCTAGTTCAGACAACTCACTTCACAGTTAAAGTGGCATAATCACCTAGCGTATCCCACTCACAATTCTAGTACTGTTCTAGTGTGCTATGTGGTTAAGTGTGAGTGGTGAGATTGCCCCTTTAATTGTGTGTCTGTCCCAGATGTGGTATCCTCACTGTATTTAGGAGTGTCTGGTCTGCAGTAGCCTACGGCTCACTCATATATATATATATATATATATATGTGGGTATCATACAGTAAGGGAGTGATCATTTTTTAACAACAGGGGGGGCGGTGACATTTTGCGCGGAGCTTTATTCACATCCCCCCCAGGCAGGCCGAAAATCGCGCGCATTTGCGCCCCTTTGTAGCATAGTAACGCGCTGGCTTTTTCCCTCAAAACAGGTTGAATTTTTTTGACCCCCCCAAGAGGGATCTAAATTTTTTACCCCCCCCCCCCCCTGGTCAAGGGGTCCAAATTTATTACCCCCCCCCCCCCCCCGCCCGAATCCACCACCCCCCTGTTGTTAAAAAATGAGCACTCCCTAAGTGTTACATATACATAGTGTCCGTTCTGCTATGTATACAAGCCTCACTAATGTATGTGTGTTGTATATACATGCACCTAAGGCCACTACAACAAAAAAGTTTCTCATCACCGCGAGCATCATGAAAGTTGTAATTTGGGAAAAACTTAGTTTCTTTCAAATATTTTTTGATATGTTAAAGAAGGACATATATTGGCATATTTGGTATCAAGTTAAAGCTCACCCATTAGACAAAACACGCTATACAACATTATATAATGGTTCTATATGGCCCCTTAGTGTGGCAAAATGTAATATAACATTAAAACGTTATTTTAACGGAACATAACACATTTTGTTAGCTGGATATATTATGGTGTCAGTAATGCAGTCAGCTAGCAATAATTTGCATTATAACAACTTTTGCAGAGCAATAAATGTCTAACTTCTAAAATGTTATTCAATGATTAGTCTAAATCTCCCTATATATTAAGACCCCCGCAAATGAGGAAAAAAAGATTAATCAAAATACGCCCCAGTCACATTTTCCCTGCCTGGTGAGAAACCACTTCTAGTGGCCTAATGGTGAGTGTGTACATGGTGACATGTACTCTCGTTCCCAAATCCTTCCGAAGGAAGGCTCTGGTAACTGCCAAATGAAGGAATTTTGCTGGTTCTGGGCAACCCCTGCTGGTAGCTTGGAACCAGCGAACAGGAACAGGAAATGGAACCAGAAAGGCTGATGGTAAATCTACCTAAAACTACCATCGTACATTCTGGTTCCATTTCCTGTTCCTGTTCGCTGGTTCAAGCCTACCAGCAGGGGTTGCCCAGAACCAGAAAATTTCCAAGTTCAAGGTCATTTGGCTGTCCCCAGGGCCTTCCTTCGGAAGGATTTGGGAACGAGAGTAGGTGACATGGTCCACATGTGGGGCCTGTAGTGTGTAGCAGGGATCCTGCCTGTGGTTTGTGTGTACCACTCCTACATCCTCTGTCAGCATCCTCCTGTGACATGCTGCTAAGGTAATGATAAGTTTTTAACAACAGGGGGGGGGGGTGGTGGGTTTCCCCGCCAAGCGTGCACATTTTTTTTCTCCCCCCCCGTTCGAGGGGTTAGAATTGTTTACCCCCCCTCCCCCTTACGGCTGAAAATCTGCTCGCGCGCGGGCCCTTTAAAGCAAAGTAACGCGCTGGCATTTTGGCTCAAAACAGGTTAAATTATTTTGACCCCCCCATGAGGGGTCCAAAATTATTTGCCCCCCACTCAAACCCACCACCCCCCCTTTTGTTAAAAAAAGATTACTCCCTAAATGAACAATAAGGGGGATGGGGGGGTGGTAGCAGTAAATTATCCTCCGGTATCATGGTGTAGGTGTACAATAAGGGGGATGGGGGGGTAGCAGTAGTTTATCCTGCTGTTACATGGTGTAGATGTAGAATAAGGGGGATGAGGGGTGGGGGGGGGTAGCAGTAGTTTATCCTGCTATTACATGGTGTAGATGTACAATAAGGGGGATGGGGGGTGGGGGGGTCCTGGCGAGCAGGGCCCAGCTCGGGCGTGTACCAGAGAGGAATGGGGACCTGTAGACGCCGCCAGCACACGTGCTGTATGCGGGCGGTTCCCATGGTGACGGTCACGGTGCTGGCTCTAAGACAATAGGCTGACCCTCCCCTTGTCGCCCTGGTGCTCCTTAGACCTGACCTAGATATGTAAGTTAGCCCCCATAACGTGTATAGGTGGTCAACACGTACATGCATACATACAGGTGCTGGATACAGTGAGGGCAGGTTGTGCTTCAGGCAGTGCGTTTTATGTCATACATTTAAATGTATAATTGGCTACATGTAATACAGGTACCCAGCATTAACATTGTTACAATGTTAATGCTGGGTACCTGTATTACCATGTAACAATGATTGTTACATGGTAACAATATTGATATATTGTTTATACCCTACAGTGTAATTATCTCACTGGACCAAGTAAATGTGTAATTACTATAACTGTACATTTAGAGTCATACAGCCTGCAGCTCTATGGTACTTCCCTCTACAGGCACCCCACTACATGGAGTGGCGACCCAATACATTAATACTATATTTCTATAGTTATCTAATTGTGCTTTTTCATATCTCAATCTGTGTTTAACATAGATAACCTAAATGTATTTTCTATTTTGCAAAGGTATATGTTGCAGTAGCAGACGACCACGGCTACAAGCAACAGGAACCCCTTGTGGTGTGCACCAGAACCAATCCAGGCTGGCCAATAGGGCTGTAACGTGTGTTAACTTGTTCCCGCAACCTCTGTGTGTACACTGACACCAGCAATCTCGTGAGACCTTGGCTCTGCTCTCGTAATGTAGCCTGTTCCCCGGAAGCTATGGTGTGTGAGTGTGTGGTCACTGCTTAAATCTCACGATGGAATGCGAGCACAGAACCTCCCCCCTACCCCATGACTCCACGTCAACCCTCACCCCACGGACTCCATGTCAGCCCCCCTTCACTCCACTCCCCTACCACTCACTCCAACCACACCCCACTCCCTCCACTCCCCTACCACTCACTCCAACCACACCCCACTCCCTCAACGCCCCAACCACTCACTCCAACCACACCCCACTCCCTCCACGCCCCCACCACTCACTCCAACCACACCCCACTCCCTCCACGCCCCCACCACTCCCTCCACGCCCCCACCACTCCCTCCACGTCCCCACCACTCCCTCCACGCCCCCACCACTCCCTCCACGTCCCCACCACTCCCTCCACGCCCCCACCACTCCCTCCACGTCCCCACCACTCCCTCCACGTCCCCACCACTCCCTCCACGTCCCCACCACTCCCTCCACGCCCCCACCACTCCCTCCACGTCCCCACCACTCCCTCCACGCCCCCACCACTCCCTCCACGTCCCCACCACTCCCTCCACGCCCCCACCACTCCCTCCACGCCCCCACCACTCCCTCCACGTCCCCACCACTCCCTCCACGCCCCCACCACTCCCTCCACGCCCCCACCACTCCCTCCACGCCCCCACCACTCCCTCCACGCCCCCACCACTCCCTCCACGTCCCCACCACTCACTCCACGCCCCTACCACTCCCTCCACGCCCCCACCACTCCCTCCACGCCCCCACCACTCCCTCCACGCCCCCACCAGTCCCTCCACGCCCCCACCACTCCCTCCACGCCCCCACCACTCCCTCCACGTCCCCACCACTCCCTCCACGCCCCCACCACTCCCTCCACGCCCCCACCACTCCCTCCACGCCCCCACCACTCCCTCCACGCCCCTACCACTCCCTCCACGCCCCCACCACTCCCTCCACGCCCCCACCACTCCCTCCACGTCCCCACCACTCACTCCACGCCCCTACCACTCACTCCACACCCCCACTTTGAAGGCATCTAGTGATGCTAGTTATCTGAGTGTATGATATAAATGATATTTATTACACGACCTAACGTTATAAGTACGATTCTGTATAAGAACAAAGAAGGAAAATCGTACCACCCGGGGGTGTGGTACGTTTTCCCGTACCACCCCTACGTGTGGTATGCTTTTTGGGGCTCTAGACCAATCAGAAGCCAGCATGTTGGTCACGTGATCTGGCAATGGCGGCGATGTAAACAAAGCAGACGACGATGTGAACGATGCAAATTAACGATATAAACAACTCAATTTGCAATGTAAACAACAATTAAAAGGTAGGAGGGCTGGAAAATTGTGTTCTGGTCGTGTAATAAAGCTTGTATTGTATACTAGGGTCACGCATGCCCCGCACCAAACCTCGGTACATCTGCCTTATGAAGGCAGATGTACCTCTATTTGGTACGGGGCAGACGTGACCCCATCATACAATACTGGCTATGTATATCTCTATTTCCCACAGGAAAGGGCCGCAGCGGGAGAGGCTGCCCCAGCCTCCCTGGAGGCTCTCCCAGCCTCCCTGGAAGCTTTCCAGGACCTTCCTGGATGCCCTCCTGGCCTTCCTGGAGGCTACCCTGGCCTTTATGGAGGATAGGGGAGACCGGGGCTCATTGGGACACGGGGCACAGTGGGACAGAGGCCCTGTAGCTAAAAATAAAAAGGGGATTCCTTTGCTCCCCCACTGAAAAAGAGGCTATGGGGATTCCCCAACTTCCCATCATAAACTGATGTGGGACACCAGGACCATTTACAGGTAAATGTGTATAACTCATATTTTAGGGCCCGAAGTACGATTTCACTGACTCTGATAAAATCTCATTTTGACTAATGTTATTAAGATTCTAATTTCACCTTCTAGGGTTTGGAAGACCTCTTAGAAACCCTCAACTGGAGCATAGTATTTGGAGGAATTAAGGCTGTATTAAGTGACCTACATTCCAAAAACAATCAGGGGAACCTCCGGGGCACAGTGGGACAACCACATTTGGGGCACAGCGGGACATGTCCCACTGTGCCCCAGGTTGCTTGCCATACAGCATTTTCTATGCATTTACATCATTAACTTAGTTCTTATGACACTTGTTGTGTCCTTTATGTATGTGGCATGAGATCTTTCAATTTAGCCTCAATAAATTGATGAATTCCAGTGAGCAGCATGCGATGTATTGGATACATATTAATTATTTCCAACAAACTATTGTATTTTCATGTAAAACGAATGTTATATTCTATCATGCATTATTTGTGCATTAATCTATTAATGAAGAACTTCAGGAACTATAATATGTGTATTATAGATTAATAAATAAGATCAAAATGCTGATATGCTCATCCTAATGACCCTCATGAAGCGCTACATAATCATGAATATATGATATGTAATTAAAATGTAGAAAACAAGTACATCTACTCACATTAATTAATTCATATGCCTATATGCAATACACATTGGTGAACAATAGGGGATAACCCTCTAGCTTTATTCTTAAGAGGTAGACTGTAATATTTATAATTATTTATTAGCCTCCAATATCATGGTCCCAATGTACCACCGTCCCACTGTGCCCCGTTTTTTTCACGCAACTGTATTTCAACCAATGAATGTAGAATAGTTTAGCAAACTTGTTTGTTAGTTACATTGATATATGGGCTTAGGCAAATGGCATTAACATTATAATATGATGATTAAGTGTCAACAAGGAGCTGGTGTCCCAGTGTGCCCCGTAGGGTGTCCCAGTGAGCCCCGGTCATGGGGCAGAGTGGGACACTTGAATTTATTATTTCATAATTACATTCCACAAAATCCATAATGGTTATAGATTTATTTCTACTCCATATCTGTGACAGATATTAAAGGCTATTTTTTCATGGCATTGATTGTTCATTTCTATTTAATATCAGCTGGCAGGAGCAAAAATGAAAAAAAGTGTCCCACTCTGCCCCGGTCTCCCCTACCCATGCCTTCCTGGAGGCTCCCCAGTTGAGGCTGCCACAAAAATGATGAAATTGATGAGTCAATATCAGCTATTAACTCCTCCCCTGGCCCCCAAAAATGATGAAATAAAAATTACCATTCAACCGCATACCAAAATAAGCAGATTTTGTTATATTTATGATATTTAGGTAAAATTTGAGAGAATGACAATATGTGTTAAAAGGTCATGTAAAGGTTATTAAAATTGCTTAAATCTGAATTGTTAGGGAGCAGTACCTGGACGTTAACATTTGGTTTAATCACATTTAAGTAGATTTCTCATGGTCTTGAAATTTGGTTTAATCACATTTAAGTAAAATTCCCATGGCCTTGACATTTTGTTTAATCTGTGTATATAATTATCCCATAATTATATAAGTATAATGCTACCGGTATGTTTGGTCACAGTTGGTTATATATGTTTACTTAGGTTTATACTAAGCCTACCTGGCCTGCTGGCTCTGTATGCCCCAGGTCAGGGTCAAGGTTGTCCTTCTTCACTGGACCATGACCATCTAACAGGGATCCACACCTGTGTATTTTTTCAGAAAGGTGGATTTCCACTGACAGAATCAGTGTTTGCTCTGCCTGTGGGAAAATAAGCAAGATAGGCCTACCACTTAAAAAAGTACATACCAATACTCCCTCATTTGCTAGGTCAAAGTATGTCTTGGTTCTGTGGTAATCCATGCATGGCAGTGAACACAATATTGTGCACCTAGGTCTTCCCTGGCCAGGTTGGCATACCCATAAGTTGCACGCCTCGCCCTACACCTCTCGACCCACTAGGGGACACAGAAATCTGCCCTCTCTCGACCTACACCTCTCGACCCATTAAGGGACACAGGATATTCCCCTCTCTCGACCTACCTATCTCAACCATCGAGGGGGCCATTATCCTTGCCTCTCTCGACGTAACATCAAGGGACCCATTCCAGTAAAGTGCCCCCTACCTTGCACCATATGGCCCATGGGGTGCCCACCTTGCACCATAGGACCTATTCCTTCAAAGTGGCCCCTACCTTGCACCATGTGACCCATGGGGTCCCCTCTTTGCACCATATGGCCTATCCCCAAAAAGGGGGTCACTACCTTGCACCATATGACCCATTGGGTCCCCTTTTTGCACCATATGACCCATAGCAGGAAAGTGGCCCTACCTTGCACCACATGACCCAAGGGGTGCCCATCTTGCACCATAGGACCTATTCCTTCAAAGTGGCCCCTACCTTGCACCATATGGCCTATTCCTTCAAAGTGGCCCCTACCTTGCACCATGTGACCCATGGGGTCCCCTCTTTGCACCATATGGCCTATCCCCAAAAAGGGGGCCCCTACCTTGCACCATATGGCCTATGGGGACCCCTCCTCGCACCATAGGACCCATAGCAGGAAAGATGCCCCTACCTTGCACCATGTGACCCATGGGGTCCCCTCTTTGCACCATATGGCCTATCCCCAAAAAGGGGGCCCCTACCTTGCACCATATGGCCTATGGGGGGGGGGCTTGCACCATAGGCCCCATAGCAGGAAAGTGGCCCCTATCTTGCACCGTATGGCCCATGGGGCCCCCTGATTGCACCATAGGACCTATACCAGGAAAGTAGCCCATACCTTGCACCATATGGCATATGGGGCCCCTTCCTTGCACCATATGGCCTATTCCTTCTAAGTGACCCCTACCTTGCACCATATGACCCATGGGGTCCCCTCCTTGCACTATAGGACCTACTAGTTCAAAGTGCCCACTACCTTGCATCATATGACCCATGGGGTCCCCTATTTGCACCATATGACCCATAGCAGGAAAGTGGCCCCTACCTTGCACCATATGACCCAAGGGGTACCCACCTTGCACCATGTGACCCATTGGGTCCCCTCTTTGCACCATATGGCCTATCCCCAAAAAGGGGTCCCTACCTTGCACCATATGACCCATTGGGTCCCCTATTTGCATCATATGACCCATAGCAGGAAAGTGGCCCTACCTTGCACCATATGACCCATGGGGTCCCCTATTTGCACCATAGGACCCATAGCAGGAAAGTGGCCCTACCTTGCACCAATTGACCCATGGGGTTCCCACCTTGCACCATATGACCTATTCCTTCAAAGTGGCCCCTACCTTGCACCATATGGCCTATAGGGGGGGGGGGGCTTGCACCATATGACCCATAGCAGGAAAGTGGCCCTACCTTGCACCATATGACCCATGGGGCCCCCTCTTTGCACCATATGGCCTATCCCCAAAAAGGGGGTCCCTACCTTGCACCATATGACCCATGGGGTCCCCTATTTGCACCATAGGACCCATAGCAGGAAAGTGACCCTACCTTGCACCATATGACCAAAGGGGTGCCCACCTTGCACCATAGGACCTATTCCTTCAAAGTGGCCCCTACCTTGCACCATATGGCCTATGGCGACCCCTCCTCGCACCATAGGACCCATAGCAGGAAAGATGCCCCTACCTTGCACCATGTGACCCATAGGGTCCCCTCTTTGCACCATATGGCCTATCCCCAAAAAGGGGGCCCCTACCTTGCACCATATGACCCATGGGGTCCCCTATTTGCACCATAGGACCCATAGCAGGAAAGTGGCCCTACCTTGCACCATATGACCCATGGGGTTCCCACCATGCACCATAGGACCTATTCCTTCAAAGTGGCCCCTACCTTGCACCATATGGCCTATGGGGGGGGGGGCTTGCACCATAGGACCCATAGCAGGAAAGTGGCCCCTATCTTGCACCATATGGCCCATGGGGCCCCCTGCTTGCACCATAGGACCTATACCAGGAAAGTAGCCCATACCTTGCACCATATGGCCTATGGAGCCCCTTCCTTGCACCATATGGCCTATTCCTTCAAAGTGAACCCTACCTTGCACCATATGACCCATGGGGTCCCCTCCTTGCACCATAGGACCTACTAGTTCAAAGTGCCCACTACCTTGCATCATATGACCCCATGGGTCCCCTATTTGCACCATATGACCCATAGCAGGAAAGTGGCCCCTACCTTGCACCATATGACCCAAGGGGTGCCCACCTTGCACCATAGGATTTATTCCTTCAAAGTGGCCCCTACCTTGCACCATATGGCCTATGGGGACCCCTCCTCTCACCATAGGACCCATAGCAGGAAAGATGCCCCTACCTTGCACCATGTGACCCATGGGGTCCCCTCTTTGCACCATATGGCCTATCCCCAAAAAGGGGGTCCCTACCTTGCACCATATGACCCATGGGGTGCCCACCTTGCACCATATGACCCATAGCAGGAAAGTGGCCCCTATCTTGCACCATATGGCCTATTGGCTCCCCGCCTTGCACCATAGGACCCATAGCAGGAAAATGGCCCCTATCCTTGCACCATATGGCTAATATGGTCCCCACCTTGCGCCATAGGACCCATAGCAGGAAAGTTGCCCCTATCTTGCACCATATAGTCTATGGGGTCCCCACCTTGCACCATAGGACCCATAGCAGGAAAGAGGCCCTACCTTGCACCATATGACCCATGGGGTGCCTACCTTGCACCATAGGACCTATTCCTTCAAAGTGGCCCCTACCTTGCGCCATATGGCCTATGGGGCCCCTACCTTGCACCATGTGACCCATGGGGTCCCCTCTTTGCACCATATGGCCTATCCTCAAAAAGGGGGCCCCTACCTTGCACCATATGACCCATGGGGTCCCCAATTGCACCATATGACCCATAGCAGGAAAGTGGCCCCTATCTTGCACCATATGGCCTATTGGCTCCCCACCTTGCACCATAGGACCCATAGCAGGAAAGTGGCCCCTATCCTTGCACCATGTGACTCATATGGTCCCTACCTTGCACCATAGGACCCATAGCAGGAAAGTGGCCCTACCTTGCACCATATGACCCATGGGGTGCCCACCTTGCACCATAGGACCCATTCCTTCAAATCGGCCCCTACCTTGCACCATATGGCCTATGGGGCCCCTTCCTTGCACCATATGGCCTATTCCTTCGAAGTGAACCCTACCTTGCACAATATGACCCATGGGGTCCCCTCCTTGCACCATAGGACCTACTAGTTCAAAGTGCCCACTACCTTGCACCATATGACCCATGGGGTCCCCTATTTGCACCATATGACCCATAGCAGGAAAGTGGCCCCCACCTTGCACCATATGACCCATAGGGTGCCCACCTTGCACCATAGGACCCATTCCTTCAAAGTGGCCCCTACCTTGCACCATATGGCCTATGGGGACCCCTCATTGCACTATAGGACCCATAGCAGGAAAGTGGCCCCTATCTTGCACCAGATGGCCTATTGGGTCCCAACCTTGCACCATAGGACCCATAGCAGGAAAGTGGCCCCTACCTTGCACCATATGGCCTATTGGGGCCCTCCTTGCACCATAGGACCCATAGCAGGAAAGTGGCCCATATCTTGCACCATATGGCCTATTGGGTCCCCACCTTGCACCATAGGGCCTATTCTAGGAAAGTGACCCCTATCTTGCAACATATGGCCTAAGGGGTCCCTACCTTGCACCATATGGCCCATGGTTGTCCCCCTTGCACCAGAGGACCCATACCAGGAAAGTGGCTCCTATCTTGCACCATATTCATACCCATATGGTCCCCTCTTTGCGCCATATAGCCTATCTCAACAAGAGTGCCCCTACCCTGCACCATGTGACCCATATAGTCCATCCTGTGCACCATATGGCCTATCCCAACATCGGGGCCCATACCTTGCACCATATGGCCCATGGTTGCCCACCTTGCACCGGAGGAGCCATACCAGGAACGTGCCCCCCACCTTGCACCATATGACCCTTGGGGTCCCCTCCTTGCACCATAGGGCCTATTCTATGAAAGTGGCCCCTACCATGCACCATATGACCCATGGGGTCCCCATCTTGCACCATGTGACCTATTCCTTCAAGGTGGCCCCTACCTTGCACCATATGACCCAGGGGGTCCCCTCCTTACACCATATTCACTGTGCCGACACCTATCGGGTAATTGCAATTACCCGATCCAACATGGCGGATGATGAGTGTTTCTATAGTGAGCTAAAAGGGTTGATTACACTACATATTTAGGGACTTGGAGGCTGTAAAGTTGTGTATTTGTAGTATGTATCATGCTCTACCAGGTGGGCTCCCAATTGCATAATGACATGCAGTAGAATATCTGTGAGGAGTGGATTTAGAATTTAAAGTACTAGGGTAATTGTATTGCTCCAAAACAAGAGGTACTAGGGTAATTGCAGAGGAGGTACTAGGGTAATTGCACTTTCAGTGATGGGCATCTCTGACCTGTACCATCACTAAATGGCTAGTTAGGACATTTATGTGGCATGCAAACATGATATCAATACTAATTGAACAGTACATATCATGTGAGGCAAAAAAACACACCTCTAAATGGACAGGTTGAAGAATGACTATATTACAGGGACTTAGGCCAGGTACTAGGGTAATTGTAAAATCTGAGATTCATGTGCCAGGTACTAGGGTAATTGAGAATATTGGGTGGCAGAACCAAAACATCTAACTCAGGAAGTACACGCAAAAGACAAGTCCCCCATAACTGCACCAAGTCCCTCTACAAGGGGGTGGCAATCTTGACTTAAGGGGAGGGGGCAAATTTCTTTACCCTGTTTTCAGCAAAACTACTCATCACTGCTTAAAAGGGTACACATTTTTCAACCACCAGGATGGGGGTGGGACAAGATTCACTATGCTTAAGGATAGGAAGGGCCGTACTCAACGCTCCCCATTGAATACAATGTGGCCACATTCAATGGAATAAGAAAATGCTGTTTTTCCTTCCTTAAATGGCTTCAAATAAAAAAATAAATGTAAATGCCAACTACATAGTACCAGCGATGCCGTCTTATCACTGCTAACTGACCTCTATACAGCCCGTGATGACAGTCTACTATCCCTGGCGTGTTTCATAGACTTCACGAAAGCCTTCGGTTGTGTCCATCACCCGAGTCTGCTGAAGAAAATTAACAAACTGAAACTGCCAAGGATGTCAGGCAAATTATATGACCATGAACATGGACAAGACAATGCTGATGTACTTTGGTACCAAACAACGTATCAACCTAGCTCCCGCTCCTAACATAAAGCTAGGCGTAAACATACTGCCACTGACCGACAAGTACTGCTACCTGGGGGTGGACCTTGATGGCACACTGTCAGTAAGTAGCTACATGACAAAAATCAAAAAAAATGTTGGCAACCGACTATTTAAGCTCGGTCGCCTTGGGAAAGTAGTGCAGAAGGACGTATCATTGAATATATACACTACCACAATCTCCCCGGCCTTTGAATACTGCAGCTTCTACACTGGAGGAGGTCATGTGGGAGACCTCATAAAACTACAGTGCCTACAAAACTGGGGCATCAGAATCTGCTGTAGATACCGCATAAGAGGTCACCATATTGTAGACCTGCACTTAAACAATGGGATAGAAATGCTGGACAAACGCCGTAATCGACAACTACTGTGTATCATGTGGAAGCGGTCAAGAAATATGCCGGACGTTGAGCTGAATAGAATCAGGACCCGTGGTGATGACAAAGTTAAATTCCTCATTAGAAGAGCAAGGGGTGCCTTCTTCCAGAAGAGTCCCCTGTACAGAGGAATAAGCCTCTGGAACAAGCTAGATGCAGAAACTCAAAAACTACCAACCTATGCCCAATTCAAGAATGCTATAAAAACGCTAAACATATGAGAACCAAACCTGCTTGCGGTGGCAGACCTATTCCCCTTCACAGGACCATGCGACACCATGCGACACTGTGTCGCCTACTCTTGTCCCGCAGCCCGGGACCAATCACCTTCACATAACTCTGTGTGTACAGCCGTTCACCAGCTGCTCTGATGTGTCATACTGTACTATTGGATTGCATTTGTACTGCTCACAAACTACCATTATGGCAGTCGCAGCCCTCTATGGAAGGGTTCTACATTACAAATACCCACACACTTTTTCGTTACTATAGCATTTTATTTTCAATCTCTGCATATGTACTATTATTCATCCTATATTTGAGTTTGGAATTATCAAGTAGCTTCTCCTATCTTTCACGCATCCAATGTAAGTGGAAGAACGCCCTTTTTAGGGTGATTCTTGCAATAAATGTTTCAATCTCAATCAATCTCAATCTCACATTGATACCTCTCATGTGGGCTGGGGCATATCCCACTCTGCCTGCGGCTATGGGATATGGCCCCAGCCCCATTGCTAAAATATGGCAGAGACGGTATCAATGGGCATTGGCATTTGTCATGTACTAAATGAGATGAAAAATAATAAATTTTGAAAAAAATAGGATTATATTTCACTGTCCCTAATCTTTTTTTTTGTCAGATTTTTGTCCCTATTTTTAAAATGGTGCTTACTAGTATGTCGTTTTGCATCCAAACTCTTCCAATGTTAACCCCTCTTTCTACAACAGTTTTCACCCCCCCCTTCTCGCTAAACTCACCATCCCACCTGTTATCAATAAATCAACACTACCTTATCCTATTACATTTCAGACCAATTACCCTAGTACTTTTTCGAACAATTACCCTAGTACGTCCCTCCAACTGTGGAAACAATTACCCTAGTACCATGCCCACAATTACCCTAGTACCTAGATTTCTTTTCTGGCTGATATCTATGTGAAATCAGTAATTATAGAGGCCCATCTCTGGCCTACACAAGCAGACATATCCAAACTATCATCATACATGTTTTCAAGTATTGACACAAAGTATTTACAACAGAATTAGCAGAAATGTGTTAAACATGGTTTACACACCATCCGCCATGTTGGATCGGGTAATTGCAATTACCCGATAGGTGTCGGCACAGTGATATTGCCTATCCCAAAAAAAGGGCCCTTACTTTGCATCGCATGACCCATATGGTCCCCTCCTTGCAGGATATGGCCTATCTTAACAAGGGGGCCCTCACCTTGCACCGTATGACCCATATGGTTCCCTTCTTGCACCATATGGCCTCCATGCTCCACGGAGCTCTGTGTTACCTGGAGCTCCGAGCTCCATTTGCTCAATGGCTCCCTGGAACTCCATGCTCTCTGAAGCTCCGCTCTCTGGGGCGCCATGCTCTCTAGAGTTCTGTGCTCCATGGAGCTCTGGGCTCCCTGGAACTCCCAGCTCCATGACCTTCTATGTGCTCAATGGCTCGCTGGATCTACATGTTCCCTGGAGCTCCATGCTCCCTGGAGCTCCATGCTCCCTGGAGCTCCATGCTCCCTGGAGCTCCACATTTCCTGGATCCAAGCTCCATGACCAGCTCCCTGGAGCTCAAGTTTCCTTGAGCTCCATGTGCTCAATGGTTCCCTGGAGCTCCATGCTCGCTGGAGCTATGTGCTCCCCAGAGTTATGTGCTCCCTGGAGCTCTTTGTTTACTGGAGCTCCATGTTCCATAGAGCTCAAATCTATATGTGCTCAATGGCTCCCTGGAACTCCATGGTCTTTGAAGTTCCTTGCTCCCTAAGGGCTCTGTACCCCCTGGAGCTCTGTGCTCCCTTGAGCTCTGTGTTCCCTGGAGCTCCTTGCTCCAAATAGCTCCACGATCCAAAGAGCTCCATGCTCCGAAGAGCTCCATGCCCCAAAGAGCTCCATATGCAATATAGGGACCAAACAGGTAGTTGAATAAGGAGCTCCATGGATTAAGTAGACAGTTTCACAAAGCAGGGAGCTCTACAGAGTATGCAGTATGGAGTGTTATAGAAAATGAAGCTCAATGAAGCGAATTCACAGCTCTATCGAGCAAGCACGGAGCTCCATGGTGCAGATAGTCTATGGAGCACAGAGCTCTATGGAACAGGGAGCTCCAGGGTGCACAAAACTCCAGAGGTACGGTGCTCAGAGAGCATGGGGTTCCATGTATCCATTGAGCCCAGAGCTCCTGGGTGCACAGAGCTCCGATGAGTATGGAGCTCCAGAGAGTGGAGCTCCAAAGAGCGTGGAGCTCCAGAGAGGATGGAGCTCCAGAGAGGATGGAGTTCTAGGGAGCCATTGAGCACATGGAGCTCGGAGCTCAGGGGAGCACGGAGCTGCAGGCAGTAAGGAGCCACAGTGAGCATCATTTTTTTAGCCGCATAGCATGATGCTGTATGACCCTCCTCTTTACTCCTGTACTCCAACCCTGCCCACTCCCCTAGTCCCTCACCCCCTACTCTTAGTGGTTGGGGCACTTTGTTGGTATAGGTCTTATGGTGCAAGCTTGGGGCCCCTTAGGTCATGAAGTGAAAGGAAGGTGCCAATTCACTGGTATGGGTCTTGTAGGGGCCCCTCATGTTTTTGGGTAGGCCATATGATGCAAGAAGGGGACCGTATGGGTCATACAGTGCAAGGTAGGGACCACTTTTTTGGATAGGGCATATGGTGCAAGGAGGGGAACCCATGGGGTATATGGTCTAGGGTAGGGGCCCTTAATAGTGTATGGGTGCTATGGTGGAAGTGCTCAGGAGGGGACCATATGGGCCATATGGTGGTTGGTGGTGGCCCCCTTGTTATAATAGGCCATATGGTGCAGTTTCCTGGTACATGGTGCAAGGAAGGGCCACCTTGAAAGAATACGTCATATGGTGCAAGATGGGGACCCCATGGGCCATATGGTGCAAGGTAGGGGCCACTTTATTTGTATGGGTCCTAGGGTGCAAGGAGGGGACCCCATGGGTCATATGGTGCAAGGTAGGGGCCACTTTATTTGTATGGGTCCTACGGTGCAAGGAGGGGACCCCATGGGTCATATGGTGCAAGGTAGGGGCCACCTTGAAGGAATAGGTCATATGGTGCAAGATGGGGACCCCCTGGG
Organism: Harmothoe impar; assembly: GCA_947462335.1. Taxonomy (NCBI): domain Eukaryota; kingdom Metazoa; phylum Annelida; class Polychaeta; order Phyllodocida; family Polynoidae; genus Harmothoe; species Harmothoe impar. The sequence continues at coordinate 11,144,782 of OX381719.1, read as the reverse complement.
TCATATGGTGCAAGGTAGGGGCCACCTTGAAGGAATAGGTCCTATGGTGCAAGATGGGGACCCCCTGGGTCATATGGTGCAAGGTAGGGGCCACCTTGAAGGAATAGGTCACATGGTGCAAGATGGGGACCCCATGGGTCATGGTGCAAGGTAGGGGCCACTTTAAAGGAATAGGTCCTATGGTGCAAGGAGGGGACCCCATGGGCCATATGGTGCAAAGTAGGGCCAGTTTCCTGGTATGGGTCCTCTGGTGCAAGGTGGGGAACCCATAGGCCATATGGTGCAAGGTAGGGGGCAGTTTCCTTGCATGGGTCCTATGGTGCAAGGTGGGGACCCCATGGGCCATATGGTGCAAGGTAGGGGCTAGTGTCCTGGTATGGGTCCTCTGGTGCAAGGTGGGGACCCCTTAGGCCATACGGTGCAAGGTAGGGGCCAGTTTCCTGGTATGGGTCTTCTGGTGCAAAGTGGGGACCCCATGGGTCATATGGTGGAAGGTAGGGGCCAGTTTCATTGTATGGGTCCTCTGGTGCAAGGTGGGGACCCCTTAGGCCATACGGTGCAAGGAAGGGGCCAGTTTCCTGGTATGGGTCTTTTTGTGCAAAGTGGGGACCCCATGGATATATGGTGCAAGGTAGGGGCCAGTTTCATTGTACGGGTCCTATGGTGCAAGGAGGGGACCCCATGGGCCATATTGTGCAAGGTAGGGGCCAGTTTCCTGGTATGGGTCTTTTTGTGCAAAGTGGGGACCCCATGGATATATGGTGCAAGGTAGGGGCCAGTTTCATTGTACGGGTCCTATGGTGCAAGGAGGGGACCCCATGGATATATGTTGCAAGGTAGGGGCCAGTTTCCTGGTATGGGTCTTTTTGTGCAAAGTGGGGACCCCATGGATATATGGTGCAAGGTAGGGGCCAGTTTCATTGTACGGGTCCTATGGTGCAAGGAGGGGACCCCATGGATATATGTTGCAAGGTAGGGGCCAGTTTCATTGTACGGGTCCTATGGTGCAAGATGGGGACCCCATGGGTCATATGGTGCAAGGTAGGGGCCACTTTAAAGGAATAGGTCCTATGGTGCAAGGATGGGACCCCATGGGCCATATGGTGCAAGGTAGGGGCCACTTTATTTGTATGGGTCCTACGGTGCAAGGTGGGGACCCCCTGTGTCATATGGTGCAAGGTAGGGGCCCTCTTGAAGGAATAGGTCATATGGTGCAAGGTGGGCACCCCATGGGTCATATGGTGCAAAGCGGCCACTTTAAAGGAATAGGTCCTATGGTGCAAGGAGGGGACCCAATGGGCCATATGGTGCAAGGTAGGGACCACTTTATTTGTATGGGTCCTATGGTGCAAGGTGGGGACCCCACGGGTCATATGGTGCAAGGTAGGGGCCACCTTGAAGGAATAGGTCATATGGTGCAAGATGGGGACCTCCTGGGTCATATGGTGCAAGGTAGGGGCCACCTTGAAGGAATAGGTCACATGGTGCAAGATGGGGACCCCATGGGTCATATGGTGCAAGGTAGGGGCCACTTTAAAGGAATAGGTCCTATGGTGCAAGGAGGGGACCCCATGGGCCATATGGTGCAAGGTAGGGGCCACTTTATTTGTATGGGTCCTATGGTTCAAGGTGGGGACCCCATGGGTCATATGGTGCAAGGTAGGGGGCACTTTACTGGTATGGGCCCTATGGTGCAAGGAGGGACCATATGGGTCATATGGTGCAAGGGAGGGACTGGGTGCTATGGTGAAATGAGGGGACCCCATGGGCCACATGGTACAGGTCCCTGGCCGGGTACAGGTTATATGAATAGGCTCTGTGGTGATAGCTTCAGAAATGCCATCATATGGGTCATCTCGTGCAGCGCACAGCCGGCGCTCACTGGGTGCCACAGCGTAGGTCGCGTGAGGCAATCAGTGGGTATGAGTGTATGCCCCTGGCTCTGTTTGTGTACTAGACTACTTCCTCTGTCTGCATGCAGGCCAGTGCACATGGTGTGCAGACAGCCTCCACCCAAGTCTGGTGTTTTCTCCTGTTTCTTCGACCATCACTCTTTCTAAATCATCTGAACTGAGTTAAATAGGCCCCTAGAATCCGATGGCATACTCAAAATGAACTGACAATGTTGTATTTCTTGCGAAAATGGAAGTTTTGTTGGTACTTGGGTGGACTGGAAGAGTCCATTCCAGCCATGCCCTGCCCCTCAGTAGGGTGGCAGGTAGGCAACTTCCCCTGAATTCAAACAAATTCAAATACTGTTTGTTGTTCTAAATTCATGCTGGTATTGACTGTGTCCCCATGTGATATGTGTATCAATGATTGTTTTTGTGTATGTGCAATTTCAACCCTGCATTTGAGAGTTTTAGTAATGGAAGTGGTAGGTTCCAAAAGTAGGGGTGACAGGTGGTCTGTGTTGTTGTGACCTCATTGCGGCAGCGTGTGTCCATGGGGTGTGTCTTGTTGCTTGGGGGGGGGGGCCATCCATTAATTACATACGCATCCCGGGGGGGGGCACTTAGTATATTTTGCATACACATGTGCACGGCTGGCAAGGGTACTTTTTCAACAAAATTTCCCTAAGCAAGGGTCCACTTTTGAGAGGAATTTCCCTAAGCAAGGGTCAACTTTTGCAAAATTTCCCTAAGCAAGGGTCAACTTTGACCAAAATCTCTCTAAATCGAGACCATTTTGACCAAAATCTCCACTCATTTTCAAATAACCCCAGTAAAAAGGTCCCTTTTTGCCAAAATCTCCCTAAGCAAGGGTTCATTTTCTCCCAAATCTCTCTAAACAGAGAATCATTTTTGCCAAAATCTCCGCAGAAACTGGTTCATTTTGAAAATATGTGAAAAAAGGTCAATTTTTTCCCAAAATCTCCCTAAGAAAGGGTCAAGGGTTGTCAGGGGTCAAGCCGGACACCCCTGTCAAAAAAAATTGAGTGCCACGGGATATGCATCTAGGAGTGGGGCTGGTCAGGCCAAATGCGTACAGATGCATACAAGGGGGTGTGGGGGTCTAGGCCCCTTTTTTTAAAGATCAGTGTGTGTGTGGGTGGGGGGCAAAAGTGAAATGAGTATGTACGCATGGGGGGGGGGGGGGGGTAGTCCAAATGGTTCAACAGGTGGGGTGGGGGGGGGTCTATTTTGGGCAAAAATGTGCGTATGTTATAGGCCTGAGTTTGTAAGTCTATATATAGTGGAGGTGGTCGTGTGTCCTTACCCCCCACCTACCCCTCCCCTCCCCTCCCCATCACGGACACATGCTCCCCTGCCACGCCCATGGGGGTCAAACAACTCCTCCTGCTCTATACTGTACCATAGGCACACAGTGCAGAGAGCTGTCACATTCACCATTATTCAAAGAAATATGTATATAATACCATGTATAATATTATCTAGGACAGGTAGTAGTGATAATGATCAAAATATTTGTATATAGGGAGCAGTTCATCCCCTGGAAACACTTTTATTTTCTGAAAATTGAGGTTCCTGTAGAATTTCCGAGTACCGCGATGTCCGTGAAAAGCATGTTCCAATCTGTTTAGGGCTTGGCTGACTCCAGAAATGAAACCCTGACAAAATTCTGATCAAATTGGACTATTAACATGTCCAAATCGGACAAGATTTCATCAATTGTGGCATTCTTGGAACTGTCACTGAAATCTGACAAACTGGCGAAAATCCACAATTATCAAAAAAGGCTGTGGGAGGGGGGGGGGGTATTTTATATGGGATGGATATGAGAAAGTAAATAAACATGTTTACTAAACTGTGTGCAAAGGATAGGTTTTAATTTGGTTCCTAAGTATCTCCCACAAAATTAAAGCATTTTGATGTCTGGTCTACTTTTTACAGTTGTGAGACCAGCCTGTCAGAACCAGGATAGACTATGTACTTTAATCTGCGGGACCCCCCCCCCCGGTTAACAATGTACTATTAGCAAAGAGACCAGGGCATGCAATCTTTTTATCCCCCCGGGGGGGGGGGGCCCTGCGCTAAAAGTACATGGTCTGACCAGGAGAGGGATAAAGAATTGCATGTGCTGGTCCCTTTGCCAATAGTCAATAGTAGACTGTAAAACCAGGGGGGGGGGGGTTCCTTTGTTAAAAGTACATGGTTTTATTTTATTTTTTTGAACAAATTCGAACTTTTATTTGGTCTAATATTCAATTACAAATTCAAATGATTATGTCAATATGTTATACGAATGCGACCAAATAAAGAACATGGACAGCCCATCTGTTTTACCCGGGGAGGGTTAAAAAATCGCATGCGTTGGTCTCTTCACAAAATTATTGCTGAAATAGATTGATTTATTATTTTCAGTTCCTACTCCCAACACGCCAGGAAGGCTCCCAACAGGCCAGGAAGGCTTCCAACATGTCAGGAAGGCTCCAAACACCTCGGGAAGGCTCCCAACATGCCAGGCAGGCTCCCAACAGATCAACTTCACTCACCATTTCATACACACTTTGTGAGTATCATATACTGAGCTGCCAATGTGACCAAAAGTAATATTTTTATTTGAGGGTGTTAGCCCTAATTCTCAAAACTGCCACTTACACACAGTTAAATATAGACCCTAAATTTAGGTTTAACAGTATTCCTAGCTCATTTGCATAATTTTATACTGGGGGGGGGGGCTGGGGTTGAGAGAAATCTGGTGTTTTTGTCTCACTTTAAACTCCACAGTACTGCCTGAGCGCCCAATGTGACCAAAAGTAATCTTTTTATTTGGGGGGTTTAGCCCTAATTCTTAATACTGACGCTTACACATGGTAAAATATAGACCTTAAATTTAGGTTTACAAGTATTCCCAGCTCATTTGCATAATTTAAGACTAGGGGGTTGGGTGAGAGAAATTTGGTGTTTTTGTCTCACTTTAAACTCCAAAATACTGCCTGAGCGTCCAATATGACCAAAAGTAATCTTTTTGCTATAGGGGGTTAGCCCTAATTCTCAAGACTGCCACTTACAGACAGTTAAATATAGACTGTAAATTTAGGTTTAAAAGTTTTCTCAGCTCATTTGCATAACTTTTGACTTGGAAGTGGGTGGAGAGAAATTTGGTATTTTTGTCTGACCTTTAACTCCACAGTACTGCCTGAGCGCCCAATGTGACCAAAAGTAATCTTTTTTTATTTGAGGGGGTTAGCCCTAATTCTCAAAACTGCCGCTTACACACAGTTCAATATAGACCCTAAATTTAGGTTTAACAGTATTCCCAGCTCATTTGCATAATTTCAGACTGGGGGGTGGGGTGAGAGAAATTTGGTGTTTTTGCCTCACTGTAAACTCCACAGTACTGCCTCATTTGCTTAATTTCTGACTTGGGGGCTGGGGGGAGAGAAATTTGGTATTTTTGTCTGACCTTTAACTCCACAGTACTGTCTGAGCACTCAATGTGATCAAAAGTAATCCTTTTTTAATGTGGTAAGCCCTAATTCTCAAATTTATGATAAATATTTACTTTCATTTTGCAGAGACTCATCACATAGTCATATCCCTCTTCACGTCAAGACACTTATCCTCATTTCAACTAGGCCCAAAACTGACAATGTGTCCCATCAACTGACATTGTATAGGGGCTCCATACCACGCCTAGGGGATCCATACCATGCCTAGGGGCTTCACAACATGACTAGGGGCCCCACAACACGTGTAGGGGCTCCACAACACGCCTAGGGGCTCCACAACATGACTGTGGGCCCCACAACATGTGTAGGGGCTCCATACCACGCCTATGGGCTCCACAACATGACTAGGGGCTCCACCACATGTGTAGGGGCTCCAAAACACGTGTAGGGGCTCCATACCACGCCTATTGATTGAATTTCCTTTATTTATACTGAATAAAGATAGGTCAAGGACCTGTATTAGGGGCTCCACAACATGACTAGGGGCTCCACACCACGCCTAGGGGCTCCACAACACTTGTAGGGGCTCCACACCACGCCTAGGAGCTCCACAACATGTGTAGGGGCTACACCACGCCTAGGGGCTCCACAACATGACTAGGGGCTCCACACCACGCCTAGGGCCTCCACACCACGCCTAGGGGCTCCACACCACGCCTAGGGGCTCCACAACACGTCAAGGGGCTCCCCAACATGCATACTTGCCCTCAAAATATGGACTTTATGAGATACAAGTCAGGCATGAAACCCATCTAGAAACTGTTCCACATATCTAGGAAACTCATCCACATGTTTAGGAACTCTTCAACATGTGTATCTAAACTCATCAATGGGTTTTGAAACTCTATATCTAGGAACTCTTCAAAATATCAATCTCCATCCAAATCGATTCATTGCTGCCCTTTTAATTATTAATAAAATCAGTTTCCATTATAACAGAAGGAATTCCTTTGTTGTCATTTATAACCTCTATGTCATCAAGTGAACAAATTTCCTTACTAGCTTTGAAATAAATCCCAAACACACCTCAAAATGATTAATGCGTTTCCAAACACAACCCTGCATGAATATTAAATCCAGTATCTTCTCAAACAAGTGAGGGCTAGCAAACAGATCTGTTTGCGCACTCACTTGTATATCTTTTATCTTTAATATACCAAAGGCTTCAATTTTGAACATGTAATTAAGGCTATAGTTGGATAACACAATATATGTATGTTCTAGTTCCACTAAAGTCTCTTCATCAAGCCAAGCTGCCACCTGGTGGGCAAACTTTTAACGTGAGATTCACCGTAAATGAAAAAACCTTGTTCCACTGTACTGGTTTACGGATGTTCAATTTAAAAGTAATGAGTTTTACGGTGTCTCACCGTAAATCACAAATATAGGGATACAGCGTCAAATTTAGCATCGATTCTCAGAATTTCAAGAGAAATCTTTTACAGTGTATGCATATGATTTCCCTCAATTCCAGGGTGCCCCCCTTCAGTACCCATTGAACATAAGAGTGCCCCGACTAGTTTATAGAATCATAAGGCGCCACCCCTCAAATAGCTACAATATCGTAAGGAGCTATAGCATGTAAAGGGAGTGCTAGCTATAAAACGTATAGAGAGGGCCCTTCTATGGCTATATAACATAAGGGAGTTCCCTACCCCCCCACACCCCAAGTAGTCATACAACTTTAAGGGAATGCCCCCACCCCAACTAGGGAATACACTTACTCCACCTGGGGAATATATCCCAATGTTACCGCGCAACATTGGCGCCATATATATATATATATATATATATATATATGTATATATATATATATGTATATATATATATATATATAAATATATATGGAATGACTCCCCCCCCCCTCTGCTATAGCTTGTACCAGCCTATCAGTTCTGTTCAGTGCAAGCCCCTGTTACCAGCTCCAGTCAGCCAGATCATTTTACCGAGTTAGATTGTGTGCAGCCATGAAAGATTTTGATACAACATATACTTTTAGCTGGTCCTCTGAGCTGTTTTCTTCTGTCGTCTGTAGAAGGCCCAGTGGCTATTTGTCCAAGGCAGGAACAAGGGAGTGGTCATTTATCATTAACTAAAGTAGATGCCATGGCTAGGCGAGCATAGACTATAGTCATCAACCCTATGGGCTCTATGGGATTTAGCAATTAGGCCTACTTATCTTTAGGGAAAATTCCTGCTAAATGTCTTGTCCTCACAGCTAGCCATAACATTAGGCATCCTCAACGGGTTAAGGGAATGGTCATTATTGAACAACAGGGTGGGGTTGGTGGATGGTCGTGGGACATCATTTTTTTGGAGATTTTGGAAAATTCAAAGATCTTCACTTAAAAAAGGTCACATCTTCACATTTCTGAAGATGTTGGCCCTAGCTACTATTTATTGGAGTTCAAGTTTTTTTTTTAAAGTTCTAGATTGGGTAGGCCTATGCAGGCGCCATGTCTCTGGCCTATGCAAGATTTATTTCAAAAGTTCTATATTCAGTATGGTGCAATCTAGATAGTGCATTAGATTGCACCATACCCAATCTAGAACTTTTAACCTATGGAAAAAAACATATTTGAGTCTATTTTGTTGACAACATCTGTATGTAGTGTAACTCGTTTTCCCCTTGAGGATAGTTTTGGCTCATTGGTGGTGCGGGGGGGGGGGGGGTCGGAATTTACCAATCCCCCCCAATCCAATTCAATTCAATTCAAAGATTTTGATTTTTACTGCAACTGACAGGAGCAAGCCTTGTATTATGTTGGTTACAGCCAGGCGAAGATATGTATACTATATATATACTTATGATATCATACAGTTTTGCATCAGTTTAATAGATGCATATTTTTCATCTACATATTTAAATACAATTATGCGTTTTCCTGTAAGTTAGTGTGTGATTAGTCATGACTATTTTCTTTAGAGTTAGTACATATCTGTTTTATTGTAACAAAGGCAGGATCAAGAACCCTACCCTTTTCCAGTTAATGATAAATGACTAGGAATGATTTTATAACTTTGGTTCTAGGAGGAATATTTGAAAAATTCCTTCAGTTTTGGAAAGCTCAGCGTGAAAGCGTGACATCACACCCAAATGCGTGAGACTCACGCCGTATGCGTGAGATTTGACAGGCCTGCTTGAAATATAAAAGCTCTTTTTTATCACCAATAAAATTAGTAATTTCTCTTCGCTGCAGTCCCCTATAGGTTTGCCTGGATAGGCCTATATCTTGGCTGCATTTCAGAGTGATAACCCAACAGTAATAATTAAAATGTCACCCCCTAAGAGGGAAGTTTCATAACACTGTCTGAATTGTATCTTTGTAGGCTTCAGCTCACCAAAGTAGCCTTCACTCTCCACGAGAGGATATTGGCAAGTGTAGGAGGGCTGAAGCGCGCAGAGATGACTCTGTGCAGATTGGCTGACAATGTCAAAACGTAACCCTAGAAACATAGTCACAGGCCCAAAGAAGTGACTTCGAAATGGCAGCCGCTGCTAAAAAAACACCTTAATTGTACATTTGTAAAGAACCAATCACATCTGTTTTGGTGTGATCGGTCTTGCTAAGGGTTTTTTCTGTCCATATCTTAGAAACTATTTGAAGATGAGTAGGGTTTTCAATGTGATCGGCCCTTTTGAAAAAAAGAATCGCTCCATTTTTGACTAGGGCTTCCCAAGCATTGGGTATTTCAGCAGCCTACCGGTACTCCCTTAGACTGTAGATATATTCATTATGCACATATGGGCCTAAGACTTACACACCAAAGCTACACAATGATGATATAAATGTACCAGTAACCTAGGACTAAGCTATATTCCTATAGGTTCTTAAATAAGAGATGGGGATTACAGTTACACCCAATATGGCCCCCCAGCCAGGACTTGAAGAATAGGCCTTTACAGCGGTAGTATGAAGCACCAGTAGCGTCATCTAGTGGTCGATAGTAATCAGTTATGAAACCCTTAATGATAATTATCGGCGGTAACCTCGGTATACAACCGTATATGATAAACGACGGTATATGTAATGAACCGTCAGTACTCATTAAGGAATGAATAAAACGTAATAAATAATTATATCACACAAAACCCAACACAAGGAATTTATTTTTCAATTTTTATTTGAAGTCTATATTTTTGCAGACATTTTTGGAGTTTTTTTGTTGAATGATCTTATATTGCTACGTTTCGGATCCTTAATGATCCTTCATCAGGCAAAGATGCTTATAATGAATATACAGGTGACTGAGGTACTATAAATGATCACATTTTGAGATGGTTGCTATGGTTACAAATTATCAACAAATCATTAATTTCTGGCAATATGTACAGTTGATAGTGTATCCTCCTAGGTTTATAAGTACCGGTAACAATGAATAGTACAATGTGGGTCTTACTATGTAAGGAACAGTATAAACAGCAACTATTTAAATGTCTATGAACCTTAGACTACTTTTTTAGACAATTTTTAAGACAATTTTAGACACTAATTAAGACAATTGGGCGCTTGGGTAGCCTTTCCTAGGGCGCTTGGGTAGCCCATGAGAAAAAATAAAAAACATGCAAGCATGAGTTTTAAAGTTTAGTTTTTTTGGCGATAGTTAGTGTTTTTTTGGAGAGATGATCAATATCCTTTATCTTGCATACCCTGTAGCATCGATCGTGCCACATGATGGTCTATGGTGAAGACTAGATCATATAGCTGGTGAAGGATTCTCCTACTGTTGCAGGTTCTCTGGTGTGGTGCTGCTGGGGTGTAATCTTTGGGGGTGTTTTGGTGGCCGGGAGTGTTTACCTGCACCGTCCTGGGCAGGTGGTTGATGTGGTAGCGGTCTTGTTGGTTGTACCGGTATGGTGTGGTGTGGTGTGGAATAAAACATGTTATGAAAAGTAATAGAACCGTCTTATGTTCAATCATAACAACACATGAATACATATCCCACAATAACATAGCTGTCACAGCTGCCCGTTACAGCTCCATAAGCTTTTGGGCCCAATCAAGGCTTCATATCCAAAAATGCTCTAATTTTCTTTGGGACCCCCTCGCCTATCATCGAAATTACGGCTACTTAGCAAAAAATGTTTGAATTATCTTTGGAACCCGCTCGCCTACCATGGTCAAAAATGCTGCAATCATCTTTGGAACCCGCTTGTGTATGATAGAAATCAAGGCGTCACAGTAAAAAAATGTGCCAATTATCTTTTGGACCACTATCATTGAAATCAAGGCCTCATGACCAAAATCACTTGAATCAGCTTTCGGACCCCCTCGCCTATCATAGAAATTAAGGCAACATAGCCAAAAATGTTTGAATTATCTTTGGGACCCGTTTGCCTATATAGATGTGTGAATGCGCCTATTAGGGGATGTGCAATTATTAGGTCGAATACAGTACTAAGATATTATGAATTGACCTCAATGAAATAATGACACATTGACATGTTACCTAAGTGTGTTTATGGTAAAATTAAAAAACCCTCACCCGAAATGAGCAAGTCAAAGCTAGGCGATTTCATGGAATATTGATCAGACATTGTAAGAACGCACCATGGATTCATCAGCCAATTCAAAAGTAATCCACAGGGAAATCGGAGATGATTGCCCAGGAGCCTCTTGTTGAATTGACATGGAATTAGCCACATGTTATTCGTATGATTCATAACATCACATGAATAGTGCAATGAGGTGGTGCCCTCAGTGGCTCTTTATAGAACTAGAATATCTTATTACAGATCTTGATTGGACATCCCATGTTTGGAAACGGCCCCTCCTCTGCTTGACAGATTGCTAAGTAGCATTCATATGAGGATGGTAATAGTTTCCCATAACATTAGTGTAACATTTCAACAATAGCTGATATTTTCTTGACTATAAAGGCTACTTGATGCCAAGCAATAGTGACAGATATTCAGTAATAAACATTCTAGTGACAGTAGACAGCAAGTATACATCCCAAGGGAACGTTCACAAATGACGTCACCTGCTAGGGGTTGGGTGGGTCTTTGGGTTTAGTGACAAAAAGTGAATTGGGGGTGGGGGCGTCCCAGGGTCTATGTGACATGACCTTTTTAAGTCCTGAAATTGGCCCTAAAAAAGGTGACGTCATTGGTGAATGTTCCCCCAAGATGTCAAACTATAGATGACCAAACCCAGTCATTTGTGATAGTAAATTTGATACTTCACTTGTAGGACAGGTAGAACTCAGTAAAATATGATACATCTTCAACAATAAGTAATATAGTGTGGTGAATAAAGCTTTATCAGAATTTAGCAGGTTAAGTATAGCTACTCCTCCAGAGATAATACCATGACAGGTCCTACACCAGATAAGACATGAGGATACAGCACCGTGCCTCCACTTCTAGACGAGCCACCTTCAGGTAAGGCTGCTATTCTACCTCTATGTACACAGGTTACTTATCACAGATTGGTTTTAGATATATACTCCAGCCCGAAAGCTGCCTAGAACAAACTAATTAACTTTTCAAAATAGTCTCTTTCAAAGTTGCACTTTTTGTTAATGGTTATGATCATAGATACAGTAGAAATGAACCCATCTTAAGCTACAGAGGTCATCACCGTAGGGTTTTGGTTCTTTGTTGTGACTATTGGCTTACCTGTGGTCCCTTTTTATATGGGCCCTGTTGTATTTACTAATCCCTACGAATACATTTTGTGTGAATGATTTAATATGTGATGAGAAAGTGGTAATATAAACTTCATGCATTTGGTAAGGCCCAAAACGATGTGGATCTCACTTGAGGGAGTGACTTGATTAATGTCACCTAGTGTTATGGAATAAGCCGGCAGGTCACTATGCGTAGTCTTCTCTCAGTCCACGTAGAAGGATGCATGCTATAAATCTCATGTATTATCAGAAAAGATTCTGACATTGTCAATGATCATGAGTTATTGACAAGGGGAAATCTTGTGATATTATTTAGCACCATAAAGCCGACCAATGAGACCTGTAAGAATAATGTTTTTAATGTTTTACAACATCTGATCATAATAAGATGCCATAAAGAGTTTTGTTTACTGGGTTGACTTATTTAGGATATACATGTATTGATGACCATAGCGTTATGCTTGGTTAATGGTTTTATATATGAGATTTGATTTGATTATAAAGATGATCCTTTATGATACTGCACATTGTTAAATGTCGCTACTTGGAATAATATTTGGTGTTATACATTGTGGAAATTGAGCTATAATTTAATACAGCAACATTGATCACCCTCTGACTTATACGTTTTAACATTTTATTGACAGGATATTAGGAAGAGAATTACATCTAATAATTTGTATATCATCATTATGATAGTAGATCGTAAAATAGATAGAGAATGATAGATTCATATTTACAAATGTGATGTGTTTTCACAAAACCAGTCTGAAGTCAGGTTTATACTGCTCTCATAGAGAGAACAACTCTACTCATCTCTGTGCATCAATCATTTAACTATAGTAAACTAACTATAAAAAAAACCAATCCAAAACCTTATATATACCTAAATTCATGAAAAAAAAACAAATTTAACCTATATATGGGTGAGACCATCAATAAATGTACAATTCAGGCATTTCGACAGGTACATTATCCTGCAAAATGCTACAGAACCAGAAATACTGGATCTATTTTGTAAAATACTTTCTTTGTGACAGGGAATAGTTGAGACTTTCAGAAAAAAAACACTTTTAGTGTGTTTGGCGAGAATTTTTTGATTTATGGTCTGTCAAACCTAAGATTCATATAAGTGTAACGTCCGTCAGATCTATTTTAGGTGGCCAAATGGCTGGTAAAGAAAATGAGTTTGATAGCCATGTTATCATCCACCTAGAGGGTTGTTATGGGTTTTATATTGACAGAAAAAAAATTGAGAATTTATTAATTTTTCTCAGCTCAGGGTCCGAAAAACCTATTGTGGACAGAATAGATCTTCGGACATTACAAACACATTAGTCTCTCTCCAGCATTAATTTATGCACTTGTAAATATTAAATGTGTCCTACAACCATGGCTGACCACACATTGATCAATCTTGAGCACTAGTTCCTTCCTAATGTTGCTCCTGTGGAATGCACAACCTATTTAGCTCCAATTTGCCCTATGTAACATCCGTCAGATCTATTTATGTAACATCCATCAGATATATATGAAACTTATCAAATAAGCATCAGAGTACATTCTTCTGTGGTAAATATTTTACCTATACCCCCAAGCTATCAATTTGGTGTGCTAAACATATCCAGGCATTATTCAATTTGCCTTTCATACTGGTTACAAAGATCTTGGGAATAGTTCTGACGGACGTCACACCGGAAAATAATATCAGTCCAGAGATGTTAATATCAAATACCTTATAGTTATCACTGGATAATATCTGAAAGGGATGTCTTGCCTATTATCCTAAACCTTCAATATGTTATTTTCACCCACTGTTCATTAATTTAGGGCACATTTTATTTATCTGACGGATGTTACATTATCAGATTATTCTTCAAAAATCCCATTTCTGCTCACTGCAACCTTCTCATATTGTAACATAGTATGCCCCTATGGTACTTCTATTACACCAAACACTCATTAAGACCATAGCAGATACTTCAATTTTTGACAAAAAAATCAAAAGTGTGGAAATAGGGATATTTTTGTTCTCAAACAGCCTGTTGAGACTCTAAATGGGTGTTTTAAATCAGTTTGGCAACCTAGGACAAACATCAAACCTGTTTTATACAAAGAGAGTCAAGGTGAACAAGTCTTAGTAGTGTTTGATGATATTTGGTGCTCATGGAACTGGGTTTATCCTAAGTAATATCACAAATGTAACATCCGTCAGATCTATTGCAATTTAACACCTTATGTATGGGTTTACCATGCAAATAATGTGTGTATGGTTGCAAAAGTATACATAATTTTGAAAGTATACATGATGGGGATAATACTAAGAGAGTTTAATGATAAAAAGAGTAATTTTAAGCAAAATAGAGTAAAGTTGGAGTTATGTTTTAAAAAGTTCCACAATTTTGACTATTTCAAAACGTCAAACAACACATTACAAAAAAATTCTTCCTCTCTGGGTTCTGGAATTTTTTATGTATGTTCTTATATATCAGGCCTACCTGCCAATGCAATTTGGAATGACTGTGGCAGTTTTTGGTCATATTTTTTATGTTAGGAAAATAGATCTGATGGACGTTACATAATATTAGTAGCGTCACCAATAGCCCACTTATATCAGTTGGATGGCTGTGCCTACTGTTTACCCACACATGCATGGGCCGTGGTTCAACCATCACTATCAATACGCCCTCCATAACTTTATAGCTGAGGGAATAACTTTATGTCATCTGTCTCTGCAAATAACATGATTAATCAGAGAAACCTTCAGCTACAGTTTGGTGGGTCCCACTCTGGAATCCGATGCTAATTACCTGAGATATGCATTGGAGAAGTTAACTATCTTAGAATATCATGCATCGTTTAAAATGCATACCCCGCGCCCATATTCTATTACTCACAATATGTAGAGGAGAAATATGGCTTTCTATTGATACTAAAATAGTCAACATAAGTTGTTGTTAAGCCCCGCGGATTTTCACAGCCAACATAGGCCATATTTCAATTATTATGTGTACTGGGGGACTCCCGTACCTACGACCATGGGAGGCCGCCAAGGTGTGTGGGCACCCCATCGTCCCTCGGCCACACCCCCGTGAACAAGCCCCGTGAACAAGCCCCGTGACCAAGCTGTGAAAGCTGGCCATGGCATAGCAACATTCGCACCTTTGGGGCGGGGGTCCATGCAATGGTGCATATCTAATGGACATTTTCTCCAATAGATGCCCTGTTTTTTCAATGAATAATATTGAATTATGTTGGTTCTAAACATGCTAGACACAAAATTTAAACAGTTTTGTTATCCCAACGGCATGGCGCAACATTAGAAATAATAATTGGAACTATATAATATTTTATGAATTTTTCTGTGGTGATGCTAATATTAGTAGCCTTTGGTTGATAATGAATAAAAACTGACCCCCTGGCAGTTAGTCAATCCGCCAGGGGTTTTCATATTGCCAAGATATGAGGCTTTAAATATCATAAAGTTGTATACAATAATGTTAAGTTTCTTGATTTTTGCTTTTGGAACCTCAATTGTACATTTATATATGGTCTCACCCATATATATATATATATATATATATATATATATATATATATATATATATATATATGGGTGGGGGTCCAGAAAATGTCCGTTACACAAATTGAGTTATTTTTTAAAAATAATCATTTTAAATGAAGAGAATGTATTGGGATAACTACATAATTGCAAAAAGCCCAATGAGTACTAATAGAAAAAATATGCATATTGATTATAATTTCATGATTTTTTCAGATTTTAGCTACTTTTCAGGGAAAAAATGACCAAAAATCGATGTCCCCTGGAAAAAATCTGATTTCAACGGAAATTTTCTCCAAATGATATTAGATTTACACTTATTGCTTCATATGTGTTGCATACAAATGATACTTCTTCATAACACCATTTATTTCAATATTTTACTTTTTATTTTTTTTAAATATTTGTTTAAATTACAAAAATAGCAATTATTCTCATAATCTCATATATCTTTTTAAACACTTGAATTTTTTGGAAAAATATTACACTAGATGGATGTTTTGTGCCATTAGGCATATCCCGGACATCTATCCTCTTGGGCAGAATGATAAAAATTAAGACAATTGATCATTTTCTTCGTGAAATTAGAGCCCAAAGAAGGAATTAAAAATGACCTGTTTAAGCCAAATTTCTTGGAAAGGTAATTAATTATACAAATCCTGCATAAAATTACATATTACCTGCATTGGATAAGCGTATGTGTGAGCTCTACACTCCCATATCGATAGATTTTTTCTATTTTACATTTAACAAGCAAAAACAATTGTTTTCACTGGATGTTACGTTCACTAGATTGATGTTACGTTCACTAGATTTATTTAAACATTTTGAATAATATCAGCCTAAATGTCCTCTAAGGAGGAACGGAAATATCCATGTGGTGCCTACATAGTACATGCACCATATACAACAAGAATCGTAACTTGGTGCAATGTCTTTGTCTTTGTAAATTAAGATATCAATTTATGTTACGTTCACTAGAATTATGTTACGTTCACTAGAATTATGTTACGTTCACTAGAATTATGTTACGTTCACTAGAATTATGTTACGTTCACTAGAATTATGTTTGGTTCCACGGAGACAGTAAATTGTCATGAAAATATGTCCTTTTTTGTTAATTTCTTTTGATAGGCCGCATGTATGTCTGTTTGACAAACCTATCAGCAAGGATGTAAGTGAATGAATGCATGATTTATGTAATATTAAGAACTATCAAAACAACATGTCCTTTATTTTATGAAATGTTACGTTCACTAGATATATGAAAAAGTCAGAAATATGCATAAATAATTAAGATATAGCCGTATTACAAATTGTCCAAGTATATCTGAGCATTACAAATGACACTGACCTGTTTCCATCATTTTATCATAAACATATTTCATTCTAGAACCTATTCCATTTTTGTGTTACGTTCACTAGATGTTACGTTCACTAGATAATTTGAAAACAACAGAATTTTGGTCTAATTGTCTTATTTTTCTTATATTAAATATCTGGGACATGCTGTGACTTTTTTTGCATAGGTATTATACCAAAACCAACTGAAAACAATGCTATTATTGACTAATATTTCATTATAATTCCTCTATTTTTCTGCTATGTTACGTTCACTAGATCCCACTGAACACCTCTGAATAGTAAAATAAACACAATAGAATGGCAGAAAATACAAAATATCTTCAGATATGTTAGAGCACTTTGTATACTTTCATCTGGGTTTCACAGCTAGTTTAATACTCTTCCATGTTAGTACTTTTCCCTATTTAAAAAGATTATATGTTCGATTTAGACAGAAACCAACTGGCCCTCAATTGACTCTAGCTATAAAACTATCACAATGGGGAATTAAAAATAGAGAAAAAGTGTACAGCACCCTGTTACATGGTAGGAAATGACACATTTTCGCCCTAATTCAGTGAATCAAGTTCATAACTAAAATATGTCATTATATTTTTTCACTATTCTCATGTTTATGATAATATCTGGTGAACGTAACACAATTTGTTTCATTAGTGATTGTATTTTTCAAACTTACATAGAAAAAAAATTAAGAATCCTAGTATCACAAAATTTGGGAATGTGATGGTTCATTGCCTCCTTTATATATAGACAAATCTGCTACAACATTTGGGCAATTCAGAAATATTATTGTTTTTCACTGGAAATGGACATTTTCTGGACCCCCACCCATATATATATATATATATATATATATGTATATATACCCTCATTATCTATGGTCTATGATGTGTGACTTCCAACTGGTTTTATAAAAATACATCACAAATATGCTGTTGACAATAGAAGAGACTGTTCCTTCACCATCTATCATTATTTGTTTCTTTCTGTTAATAGGGCTCACTAGAAGAAGTTGTGGCTGACATCAGTCACATCGATCGTTTATGGGACATTGGTTACGGCATCAAGAAACAAAATCTAGGATTACGAGAACCAACCTAATATTTTGACACTCTGTATTAACTACCCTTGCTCCTGTAGTGGTGAGGAAGTATCCCTTCACTCTATTTGTGGGACGGCTGGTTGTCCGGTTCAGTCTCTGTTCTGACCCGGTACTAGATAGGTGACTACACCTGTCAGGTTGCCGGGTTTCAGACAAAGGCTGCTGCGGGTGGCCAGTTGAACAGAGCGGTTTCGCTTGGGGCCACCCGCAGATGACCAGTTGTTCGGCAGTAGCACGTCTGCTACTGCAAATCAGTGCTCACTAGAAGAACGTTAGTCGACAGTCTCTTTCATTCTCCTCACTCTGCACTTACAACCTTCTAGGATTACTGTAACCATCAAGTCTACTGCTGCTAACTTCATACCTGGATACTCTCCTCTACCCCTGCTTGTTTAGTTGGGCTGTAGTTCTCGTTGACCGTATGTGTAGGACAGCTGGTTGTGGCGGGTGGTCAGTTGATCAGAGCGGATTTTCCCTTGGGGCCGCCCGCCAATAACCAGTCACTCTGTAGTAGTGGGTCTGCTACTGTAAAACAGTGCTAACTAGAAGTAGGCTAGTTAGTGCTCACCCTCACCACTCAGGTGATAAACTTCTATATTGACACTTACTACCTAATTACAACTACTCTTACACAAAAAAATTGGATCATCACAGAAACCGACCCGTGACAATTTGGATTACCACAACCCCCTACTTTACTGCTGCTTATCTCCTACTTGGAAATCTCCATTACCCCTGATACTGTCTTGGTGTAACAGAACTGTGAACTCTGTAACTGTAGGAGGGCTGGTTGTCTGGTTCAGTCTCTGTTCTGGCCCCGGTACTAGATAGGTGGAAACACCTGTCAGGTTCCTGGGGCTCAGGCAGAGTCTGCGGGTGGTCAGTTGAACAGAGCGGTTTCGCTTGGGGCCACCCGCAGATGACCAGCTTTTCGGCAGTACCTGTTGTCTACCATACATCACTGACTTCCGCCATACTGTGTGCGACCCCTATGTGTTCGGTGCTAGCTTACACATTATTGGTAAGTGTTACTTCTGGTTATTACAGTTAAGGTTTAGAAATTTCTTTTCTTGTTAGGCTTTTTAAAAGGCCCTGCAAACAAAATAGAAATAGAACTTGTGCCATTCCTGTGTCATGACTTGTGATATGTACAAGGGATTGTTTCCTGACCTTCACTTGAATTTTGTGGAACGAGAAAATATGGACAATTTTCCATGAGAAGTATTGTAAAACCTCTCCTGTAAGATGACCTTACCTTTAAGACGACCCTCTTTATGAGAAAAAAAACAATAAAATGGTTTTGCTTTGATCCTATGTAAGAAAACACCGCCTTTGAGACATCCCTATAGTCAGGCAAAATGAATCCCGAAATAAGGCTATCTTGAAGGCAGGTTTTATGGTACACTAGATATTTTCTCATGTTGTGTTCCCGGGAATATTTTGCTTTTGAATTTGTTAAAGCTGGGAAATATGTTCAACCTTCTGTTTGCCTTGCTCTATACAGTCCTTATTATGGAAACACTGTCAAAGAATACCCACAAGTGGACATCACTTTTCTCATTGAGATTACAATACTCTTAAAAACCCTGGTATAAGCCACAAACTTACATTAGCATGTTTGGTATTACATTAAAGCTGCTTCTAATTCATGTTCAAGCCGGAAATTTTAGGTCCGATTTTTCGGTATGTATCATGTATCTGGACTGTAGGGAGGATGTTGAGACTGATATGAATTTAGACAAACACTTGAGCCAGATGATAAAGTCTGAACTGATAACATTATAACCTGCTTACTGACCTGTGTACGTGACTATACAGCGGGGAGGACACGGGGCAGGAGTCACATCACATACATCTCTATATCATAAGGAACTAGCTTAATAGTGAAAAGTGTAATAATTATCCAATAGGAGAATATATACATGACATGTAAATTTGAAATAGCATTTTGGAAAAGAAGTTAACACTGAATGTCCCATATCAAAACCTTTTTATAGGGTTTCAAGTAATATGCAATATCCCACAGCAAGAGCAGTAAGCATGTGGAGTCCTTGGAGGTGGACTAAATTATAATAGTAATGGAATAATGGCTTACCGCCCCAGCAATAGAAATAAGGGAAAAGCCCACAGCTGGGATACCCATCTATCATTCAATTCATAATGAAGTTTTGGCAGGAACTTCGTTTACCGTATTCAACGTAATAAGCGCACATCCCCTAATAAGCGCACATCCCCCATTGAGACTGCTTTTAGACCATAAAAATTAATTCCTCACTACTAAAAATGTGTCAAGGATAAATTGTTCAAAACACTATTCATTTATTATGTTGAGAACAGCACTGCAACAGCAAAAGAATTTGGGAAAAACTGGTGGAGGGTGTGTGCATATTAGAATTAATTTTTTTTTTAGTTTAAACTGTTTTTTTAAAGTGCACTGTGCGCTTATTACGTCGAATACGGTAAATCAATCGACACATCATCAGGAGATTTACTAGTCTATGGTATTCTTGGATGAAAGGGCCTATTCCTTTTGTCTAGTTTTTATTTATAATTGTGTATCAGACCTTTGTCATCTTAAGGACATGGTTATTTTTAACAAGCAGGAAGGCTTGTTGAATTTGTGGAGAGGACCAAATAAAATGGATGCATTCCTATAACCCAATGGTTTAATCTTTTTGTTGTTTGGACGGCTTTTAATATAGGACCCTTTTCTTTTAAAGCGTTTTACTTGGGTGAAAGATAACAAATACAAAAGTAGATGCGCTTTGCATTGCCTGTGCTATACTAGGGCCCTATTCACGGAATATTATATCAGTTGTAGGGGATCAGTGGTATCTCTGTGCCCAAGAGTCAGGTAGTCACTGCTCGCCTCCCGAATCCAATACTGTAGGGCCTCAGGACTGCCACTGTCAGGCCACCCAAGGTTGCAGAATATAAGCTATGTACAAGGGCATAGAATAGTATTATAAGGGCATGGTCATTATTCAAAGGGCTAAAGGTTTGCATATGGTATGGGCCTATCTGGCAACCAGTAGTTAGACATTACAGACTGGTCTCTATGCACATTTCTACCCTATTTAGGCTTTAGTGTCCCCCCCCTCTGCTCAGCAGGGTTGTGTGTGTATGCATGTGTGAGGAGACTTGAGTTTAGTCTTAAATATATCAGTGATGCATCCAAACACTAGACACTACGCAGGGTTTACATAGATAAAGTTCATACTGATAACTTGGATGCCTTAAGACAGATAGCGAGGGGGGGGCAAGTAGTCTCTGCGAGTGCATGTCCATTCTAAAGAGCAACCAACCGTACTGATGCGCGTATACACACTGTAAAAAATAGATCTACTTTTTACAGATTCACTCTGTAAAATATAACGCTGATTCACCCTTATTTGGAATACAATGAAGCATCATAAATATCAGCCAATTCACAGTGGATCTTTGTTAAATGCTATCCAGGTTTGGATTACAGTGATTCAACGTAAATTCATCTTCTAATGTCAAATCCCAGAGGACCCACATATAGTTGATCCTGCCATAGATAGGTGGCCTGGTTTGTAAGAAGATTTTTCTGGAGAGTGTGAGCCCTTTAAGTTTAAGTGGAGTATACATGTTGAAATAATGGTAATTTCCAATTAACCTATATGTTTGACAATTTAACAATTCTATCTTGTGATAGGTTTGACAAAATACCGTGATCACTTAATAGCATCCAGAAGAAAGTAGCTGTATAGATCTATACACCTATTTTGTGGTAACATACTATGCATTTATATATCCCCACCTCTGGAAACTCTGCGCTGTATCAATCCTATAGAGTAAAACCTCTTGTATAGGCCATGGCAGGTATGCAAGTCAGATCACCAGTGTGGTGTATAGGATCAGGACAAAGTTGAAGTATGGCTCATCCGTAAGTTTTTAGATGTATACTACAGTAATTAATATCACCATAATCCGACTCCCTGTGAGGCTTAGAGAATATACCGGAAGTCTGTAAAAGCACTGTCAATAACGCTGAAACTCTGTATATTTGAATACTCTGAATCTATCAATGGTGATTCTACATAAAATACATTTAACGTAAAGTTAACAGTGATTCTACGTAAAATGAACAGTGATTCTACGTAAAATCGACGGTGACCGTCACCGTTAAAAAAACGGTAAAAGTTATGTCCCCAAAGTTGCTGGTGATTCACTGTTATTTTAATGACATTTTTTTTACAGTGTATATTAGTCAAACAGTAAAGCGGGCACTCCAAATGCTAATGCTCTCTGTTGGTGGGCTTCTAAAACATAATGTGGAATGGATTTTTCAAACCTTTTTTTTTTTTATGTTTTGGGATTTCTGTTTTTTGCATAAACAAACATTGGAATAAAACGTTCTACAATGTGTTAGCATCAGCATTTTAAAGGTAGAAGCCAGGGTCTACGCATACGGCACCTGGTGGCCAAAAAATGAAACTACCTATAATCCTGATAAAGGCATATTTCTCTCTTGTATATGTCCTAACCCACCTTTACTAACCCTTAACATGCCACAACATAGTGTTCTAGACATATTGTCACTGTTTTTCATTGTTGCTAAAAGATGTGCGCTACTCTATTATAGGCGTTTGGACTGACTAGAAATATTTGAATAATTGCCAAACTGTATTGATTCATCAATGAATCACTATTATTTTGATAGTAAAATGTATCACATGATTTTATGTACAGATGGCTATGGTTTTGGTTAAAAATTGTTAGCAATTTTCTTTTCTGTCTTGCAAAATGCAGAAAAAAAGTACAATTTTCTAGATTTATGTTTTTCTCCTCGGTCATGGCCTTTCAGTTTCACCTATGACAACTAATTTTTTGGATTGATTGTGCTACTAATGATCTCCTCTAAACATCTGAGAAGTTTGGTTGAGATATTATAGGTCAATTTTTCGAAAAGTTGAAAAATGTTGAAAAAATAGGGATTTTCCCATAGCCGGCTATTGTTAAGGGTGTCCTATCTTCAATTGCCTACATATCAAAATCTAGCACTATGAAGTATTGATTTTTTTGCTTTTAATATATCGTTATGTATCAAACTAATATAGTCCCAAGTGATTAAGAGAAATTGATGGTAGATCAAAATTGACCGAACCCTGGCTTCTACCTTTAATGTTATTCTCATGCCAAAATGTATCAGCTGCTTTCCAAGTTCAGTCTCACATTGATATCTTTTTTCTTCAAAATCCCATGGAGTCTCTGCCTTTTTATGTAGGAGGATTTCAGGATGGATGCAATTCTGAGGTCATATCCCTAATATTAAAATTATATGTATTTTCGCTAGGTCAGGGAAAAATTTCTTTATTTTACAGTCATTATAATGAAAGGTACCCCAAGACACTATATCCAAACCCATGGTAATATATTTTCAAAAAGATATTCGGTAGCCTACTAGACAGTTTTGATAATGATAATTTGTATACATAATTAAGCTGAATGTTGAACCATATGATATAATTAGACGATTATATTGTATTTAAGTTCATTTAGTTCTAATTGAATTGGAATACCTTTGAGTGGTTTACAAAACAGAGGCATGCAAGAGTGGATGACAGAGGGGAGTGTTATCTAACCAATAACGTATGGCTAACAGGCTCACGAGAGGGTGTGTCATAGGATATCGGGCAAGAGGCACGTAGCGCCGAGTGCCCGATATCCATACTATACACCCCGAGTGACCTGTTAGCCATACATTTGTAATAAACGATCTTTTGTATCTTTATGATATTGGTAGAGTATCAATTAAAGAACAAAGTCGACACAGTTCGGATCAAGTGTTACAGGTTGCAATATCAGGTTTATTCAGGAAAACCTAAACAAGCAGTCACTAAGTGTGCGAACTCCCTATAGAGTTCGGAACGGGTCAGTAGGCTAAGCAGCCGATATGATCACGGGGTCTCTTCACCAGCGTGGCTCAGAGTAACCGACGAGTACCGTCAGATGCCGGGTATATATAGGCAGCCAGCCTGCGTGCGCACACGCAGACCGGAAGCCTATAGCGACCTCTGTCCATACCCCAAGCCCGGAGTAGGTGTCGCCACCTACCGTCGGACTGAAGGGTTCGGACTGAGCTCGCAACACAGCATCCAACAGCACTCGTCATATAACAACCCCGTATAACCCTAGCCCCTACACTACCCCCTACCAGATAATAACCGGGAGGTAAATAATTAAGGTTATAGTCCGAAAACACTTCGGACTGGCATTATCTTATAAATACCACCTTAGGGCTTTATTAAAGTTATACCTTACAAACAATATGACGTTACTGTTGAACACAAAAAGGTATTAATTACACACATATCCACATATATAGATCGTAATTAAAATTACGCCCCATTCCCTAGGATAGATGGAGTTAATCTATACATATAGTATACACAACACTTGAAAAAGTACAATATCACAGTAAAAAAAATTTCATCCCTTCAGGACCCCGAGCTAATTACACTCGTAATGAATAATACTTTATAAGTGATAAACACTATCATTCTCTTAAGGTTTTTAGGAACATATTAAAGTATTATTACAAAAGATATCATACGTGATTTTATAGCGAAGATCCGGATCCTCTGTTGATGATGATGCATTCCGCCCGGCTTTCAGAACCTACTTCATTCAGCTCCTACTCACCGGAACGAGAAAGTTCATAGCTCATGCTCGGGAGCTTATAGTAGTATTAAAAAAATTCCAAGTCCTGCCTCCAGGCGATCTTCGGACTTATAATTAGGAGCACTCGGTCCTGATATATATAGTTTATATATAAAAAAACATCTCGTATCAGATCCATGGTGATAGCGTACTCCTGTCCCGAGCTTTTGATCTCTCTCCGGATCTCCTCGTCCTCCTCCGTCCGTTCTGCCTGGCAGACTGCCTCCTTGCGTAGCCAGCCTGCCGCTTCTTTTCGTCCGGATCCTTGTACACCCTATAATAGAGTGTTTTTAGCATGTAGGGTTGGTATACTTAAAATACCCCCCCTTCTTCTTGATCGGGTCCTAAGATAGGATAATCCTATCCGGACTCCGAGTCGTCCTTAGGGCTCGACTTGGCTGCAGCCTCCTCGTCCTCAGAGTCTGACGCAGCTTCCGCCAGAGTTAACTCCTGGAGCCAGAGCTCAATCTGAGCCCGAGTCCCATCCCATTCGTGCATCTCGTGCGCGAAACAGTCTCTGAACCTCCGACGTTCGTGGTCCAGTTTCTCCTCGGCGTTCTTGACTGCCAGCCTCTGCTTCTTCCTTTCGGATTTAGCAGCAACTCGTTCAGTCCGAGCATTTTCACGCTCCTCCTGAACCGACTCCATGGCCGCTGCTTTCTGAGTAGCGACTTCACTCCGGTGGAGATGATGCACTGTGTCCAGCGACAACATCGCCACCTCCTGACTTAAGCCAGTTAGCAATCGGTGGAAGTTATCCTGCCACCGATCCAAGGCCTCCTGTCCGGCTTCGTAGGACTTGAAGTCGGCGGGAGGAAACGAGGGAGGGCCCCTTAGTCGCAAGACATGGTGCCCCTCCGGAGCCTCCTGTGGGGGATCCGGAGTCTGTGTTGGCTTCGGCTTTTGCTTCACCGAAGCCTTGGTCTTCCCCGTCTGGGTGAGAGTCTGTGACTCCTCTCCCGGAACCAAATCCAGATTGGGGAATTCGTCAACGAACGCCCCTCCCGTACTGGAGTTCGGATCCTCCGGACTTGGCCGAGGTGGCCTGCCCTGGGGGCCCGACTTCCAGTCAGTCGTGCGAGAGGTAAATGCCGGTCCTTTGTACCCCGGATCTGCCTTCTCCATAACGGACTGCCTTTCATCCGTTTTCTGTTTCTTCGGGTCGGTGGGCTCCGAGGATCCGTCGGAATTTCTCGGAGCTCGCCGCTTCCGCGTACTGGTACGCTGCTGATACTCTTCGAATTCATCGAAGAGTTCGCCCTCCGGTACATGGAGATACGTGCGGTCCGGGTTTACCTTGTAGAATACCCGCACCTTCCCTTTCTCGTTGGTGCCAAAATCCACCTCGAGGTTGTCATTCTTGTCTACGATGGTCCCAAAATGGGAGTAGACTTCTGCGTGAGCGGTCCGAATGCGTTCCGCTGCGGTCTCCAGAGCCAAGCCATGGAACTTGGCAAGGTGTCGAATGATGTCTGCTCTGGTGTAGAACAGACCACCATTCGGACAACCCTTGCTGCCCTTCGAACCCACACTCAGGCAGTCATATCGCATGAAATGACGTACATGATAGCGGGTAAGATGCCTTGCATACCGAACCTTGGTAGGCCAAGTTCGGGGTTTCTCCAGGGTCTCATCGATGTCCCGACAAGCTTTGAATGGGCACTTACTAAATGAATGCCATCTAGACATTGCCCATGCCAACTTTGCCTTCTGAAGGAGCGAATGGTATTTGGTGCTACCAGTTCGGACCTTCTCCAGCAATTCGAAGTGGTACAGCTGTACCGACTTGTCTAAAGGATCAGGTTTGATCCATTCTTCGTCGTCGGAGAGGCCGTCGGGCCCCACCTCCTCCGGAAGCTTTGATGACCGCTTATCTTTAACACAGTCATTTATACACATGGGTTTAAAGAAATGAAACCCACTAGCGGCATTGGCTCGGAGTGCAGTCCGGACCAATTCCTGCAGTTCGTTGTCCGGGATTGTGTTCTTGTCCAATCCCTTCAGAACTTCATCCACCTCTTCAGGGGACTGACCCGCATTCAGAGATGTCAACCGGATGGTCTCTCGTAGGTATTGATGCCTACGACTGGCCTTCTCCATCCGACTAGTGTCCGCAGTTCTAGCCGCTGCTGTGCTCTGTTGGACAATCTCTTCCTCCAGAGTATCATTAAGAATAGACTCGTTAGTCTTTTTCTCCATGTTCCGGGCCAGCCTCATGGCTGGCGTCAGATGTCGCCTTTTCTCCCTCCGATTATGCACGACCTTGAATTCGTCTGCGATTAGCAGGTCGTATTCAAGGGCCGCGAGAAGTTCGGGGCGCCCCTCAGTCTCAGCAACCAAGCGAGCGTTAGCCGCTTGGTCTTTGAGGCCTTCCATTGCAGCCGTCACGTGGGCCGGGAACCAGGTCGGAAACCGGTCGGACAGAATGTCCAGCCCCCGGAAGGTTCTCATCTGGACCAAATCAAATGACCTGATCTCATCCTTGCTCATCTGTGCGATGATGGCTCCTCGTAGCAGGGATGGGACGTCGGCGTCCGCTTTATCCCATACTTCATGTTGGACTGGGGGGATTATTGGTACCCCCGATCCACCTGGACCACCGCCTGCGGCTTGGTCCAGCTTGCCGGCCTCATCAGAAGTATCCATAGTGGATGGCTCCAGACGGGGCTCGGATTGCTGTTGAGGAGTCTCCACTCGGACGGGGGCTGCTCCTTGAGGAGGCATCTCCACCCGAACGGGGACTTCTTTTCTTTGCCCCACTGGAGCAGGTAGCTGGAAGGTGATGCCGGACAGCACCTCCTGCACAACTTGGACCGTATGAGCTGCGGATGATGCATCCATAGCCTCCTCGGTCCTAGTGTCGGATGGGTGAGTTGTCGTTTTCGGACGAGCTCCCCCCTGCCCGGACGTGCCAGCCATGGCTGCGGCCGTAGCGGCCACTGCAGAGCTGTTGTCCAACTCTCGCGAGAAGGACAACACATCCACGGCTGACGTCGGAGCAGCTGACGTTCCAACTGCTTTTCCAGTATCCTTCTCCTTGCTAGGGATCGGGATGTTTGACTTGGGAGGGCCCGGAGTCTTGACAGCCTGAGTGCTGCCGGACGTCTGTCCCTTCTTCTTCTGATCCTTAGCCGCTGGCTTCGGATCAGCTTTCTTTTGTTCCTTTGGCACCTTTGGAGTCGGAGCCTTGGGAGTGACCGTCTTCGGATCTTTGGTTACTGTGGCAGTGGCAACCTTCGGATCCGCTTTCTTAGTACCCTGGGTACTAGGCTTCTTCGGATCGGGCTTTTTAGGCTCGTCCTTTCCCAGAGGCTTCTTTCCAACACCTACGTGTTTGAGAGCCTTGGTACTAACCTTACCATCGGCCGACCGGGACCGATCTCGGGTAGCACCCTTACCACCACGCGTCCTCGGACGTGCGGTGTCGGAGTCGCTGTCGCCTCCCATAGACAGTTTCCTTGTAACTGTCTTCTTGAGGCTTGGCGAAATGCTCAGACTGCACATCCGAGAGAGATGTCCAGTCGACTCGGAGGGGTTCGACTCTACTGCACTGTAGGCGATCCCTCGCAACATTCCGGAGTCCTCGCTGCCCTCAGGTGACGGAGACTTCCGAATCGGTGACACTATCGGATCCACACGTAGTTCCGACAGAGTCTGGCTAAGCTCATCACCACTGGGGCTCTGAGCGTCCATGTGCTCCTCGGTGGCGGACGCCACCTCGGAGTGACCGGAGAGTTCGGACTGGCGGAGCTGCTGCTCGGCCATCCTCACTGCTTTCAAGTGTCTTACGACGGGAGTTTGACGGGGAAACACTTAGTTCCCCGTCTCCCTCTTTGTCTTAGACGGACCAGGAAAGAGTACTCACAGTTCCTACTCTTTTTATACCTCTTCTACTCTTCTAGTTGCCCAAAAACGCCGACTTCTCCGCTGCTGCCGCACGCACGATTGATCCGGGTGAGCCCCAAAATCAATATGGCGTTCCCTCGCTTTTGTTTTTAAAACAAAGCGCATGCGCAGCGTCTCGCGTGATTGGACGCGATCCCGTTACCCGGTGTGACCCAATTATAGATTAATCAGGTCACGACCTTTCCCGCCCGCAGCTCGGGCTCGGGGGATCACACTGCCACGTAGGCGGCTCGCAAAAGTCAGAATATACTTCGAATAAAGAGTTCGTCAGGAGTATTAGTGGATTAATATGGGAAATCGAAGATTACCCCACCGGATTATCCGTCCACCACCCTCGGGGAGCACTCCAACCTTCTTTTCTATTTGACTCTGAGCGCCCCTGTTGGTAGCACACGTATAACATATAAAACAACACAGGACACCACACTCGTTGTGTAAACAAGCTAGGTTACCGCCCCTCTGGCCACCAGCCTTGGGCTTCGCCGAACGGGTTTCCCGTTCCCCTCTCGTAACCTGGCCGAAGGACTCTCGTTCTTAACTAAAATTCCAGCCTTGATTTTAGTTTTCCGGGCCCTTCTTCCTTCGCCTGCCGAGACTTTCTTTTTCACGGTCTTCTGGAGCTTCTTTCGTACCACTCTCTTAGGGGTATCCGCTGACACCCCTTCCAAAGGTACAAATTTAGCCTCCGAAGTTCCCTCTTCCACCTCCGTTTCCGGGGTGAGCTCCCTTCCAGCCCAAGCACGCAACCGAGCCACATGGCTCGTCCGGATGCGCCCTGCTTCGGACTGAATCAACACAGTCGTCTGACTGATACATTTAACCACGGTGTGTGGTCCATCCCAGTTATTCGCCAGCTTGACGTTGCAGAGCGGTTCGTGTAGGCGGATTACTCTATCCCCCACTACGAAACGTCGCAACTTCAATCCGGTGTCATAACCTACCTTCTGCCAATTCGCAGCTTTGAGCAAATGAGCCCTAACTGTTTCGTAGGCAAATTTGAACCTCTCTCGTAGAGATTCTACAAATAGCACCGTACATGGTGCTTCCGGACTGATCCCTACCACTCCGAATACTAAATCCGCCGGCATGATCAAATCCTCTCCGAACACCAAGAGGTTTGGTGTGCAATTCGTCGAAGTGTGGACCGTATTGTTATACGCATGTACCACAAATTCGCACTGATCATCCCAATCATCCATATGGGAGTTCACTAATGGCTTCAAAACCTGGATCAAGGTCCGATTGAACCGCTCCACCTGCCCGTCGGACTGTGGTCGGTACGGATTGGTCCGAGTTTTGCATATAGCCAACTGATGACACATAGCTGCCCAAAGTTTGGACTCAAATTCTCTCCCTTGATCGCTATGTAACATCAAGGGAGCCCCCAGATGGAGGATCCACCCCTTCACTAGTGCTTCCGCACAAGTAGCAGCAGTATGATCCTCTAGTGGGTACACTCGGGTGTATTTGGTATAGTAGTCCGAGACTACCATCATACACGTATTACCCTTCGGAGTGGGTTTCACTCCACTGATAATATCCACGGCTATTCGAGCAAATCTCACCCCGAATAGTTCCTGCTGCAGTGGCAATTTCCCTAGTCCAGGACCAGGCTTGCCTAAACAACATGCCGGACATGTCTCGATCCACCTCAAAAGGTCGCCAGACATTCCGGGCCAGTAATATCTCCGACTCAGCCGTTCCAAAGAGTGTTTCTTTCCGAAATGCCCACTAGTGGAATGGCCGTGGCAATAGTACAGGATGTCTTTCCTCATGGCAGCAGGGATTACCATTTGTAATACCCTCCGCTTTCCGGGACAAGTCTTCCACCTGCACAACAACGAGTCTCGGACCTCCAGTTCATGGAACTGTGCCAAGAAACGTCGCATTTCACGGTTTTCCAGTGATATTTCGGGTCTCACTGGACAGACCCCAGTAGGGACAAGCTCCCTCAGTCGTGCTATGGTAGGATCGGCCATCTGGTACGTCCTTATAGTGTCGGTGGACCAATCCAACAGGTTTTGCAACAACCCATCATAAGGCAAACGCACACTCGCTACCACAGCATTGTGAGCACCACAATCCCCACATTCCGGACGCACACAACGGCGTACCGGACGTCTACTTAGGCAGTCAGCATTAATATGCTTTGTGCCCGCTCGGTGCTGGATATGAGAGTTCTCCAGTCCGAACTCGCTGAGGTGATTCAACCATCGACCAATCATTCCCTCCGCATCCTTAAAATTAAGGAGCCACCTGAGGGCCGAATGATCGGTACGAAGTGTGAAATTCCCTCCATATAAGAAGTGCCGAAACTTCTTCGTGTATACCACCACTGCGAGCAACTCTCGCTTGGTAGTACAGTAATTTCTCTGTGCCTTGTTCATACTGTTACTAGCGAACGCCAACGGGACCTCTACTCCGTCCTGGATTTGGGACAATGCGGCCCCGATGCTCTCATTGCTCGCATCAGTGTCAAGGATGAAATGCCCCTTCTCCGTAGGGTATCTCAGCACCGGGGTGGTCCGGAACAACGCCTTAATCTCTTTGAAGGCTGCATTCTGTTCCATCCCCCATGGGAAGGGTTCTTTTTTCCTCCCCGGAGTCCAATGGCTCAACCGTTGAAGCGGCTGAGACACCCTCGAGAACCCGGGGATGAAGTCCCTGTAATAGGAACAGAACCCTAGAAAGGATCTGATATCCTTTGGTCCTTTTGGAACTTCCCAAGTCTCCACAGTCTCCAGTTTAGCCGGATCAGCCTGCACACCCTCGGTGGAGATGATCCGGCCCAAATAGACCATGGACTTCCGAAAAAGTTCACACTTCTTTGGCTTTAATGTCAAGCCATTGGACCGAATTCGTTCCAACACCTCTCCGAGGTTCAACGCACACTCCTCAAACGTCTTGCCGAAGACAATGACATCATCCAAGTATACCAAGCACTTGCGCCACAATAGATCACTCAACAGAGTTTCCATCATAGCCTCAAATGTGGCCGGGGCGTTGCATAACCCGAAAGGCATCAGTTCAAACTGATACAGTCCAATGTGACTCGTAAAAGCCGTCTTCTCTTTATCCTCCTCCTTCATCCCGATCTGCCAATACCCGGACTGCAGATCCAGGGTGCAGAACCATTGGTTCCCACCCAGCGAGTCCAGAGTCTCATCAATTCGGGGGAGAGGATACGCATTTTTCTTGGTTACTCCATTCAGGCGTCTATAATCGATACAGAATCGGATAGACCCATCCTTTTTAGTAACCATCTGAACCGGACTGGACCAGGGACTAGTGCTAGGCACTATCACCTTCTGTTCCAGCATGGTTTTTACTTGTTCTTCAACAACAGCTTTCTTACCCAACGGCAAACGTCGGTAAGGCATTTTGAAAGGCTGTGCATCTCCAGTATTGATAGAATGCAACACTTTGTCGGTTCGGCCCAACGGCTCCCCCTCCACTTGCCATGCATCCTGATACTTCACTACCAGCCTTCTTAGAGAGTCGAGATCCATCCGATCCGTCAGATCCGTTTCGGATATCATTTTCTCGAGTCCCTCACTCAAAGTGGTCGGAGAAGGGTCACCCTTCATGCTCACCTGTCCAGCGGACACTACGGCCTCACTGGTGAACACCTTCCCCAACACTGTATCTTTCTTAAGATACTGTGGTTCCAACCCGGGGTTGGAAACCGGCACTACGGTCCAAGCACCATCCCCCACTAGGGTATCCATGCCTGTCAAACCGATGCTTCCCAACATGGCCACATCCGGCTCCACAACTGCTTCTTCCTCTCTCCTAAGCCCCTTGCTTCGGACCAGGACGTCACACGTCTGTCCGGGAGGAATCTTAACAGTTTGGACCACCGTTGCCACTGTCGATACTTGTCGGAGCACACATTGCTCCACCGCACGGTACGGGTGCTCTATTCGGAGTACCCCTGTACCAGGATTCAGGACCGCGTCATACAACGCCGAAAAATCCAACCCCAGTATACCGTCGTCTGCAATATCCGCGATGGTGGGAGAAGCCACATACTCCTTCCCTCCAATTCGGACAGGTATGAACGCGCGCCCATACGTCTGCATACTCGACCCATCGGCCGAACAGGCGTTTACCCTCGTTTTGAAGTTATCACGACTGTCCGGCATAAGAGCATAGAATCTGGAGGAGATAAAGGAGTGGCTAGCTCCCGTATCTACTAAAAATTCGCCCGCCCTACCGGCCACAGTAACAGACACATACCACCGCCTCCCCCCCAGCGGAGACGGGTTTACAGTGAAGCGTTTGAAATCCTTCGGAGCAGCCAGATCAAGGCCATGTTTCTTCAAATGGTCGAAACATGGATGATCCGGGGAAAGCTGGGTACTCCCTACCCATACGGTGTCTGTGACAGCCGCAACTTCCTCGTTCCTATCCGTAATGGGCCTCCCTGCCTCATTGCCGGGCAACTGATGGACTGGAATGTTAATCAGGCCGGCATCCGAGCTCCTAAAGCTCGAAGCCACCCCTGATTCCCTTCCTGTCTTCTGAATTTCACTAGGCTCTACCTCTCTGGTATGTTGGCGTACTTCATCTGCAGGGGTTGTCCGCTCGCCTTTTCGGACTACCCCCTCTAGTTTCCCTCCTTTCCGGGAACTTTCGGACTCGGAGCTGTACACTCCGCAGCAAAGTGACCGATCTCTAAGCACCTATAGCACTTAGCGGTCCTCCGATTGATCTTCCTTCTGTTAGGCTGGGTAGCCCCCTGAATGGAAGTCGTCATCTTCTCAAACAGCGATGTGAAAAACGCTGCGTCCATCATCGGAACCTTCGGATCCGATGACTCCCTTTTTGGAGGGGGGTTCCCACCCCCTTCCGGCTTCTTATTCTTCCACGGCGGTTTAGAGGAATTCCCATTCCTCTTGAACTGAGCCGCTGAAGCTATAGCCCCCTCCTCATCACTGCCCGAACCATCAGACTGTTCCGGAGAACATTCTATAATGGCCGAGGCCCGGGTAGGCATCCGGTCCCCTAACAGTGACTTTTTGAGAGCATGTATGTCGATGGCCTTAAAAAGGTCATCTAGTGACGTATCTGCTCTCCACGTGTCATACACCGTTTGTTGTATGTCAGGATCTC
Organism: Harmothoe impar; assembly: GCA_947462335.1. Taxonomy (NCBI): domain Eukaryota; kingdom Metazoa; phylum Annelida; class Polychaeta; order Phyllodocida; family Polynoidae; genus Harmothoe; species Harmothoe impar. The sequence continues at coordinate 11,110,996 of OX381719.1, read as the reverse complement.
TCAGTCCGGCAACGAACTGAGAGAACAATTCCTTAGAAAATAAGGCATCGTGGATTCCTGAAGCAGGGTGTACCTTCTTCAGGAGTCTCATCAATGCAAGTCCGAAGACCCTCGGAGCTTCGTTCTTGCCTTGCACGCGCTTCTTAAAAGCAACCATCGGATCAATCCGAGCGGAATCTCCGTACAGGATGGTTCCGATTTCTACAAGCTGTTTGAAAGTACCGCGAGGTCCGCAATCCTCTTTCCACTGCTCAACTGCCATGAGACCATCTCCCATGCGTAATCCCTTACACACGTACGGGATTGCATCCTGTTGATCCCACCCACTGAGGTTTATATCCTCAACGGTGGCTCCCAACCAATCTTCCCACGAATTCTTCTGCCAGTAGGGAAATGGCTCGCTAGCTATGCGTCTAGCAGCGTTGGACGAACCTCTAATTTTAGAGGTTATCGCCAGACATTTAGAAATGGATGCTGTCGCGTCCTTTTCCGCACCGACATTGTGCAATCCGATCCCCGTTATGGCGGGATTCGTATCGTACAATTCTTGCAATTCTGTACTCAGCATTGTTCTTCTCGGAGCCTTCTTCGGACTCTTCGTACCAGGAGTCGCCCCTGGAGTAGCGCCCATAGCTGGTACGCTACTCTGTCTGTCCAGAAAAGCCTGGTAGGTCCCATACGACACTAAGTCCGTAGTGGGGTCCACGCCTTGTCCGAACCACCAGTTCTTCTCCTGATCAGTCATGTACTGACACTGCTGGGCCAGAGCAAGCAATCGTTGATGCTCTGACTTCTCCTTTTCCAATTCCTTGGCCTGCTTCTCAGCCTCCTCCTCTTGCTGAGCTTTTTCCAATTTAGCTTTAGCAGCTTCTCCGGCGGCTCGGAGCCCTTCCTTTCGAGCCCTCAGAACCGCCGCTTCCTGCTCCGCTAACTCCTCTGCGAGGGCCGCGTTCTCCTTCATCCGTTTCTGCTGCTGCTCCAAGGCAGCCTGCTGTTTGCGATACACGTCTCGCCTTTCTATTTCCAAGTTTTTCTGTTCCTGGAACAATATGGTTGCTTGGCATTCTCGCCATTGCAACAAACTTGAAGGAGTCAGATCGGTTTTCGCCGCCTTATCCTGTTCGGCCGCTTTCTTCAAGCGTTCCGCGTCGAGTTCCTGCTCGTCCACTTTCAACTGTGATCGTGGACTCCGGACCAACTCCGACAATCGTCTTCCCCTACCTACTGAGGCTAGACCGGTCGGGGCTGCGAATACCTGTTTTGGTATCGGACGGATACCACTGATCCCCACCCTCGGTGAGTAATCACTCGCCCTGCCTCTGCCCCTGGATCGTCCCACTCCGAGGGGTCGTCCTGGTGTTGAGGTTGACAAGGCAGGTTCTATGGTTACCCCACGTCCCATAGGCTGATTGGGAGTGTCGGTAAAACTCATGTAATGGAGGCCTTCCGGACTACCATTGTTCGCAGATGCGAAAGAGGTACTGTTGTCCTGTATACTCTCTCGCGTTTCTGATAAAAACTGCTGTAAAGCAGTTCTTTTTGCTTTCAGAATGTCACACTCTGTCACTAGACTTCGGCGGACCTCCTGTAAGTCCTCTGTGTCCCGAACAATGGCTGATCGGGCCCCTTCTGCCTCATGGATTACAGCGTCTCGGGCTGCGCAAATATGGTTCAGCTCCGTGTTTGCCTCGACAAACTCGGACCGGATCCCTCGTAGGTCCGCTTCTTTCTGGTCGTATTCCGCCCGGACTCTGCTGAGGGATTGTACCAGTTTCTCATTCTCCTCCAACAAGGTAGACAGTCTTGCGTCCTTTTCCTTGATTTTGGAAGCTCGGTGTGTGACTGCACCTTCCAATGCAATCAGACTGCTTTTCCATTCATTGGATTGCTTCTGAATGGTCAACAATTCCATTTGAGCCATCTGTACACGTTCCTGCACTCGGGCCTCTCTCATGTCGTCAAAGCGACGCTCCTCTAACAGGGTAAACCTCCTCGGAGTCGGCGCGGCTGAGCTTGACCCACCAACATTGAACAAGGACAAGTTCATTTCTTCTAATGAGCGGCTCATTATGGTAGGACCCCTGGGTCCTCGTGCTGCGTCTGTTCCGGATGGAACATTCGCCCTACTTTGGGTATCTGCCTCATAACTGGCATCTAACCCTTCCGGTGACAAGGCTGCTGCCTCATCCGGAGACCTCGCTGCTCCGTCCAGAGCCCGAGGTCTGTGCAACTGCACAGGCTAACCTGCGTTTCACTCAGAACTGGTCACGGCACCAGTGTAATAAACGATCTTTTGTATCTTTATGATATTGGTAGAGTATCAATTAAAGAACAAAGTCGACACAGTTCGGATCAAGTGTTACAGGTTGCAATATCAGGTTTATTCAGGAAAACCTAAACAAGCAGTCACTAAGTGTGCGAACTCCCTATAGAGTTCGGAACGGGTCAGTAGGCTAAGCAGCCGATATGATCACGGGGTCTCTTCACCAGCGTGGCTCAGAGTAACCGACGAGTACCGTCAGATGCCGGGTATATATAGGCAGCCAGCCTGCGTGCGCACACGCAGACCGGAAGCCTATAGCGACCTCTGTCCATACCCCAAGCCCGGAGTAGGTGTCGCCACCTACCGTCGGACTGAAGGGTTCGGACTGAGCTCGCAACACAGCATCCAACAGCACTCGTCATATAACAACCCCGTATAACCCTAGCCCCTACACATTATTAGGTTTATTATACGATTTTTTGATTCATATGTCACCATCCCACCAACCTGCTCACTGATTGGTGGAGTTAAAACGGGACAGCCAATGAGAGGACGCGATACAAAAAGGCTTTGGCACCTGAGCGCGCGGGGGGGATTCGTTAGATAGACTGAAACCTAACCAGCGTTTCTCCTGCCTCATACCATATCCGCTGTGGCCGAGCGGTTAGCGCGTTCGGCTCACACGCCAGGGGTCCCCGGTTTGAACCTGAGTGGGGACGTAGTTTACAACACCACCCATATGTCCCCGCTACCTTTTTTTTTATTATGCATTTATACATGGTAAAATGAGAACTAGAATTATTTTAATGCGTAAATAAGTTAAGTCCAACTTCTACCTTTATAATAAAAAACTAATTAAAAAAAAAAAACTGACTTTCAAAGAAATTATACCAAAATATGTCTTTTCTTCTGTAACTCGCTAAATAATGCCCCTACAGGGCTGAAACTCCGTCTGTAGACTCCTTGTTTTGTACCCTCCTATACCCAGCGCCCCCACGGCATAGTACGTAGAGCGTGCGACTTCAAGTCTTGGGGTAGCGTGTTCGAATCACCATGAAACCTCGGATTTTATGGGGGACGAAATTTCGTAATGACTCCCGTCAACCGGAAGAGTGCCGATATCCACCGGAAGAGTGCCGATATCACTAGATATCAGCAGGGGGATATTACCTAAAAAGCACGATGAGTCGCCCGATTGTATAACAACATCTGATATCACATTGGCACCTTCAGGCTCAAGTAGTACACGCATCGCTCACCTTGTTATACATAGGCAATATGAATCATTGTATTACATGGAATTAATTTTGGGTAAAAGTGTGTGTCCCAGGTTATGTGGTTGTGCACTATACTTACTGTGTATAGAGGCACTGGATATCTAGTCACACAATGTTAAGAGGTGATCAGAGGCCACCTTTCTGATATCCTCTTCAAACATACATGTCATAGGGTGCATTATTATGTTAGTTCACTTTCTAACAGCCACATCATACTTTATTACGTACTATTTATTGCCATGATGTAGGAATGCAGGCCTGGCAGGTAATTCACCATTGCTATATTCAGGCATGTTGCGACCTATCAGGAATTGAATTTTCTCAGAAGGGTCAGGATGATGCATTGATGCAGCCCTAGCAAGTAGTTAAAAGCATGTCTACAGAGGAATGCCTTTAGTGTTACATAGTCCTGTAAAATACCGACACATTAGTCCGTCATATTTTGAATTTCCCTAAACAGTCTTTTTCCTTGTGAGGTAAGCAAACATTTAGATAATCTTAATACACTAAGTCATTTTGCATTAATAACTACATGAAAGCCTGACCACAGTCTACCCTGCACCTAGACATCCATCTTAATAACATAGTTTGGCAGAGCACGACATGAAATATATTAACCATAATTCTACCCCAACTAGCTATGCATGGAAAAAATTACCACTTTCTTGCCTTTATCATCAGAAATGGCTAGGTTCGATACCTGAATGACTAAACTGTGCTATGCTGTTTTCCATCATTTACCCAGATATCAAACTAAACAATGTTTTGTCGGTCATATTTCAACTATATATATACATATTTTATCAGATCCGACTAGGTTTGATTTTGTTTTTGTGGTTCCTTGATGCACATTAGTTTAATGTTTTGCTTAAGATGTGTAACATGCAACAAAGATATTTTACCCTTTGAGGAAAGCATGTCGCCAAAATGTGACATTTGTGTTGTCATAATGCACCAATGCAGCCCCAGTGAGGAACTCGCCAATGATACATTGGTGCATCAAACTGAACAATTAAGAGTGCATCAACCTAAAAGTGTTGGCATGAATACATGAATGTAGCACAGGCATGTGTAGGGGGCAGTTTCCATTCGCTTAGTATAGCCTCTAATGATGTAACTATGTGGTACTAGAACTGTCCCTCAGATACAGGGACAGTGCTACAGTACATTAAGGAATTAGATATTAATCAATCAACTGATGAGCTGATGGCTATATAATTGTGCATTTATGTGAGATATATGAGCTAAATATCCAGTGAATTCTTTTAGAAATTAGCGTGGAAAATAATCTGGTGAGAAAAAAAAGCATATCCTAGGACTAGCCTATCTGGCAACTACCATTTCAGCCCGGTCTCCGAGCTCATATCTACTCTGTTTTGGCCTAGGTGTTTCACCTTCGTTCCACCTCTGTACAGAACCGCTGTAAGTGTGTGTGTAGGGACAAGACAATGGACAGGACTTTAATCCCAAAGATATGATCGATGACACTTTAACCAGATTATGCAGATAACCTTTAAGCTGATAACTCTGTCTTGTTCAGCCCTACACCATGGCAACCTGCTACTTGACTTATACACAGGGACCTGGATATTCAGTCTGTCTGCTAGAGTGGTTGAGGAGGGGATCACCTGATATCATATTGACACCTTTAGGTTTAAGTACTCCACGCGAGTGCACGCACATAGCTTAGTAGCTAACAGCACATCGACCATCTTGCTTTAAATACGCAATATGAATCAATGCATGAGAAAGTAATTATCTTTGAGCAATAGTGTGAGTTTCAAGTTGTGTGGGTGTACAGCATCCTTAGTATCTTTAGTCATACTAAAGTATCTAGTCAGAAAATGTTTGGAGGCAAGTAGAGGCCACCTTTTCTTATTTCCTTAGCACCACCAAAGCGTACTGATCTGGGATGTGAAAATGGCCCTCAAAACGCCAGGGTTATGAGGGTTACAGGGACCCAGTCCCCAGGGGTTTTGAGAATGTCTACCATTTCTACCATCAGTTATTTCCATTCTAAAATAATTAAGAAAAATTGCAGTTTCATTCCCTAAAGCGTAATCTATAATTTCTTTGTGCTTGCCAAATGCACAATAATTTATTGTGAAATATGCTAATAAGGGGATTCTCTCACCTAATAAAAGTACAAGTCACCTTCATATCCATGTAACATAAGTATGTATTCAATTAATATGATTGTTGAAAGTTCCATAGAAAGCATATAGAGGAGCACCTCAATCATCTAATTACGTTCAGATTAGGTGATTATGCCCTGATTTATTAAATTATTGATCTAATTGCCCATTTAATGAAATACGCCTCTTCCACCCCAATCCAATTGAGCTGTCAGAAAACGTTCTAGTATATTCATCATACTGACTACACAATACCGTAAAACCTTGCGTAGAAGCCGCGGCTATTACGCGAGTCAGATCGCCAGTGCGGCTTATATGATATGCCCAAACTCGGGTGCAGCTTATACGCAAGTTTTTCCAAATTATTAATTTCCAAAATCACCTAATTATGACCCTATGAGCTGGGGCAGGGGGAGGGGTTAAGTATACACGAATGGGCAGTGTCAATGCTTTATCTTCGCACCTCAGTCTTGAAACAATGCAGGCCACCACTAATCCCCCCCCCCCCCTCCCGACTCCCACATGTAGTGCAACGCTGGGAATTTCTGCTACATCTGCTGCCAGCTATATCTGGATACTGGAGCAAGGCTTTAACCCCCCCCCCCCCGCCCCCAAATACGTAAACACATAATACCGTAGTAGAATTGTCATTAGAAAAAAATGCTGTCACATAACCACCCCAAGCCTACCACCTCGTAGCGTTGCCATAAAAAGTGAAGATGCTGCCACTAAGGTGGCGGGGGGGAGGTAGGAGGCTAGACTCGGCCGCCGTCTGTAGTACGGTATTTATGGCTCTATGGACACGGGGGCGGGGGGGCGTGTCTGACAGTGGGGGGGGGGGAGGCCAGAGTTTAGGGTGCGGCTAATACGTGAGTTTTTCCCAAACCTGATCCAGAAGGCTTGTGCGGCTTATAGGTTTGCCTCAAACTCGGGGTGCGGCTTATACGCGAGTTAGGTTTAAACGCGAGGTTTTACAGTAATATGATTTGGCAACTTCAACCCCCTTGATTAGGTAGTAGTATTTTTACACTAGAACAAGTAAAACGTTTAAGAAGGTTATTGCACAAGGCTATCTACAGTGCTCTTATACTAGAACTTGACAATAAAACAGGGTTCATTGTACCAGAATGTGACAACGTGGTAGAGGCTCCCAGACTATGTGACATGAAGGATTATGGTACCTTAACCATGTGCCATAATGGGACATGGCAGCAGAACACACGACATAAGGATACGTTGTGCCGCACTGTGTGGTACAGGGCTAAATGTCACAAGACTGTGTGATATATGACTACATGATACCAAACCATGTGACATAAAATTATGTATTCATAGTTATATATAAATGATACAAACCATATTATATATACTGTGAAAGTACTTTATTTCACTGGGTATTTATTTTCGCCATTTTTGCGGAAATGAAAAATCCTTGAAATGTTTTATATCATTTGTCGATTTTCACTCATCAGCAAAAATTTTAATCTGTGAAAATTTATAAGTACTTTCCCAGTAATGCTCCATGATAGCCACACCCTGTGACATAAGGTATATGGTACCAAACCATGTGACAGTGGTACATGGGTACCAGACTATGCACCATACTTAATGACTAAATTGTACAAGATCATTACTATATGACATCAAACCATGTGGCATACAGCTTAATGATACCAGATGATGTGGTATAGGAGGGAATCATACCACACCATATGACATAGGGCGGCTTGGTACCAGACCCAGGAGTTTGAATAGGGGGGCTTGGCAAACACCAAAGTACCGAAAAGTGTTATGCAGCGACTTTACCATGTAGGATAGGCCCTTTTATGTGAAAACATAACACACACATATAGAATAGGAACATATCAGATAAATGTCAAAATTGTCACCAGGTCCTTACATTTCATGTCAGTAGTCCCAGGATGTAGGATTATACTCACAGTACCATAATATCGATTTTGATCCATGATTTATAACCCTTTAATTAAACGCATATATCCATAGCAACCATGACCAGGTCGCTTTGTAGAGAGTGGGCACTTTTTCACAACAGGGGCCGGTAGTGTAGATTTTTCTTGCAAGTGGCCCTTCCCAAATCCATCAACCTATCCCCACCCCTAATTATTAGCAAAATTACCACTTCTCGCAAAACAGCCTACTGTAGTCAAGCAAGGGGCAGAGCATTGGAACATACATTGCAACATATTCTGCATAGCCCAACACATAACATAACATCAAGACCAATGTATGACACACATTTTCTCATTCATTATCAGTTATTGTCATCAGAGGGTAGCTTACACACAAACCTTAAGTTCAATACCACATATCTACTGTGTATTATGTGCCTGTCCCCACCCACCCCCACAACATAACATAGCAGAAATTTAAATATTTATCACCAGGGTTCTAGGTTTTGATAAATGTACCTTATGAAAAACCAAAATCTGCTTTTTTTTCATGATATCCTAGAAATGCTCTCCTTATTCTTTTTGAAATCCACTAAATTTACCTGTTTTAGCCAACCCATTTTAGGACAGCAAAATTAAGGATACTGTTAAGGATAGCTAAAATAAGGAAAGCTCTTTTTGAAACACACAAGGTTTGTGATATCATAAACTGGCCTTATGAAAAGACTCTCTGGGTGGACATGTCTCTACAGGTGGCTCCTCATAGAAGATAAGGTGTTGTTCACAGACTTCAGATCTTTCAGACCTTAGGCAGAGTGGGTGCTGATAAAGTTCATCCTGATAACACTGTCACCTACATCAGTAGTGTCCTACCTGACGTGTACCATGCAGTGACTGGTTTAAGATATGCATGCCCAGCTCATACAGCGATAGAAGGGAGGGCAGGAGTTATGAATGTTTTGAGAAATAACCAACGGGTTGCCACCCCAATAGTAATCAGAGACATCAAAATTAGGCCTGCATATCCATGGGATAGACTTATAAGCCTAACTTTCTTTTCCATATGCTATATGTATTAGCCGTAATTCACATAAAAAAGGACACTTAAGGGAGTGGTCATTATTTAACAACAGGGGGTCGGGTTGATGGATTTTCACTCAAGCCTTTAAGAGGGGTAGAATTTTTCGGGCTCCCCCCAGAGAGATCAGATTTCCCCCCACCTTCGTTGAATTTTACTAAAGCGCATCCATAAGGTGGTAACATTATTTCCTGTTGAGATTTGTATATTAGGGCTTCATCATTATCAATAGATTAGATTCACCACAATGTTATTTCACCAAAGTGTCAACATTACTAATGACATAATGACTAGGATAAGGGAGGGGAGGTATATAGAAATGTGCATGCAGCGGTTTCTTTTAAATGACACAAAGGATTAATAATGGCAGAATGAACTTTTGTAGGGATGTTGTCTATCAACTCTGCTGTACTAGTATAGTGAGGCATGCCATGTAGACACCCTTAGCATACTGTCAGTACCATAGAGCAGGCTCTGTGTATCGCTCAGCCGGTCTAGCTGTCCTTGGTGTGCGGACAAACATTCTAACCATTATCTTAAATATCTTAAAAATGTATAATCTTAAGACATCCCCACCCTATGCCTAATCTTAACCCTTCCCCTAACCCCAACCGTAAGATTATAGATTAAGATTATGCTAAAATGATTAAGATTATGCTTAGAATGTCAATCGTGCATCCAGGAGAGCCGTCACATATTTACCAATGTATCACCCTCCCCAACATGATCCTTGCAAATCTAGGGGGTGCAGAGGCCTCCCCCCCCCCCCCGAGGTTAGAAAGTCACTGAAATTAAGGACCCATGTCAACTAATGAGCTGATACATTATGTGTGATACATGACCTAAATTTCTAGCAAATTGGAGTTGGGCAAATTAACTTTGCCCATCTGGTGAGATAAAAACATTTTCTAAGGTATGGACCTATCTGGCAATTTTAAACTGGTCTGCAAGCACATATCTACTCTGCTTGGCCCAAGTGTTCTACCCCCTCCCCCTATATATAGAAGGGTTGTGTCTGTGTGTGTTGGGGAGACAAGGGACAGGACTTTAGTCTTGAAGATATCAATGATACCATCCAAACACTTGACACTAACCAGAGTTTATGTAGATAAAGTCCATACTGATAGCTTGGAAGCCTTGAGACAGACACCAGGGGGAGGGGGTCTGATATTAATGACACCTTTAGGTTCAAGTAGTCCCTGCGAGTGCAAGCATTTACCTCATGCATTAACACCACAGTGGCCATTTCTTGTAAAAGATACTAAGAAATTTGAATAAATTCATATTGAATTTCTCTGGATATGAACTCCCTTTTCTACGGATATATTCTTACATGCTGTATACAGTATGAGAATTGAGGGCCTTAAAGGCCTACATCATATTTGTGGGAAGAATGTCAAGAAATGCAGTTCATGAATATATATATACACTGGAAATTGTTTGATTATTGGATTGTTTATACCAAAATTCACTGCTATTTAACCAATAATGAATGAATATGGGGCACGAGGGGTGTATATCGATGAATAATGCACAAGTCGATAACCCCATATTCATTCAATATTAGATTTATTATACGATTATTCGATTCAAATGTCTTTATTTACCTTATATAGGTCCTAATTTTGCCATTTTGAAGGATATATATGTAGACTAGATCGAGCAAGGTGGGCGCCATGTTGATTTTGACATCCCACCTACCCAGGTCTCCGATTGGTCGAGCTGAGCTGGGAGCATTTATTATTTCAAATCCGACCTACCCTTAGTGTTAACGTATACATACGAGTGAACTCGGTGCGACCTGCTGGTTTGAAAACTAACCGCCCCCCCAGCCTAACTTATAACCAGCGTTTCCCTCTCACTGTAGCATGTCCTCTGTGGCCAAGAACCTAGCACGTCGGATTCACACACCGCAGATGCAAGGTTAGACCCTGGGATTAAAAACGCCCCATTTTTAAATTGCGCATCTCCTTAGGACTGCTGGTACTTTCTGGAGGCGCACTGCCATAGCGTATTGTTTCCAATGCATTGCAATGGCAGTGCTAAGGATATATATATAAAAAAATGGCCCTAGAATTATTTTAACGAATAGATAAGTTAAGTCCAATTTCTACCTTTATAATGAAAAAATATTATAAACAAATATTGAATTGCAAAGTAATTATAGCAAAAATGTCTTTTCTTCTGTAACTCGGTAAATAATGGCCCTACGGGGCTGAAAATCTGCCTATAGACTCCTTGTTTCGCCCCCTTCTGTTACCAGGACCTCCACAGCTTGGTACGTAGAGCATCCGCCTTCAAGTCTTGGGGTAGCGTGTTCGAATCACCATGAAACCTTGGTTTTTATTGGTGACATAATTTCCCCTGGAATCGTGCTGATATTCATTAAATCGTGCTGATTTTCTTGAATATCAGCACGGGATATGCATGAATATCAGCACAGGGATATCACCTAAAAAGCACGATGAAAGAAGAAATTGTATAATAAAAGTCATCATTGGGTCACCTTTATCACAGGTCTAGATAGATATGACTCTTAGGCCTATGGTGGGGTTACATTCCATGAGTACCCTATACCATAAAAGCCATCCTCCCTACACATAACTCTCCAAGCACATCCTTCTTGATGTGGGCCTATAAGCAAATTACCGATAAGATATAACTGCCTGGTCTCTAAACACATTATCTACTCTCTGTTGGCCTATGCCTCTTCCCCAACCCCTTGTGTATAGGAGGTGCACACATATACCTGTGACAGGATATTAGTCTCAAAGATAGGAATGACATCAAATACCTAAATGTACCGTACAGCCTCGCATGTAAGCTTAACTCACATATTAGCCACACCTAGACTTTGGGCTGATTCTATAAGCCGCACCAAGGGTTTAATTATGGCGACTTTACTAATGTGGTATACATTTTAAAACTCAAGTATAAGCCGCAACCCCAGCTAGGTTGAACTCATAGCTCTGATGCCTTCAGATTTACACCAAGGCAACATGTCGTTTGAAGTATACACACAGAGGGTAAAAGGAGGCAATATCGTGCATCTACACCTAGAAATAGATTGATTGCAATCGCCCAGAATAATATTAAAATCGTTGGCATTAACCTATACTAATAAAAGACAAGTTGACACAGAACTATGTTGACGCAAACCTACTAAGTAGATGGCCTACTTTTTAATAACATAATCACCACAAATATGCGTTATAATGAAGAAAGAGGTTGAAAACCTGAGATACAAAGAAAAAATTATGAGTTCATGTCATTTGAGCGGAAGCAGAGTGATATCATGGTCCCACCTGAGTGAGGAGGTAGCTGCTGGTGGTGGTTCCCCCTGACGTCAATAGACTGACTACCCCGGTTAGTCATACTTTTTTGAAGATATTTCCTTTATAATGCTAAGGCCACAACATCATTGTATTTGTATAACCTATTTCCTCTTAGGGCATGGAGGAGACATATTAAGATATATCAAAACCACCTCTACTGTAATTTAAATTACGCTATTTAGGCAGACTTCCAATCCCGTCGAGCAAATTTGAGCCAAGCTGTCAATGAGGAAATTATAGATAAGGTGTCTGAAATAATCAGAAATAGAAATCAGTTAGGTATTTTGGCCAAAAATACTGTTACTCGGAATATCCACATATAATCGAAATTGTATTATGAAGAAATGATTATACAACAATAATAATGGAAATTCAGTTACTATTTGGAGGTTATAAGGTATTTCTGAGGAGTTTGGCCTCATCCTTTGCCTGAAATTTACCCAGTAGCAGCAGGCGTGCAGGGCACACAGGAAGGCAGCGGGCCAGCATGTACAGGCCTGGGTGCACATTACAGAGGCGGTCTCTTACTGCTAGAGTCAATGAAGGGGGGGTGCTATCAGCTGATATCACAGCCACCTTTAGGTTCAAGTACTCCCTGCGAGTGCACGTACATAGTAAAATAGCTAACAGCATGTTGACCATCTTTGTATATATACGCAATATCAATTACTGCATGCAAAGAAAATATCTGTGTGCAAAATTGTGTTTTTTCAGCTTGTGTGGGTGTCCAGTAGCCTTAGCATATTATACATTGTACCTTTTTTTGCCATAATGTAGTAATGTGTCCCTTTAAAGTAATTTGCCAATGATGCAATGATACAACCCCAAGGAGAAAACGGTCCCAGTAAAGTCAGCGTCAGAGTAAAGTTGGCGCCAAAATGTTGTAGGCTCCAGAATGAAGTTAGCCCAAAAGAGCAGTTGGGGCCAAGGAGAAAACTGCATAACGGACTGTTCTTCTAAATACTAGAGAGAGGGGGTGTGGGGATATATTGTCAGTTATCAGTTTTATAACAGATCTATTCATCTGAGATGTTGGTGAGTAATGCCGGTCTGTGTAGGGTATAACTACTGCAGCAGCACTTTTTTCCCGTGTGGATGTGGCAGGGGGCCAGGCAGAATGATGAGGAGGGGATGGGGTAGGCGGGGGGAGGAGGGAGGACAGGGCGACTAGGTCTTCTGCTAACTGTCTTTCTGTCTTAAGCCTAATACCCCTCCAAATAAAAGACAGGTTGTCCACGGGTCGTTCAGCCATAAAGCTGTTGCTGCTAAAGATCAATGCCTCTCTTATCCTCCTCAAAGAGATATGGGTTTTAATCACCCCTACAAGGGTGAGGGGGCAGTACGGGGACAGGTTGTGAGTCTCACCCCAGGGTCTCACATCCCAGTACATAGGTACCCACTGACAATGAGAATTTGGCAATATGGGAGGAAAGACTCTCTTAAAGCTACTGTATAAAAATGTTTTCAGAGATATGCTGAGGGCGCATGGTAGCTAAGACAACACTATAGAGGTCCAACCTATGGAAGGAATTTAGACCAAAAAGGAACTGCCCTGTGACCACTTAAACGCTACCAAAATGTGTTTCTGCATAACATTAATGCATCATGTTACAACAGAATGTACCATCATACTGGTTAGAATGTAGCACTGAAATGATCGGAATGAAGCACTATAAACAGGGCAAGAAGGAACAAACTTCAATGAAAAAAACAGGGTGGGAGAAGAGATATAACCTACCATGGCTATTGTGCAGCCATGATAGTATTTGGTTGTGCCACCTACAGGCAAACTACTAAATCTGGAATGATATTCTTAAAATCCACATGCGACTCTCCAAACAGATTGTTCTTGACATGAGCCAATCTGGCAACTATTAGTTAGACAGTATAGATCGGTCTCCAATCACATACCTACACTGTATGGGCCCATGCATATACCCCCTGTTGTGTCTGTATATAGATTTGTGCGTTAACACAAGACAGTAGTCAGGACATTAATCTCAGAGTTATGATTAAAGTGAAATACTTGACACTTTGTTGGTGCTGATAAAGTTCACATAGAGAACTCTGATGCCTTTAGACCTACACCATGACAGCCTCGCTACTAGACGTGTACACATGTACACACAGGTTAACCCTGATATGTAGTCAGACTGCTGCAGTGGATGGAGGTGGGAGGGGGTATCTGCTGATATCATTGACATCTTGAAGTCTAAGTAGTTCATGCGAGTACACGCACATGGGGTGCGAGTACATGCACATAGCTATATCTAGCTATACATAGCTAACACTGCATCACTCCCCTTGTTATACATACACAATATTAATCAATGCATGACAAACTAATCATATAAGCCACATATGTGTTTTGGGTGCAATACTATGTACATTAACCGCTGACAGATACAAAGTGTTTTAATGCAACGTACCCTTTATAGCCATGATGCAGGAATGCAGCCCTAGCAAGTAATTTGCAACAGCTTAATGCAAGCATCATGCTGACGTTATGGGGTTTGAATTACTCTATAATGGTTGGCATGATGCATGAATGCAGCCATCCCTCTAGGTGTCTAAGTGTCACATTTAATGCCACTAGCCCTTCACACCTATGACCTGAGTGTAGAATTGTTCCCCATTACAAGTCATATCGATGTTCCACACTTATCCTGCTCCTTAATGTCAACACCCATGGGGGTGGGGAGGCAAGGTCTAGGAGTGCATTGATTCTCCACAGGACCTTCCCCTATAGGTTGGGTCTGTAATAACCTAATTACTATGGGCAGCTGTAGGGGACGAGAAATGCTATGAAAGGTAATGAGCCAGTATATAGTTTATACATTTTACAACCTCACTTGTACATTGTTACTGCCTCTACCTACCTGTGTCTGTCAGGTGACTAGAGGGATTTCTATTCATCTTATCTGACCACTGCCCGGTTAAGTTGAAGGATATCTATCTCTCATCCGAATCTACCCATATCAAATTACCAGCAGCATATGCTATTAGTGATATTATTAATTTGATTATTTAAGATCAGGGATATCACACCCAATGGGAAAAGACCACTTATTAAGAGCTTTTTCAGCCCTGCATATTACTCTGTAGGGCTTAATAAGCACTTATCAATGCCTCTCGAGCTGAGATGTACACACTGGATAGCTATAGTACAAGCAAAACCTATATATATATATATATCATTTGATATCATGTACTGTATGTGCCTACCTAACTCTCAACTAGGTTTTAAAATATATCATCCTGATGTCATGTGGCCTCTCGTCGCCTTGTACAGCACTGTGTGGCCTGCCACTCATCCCTCACCCACGCTTGGAGGCAAGCATAAAGATACAAAGCGCCCTAACCTAATGCTCAAACCTAATGGATGATTGACAGGTGTGTGTCTACATGATGGTGATGGTTAAGTGAAGTTGGAAATATTTGACTATATTAGCTCTAACCCCCCATTACTGTTGAAATCTAGTTTGAAGTGACATTAACCGATCCATTATTGTCAGTCTATCAAATCATCTTAAAGTGGATATAACCGATTTTTCAGGGGGAATAAAAGCATGCATGCTTTTATATGCATTCTTTCATTCCAAAATGACTGTATATTAGGCAATAAAATCGAATTAGAGCCACATCAGAGGGAATTAGGGGGAATGGCACAGATTCTGACACATTTTTAGGGAATTTCTTGTTTTGTCCCACACATCAGATTGACTAACTTTAAAACCTTGTCCCACATAATCCTAAAATGTCAGAATATTTTTAGTTAGGTAAACTCTTATATAGGGTGCCTTGCCTCTTATCCGCTTTACTTTCATTTTATTTGTTCTCAAACAAGTACAAAGCTAAAAATATGTGTCCGATAATCATTGAAAAACCAAAATGTACATGTATCTACGCATCAGTAGGGAAGTTATTAGTCATTATCAGATAAACACTTCAGAACGCTGATTAAGTTCAAACTGATAATTTCCTTGGCATCTTTAAACTTGCTCCATATCCCCCTACTTATTGATGTGTAAACAGTGAATGACCTACCTATGGTGTAGCATGGAAGGTGAGCCTATGCACCAGTAGAGCAGGTCTATTATTAATGACATCTTTATGTCTATTTAGTCCCTATACCTGCAAGTGCATGTATTTCGCAGGTAGCTAACACTGCAATAGCCTCTCTCTTTATAGATACTGCCGCATGATAAAATTGAAGTCAAGTTGCATTAAGGGATTATCTTGATATTCAATCTCTTTTCTATGTATATGTTTAAATGTGTGGAGTATGGGGTGTTAGGCCTCAAAAGGCCTGTATTACATTTCTGGGTACAATACTCATTATTACAGTTCATAGATATACAATAGAAATTGTTTTGTCATTGGATTGATTTATACCAAAATATATCACCATCGGTCATCATTGGGTTACTTTAATCATTATCACAGGACTAAATGTATCTTTGGCCTACGGTGGGGTTACGGTTTCTGAGTACGCTACACCAAAATGATTTATAATCTTCCCTAAACGTGACTCTCCAAACACATCCTTCCTTAAGTGGGTCTATCGGCCAACTACTAGCTAGATAACACCAATGGGCATGAATGCCTGTGCCTACTGTTTACTCACGCATGCATGGTCCGTGTTTTCTCCTGGCACTAAGATGTCCCCTTCAGGATCTAATAGCTGAGAGGATAACCCGAGAATATATGGGAATTACATAATTTAACAGAGAACATCTTTAGTTAGATTTTGGTGCTGCTAACTGATGCTGCTAACCAAAGATGTAAGCTTGAGAAGTTAACTTGCTTGCGCGCATTGTCAACATTAGTTGTTGTTGTTAAGAGCCGCGGATTTTAAATGCTACAATTGTTATGAAGTTGAAGTTGAAATTTCTTTTATTTAATATGTGTATTGGGGGTCTACCAGGGGGTGTGAGACCTCCCCTTATGCACCTGGACCCCAATATTCTTCAAGGTGTGCCCGGGGAGCCACAGGGCTTGGCCCTGCCCCTCAGCAGGCCCGTAATTATGGTATTAGGGGTACACCTAATAGGCTAAATATCAAAGTGATCGTCCTTGAATTTAATTTATCTTGGTATTACAAAATACATACATCCACATATATTACTCAGCAATATGTTGACAGAATGCATAAAAAAGAGGTTACAGCAATGTCTTTAATGCATAGCTTGTCAGGTTAGGTCCCACGGACGGTGCATGTGAGAGTGCAGCCTGGGGGAAGCCTGTTGGGTAAAACTGTAAAAGCGGGGGATGGCCTAGCTGCTTGGAGTAACACCTTGGGAACGGGTGGAGAAGAGCGGGGGGGTCCATGTAACTGTGTGTTTCTATTTAGGCTTAGGCTTAAACTGAGCATCATCTTTACCCTGGAAACAAGTCACGAGATATTCCCGGGAAGTTTTGGGGATTCTGTGAGCAAAATTTCACGTGATATCACGGGATTAAAAGACGTGATTTTACATGTAGAATCTTGTAAAATCACGGGATTTACCCCAGCAAATCAGCAGGATGTGGGTTCGAACCCCTGTGTCAGGTCACTCATTGAACCGATTGGGTAGAAGTGTGCACACCATAGCATAGGTGTATTTCTACCTTATTCAAGCATGACTGGATGATAAAAAACATTAAAAATGTATCTTCTACATTTTGGTGTGAAAGAAATGTGTTCTAAGTGACGGATGAAAAAAAAAGATAACCTCTCCACCTTCAAATCTAGAGTGCGAGGCTCTACAGACTGAGCTAGCTGGGCTTGCTGAATGGTTGATGCATAGAGGGTGCACCCTCTCCCTGTCTCAATGGGCCACATGCTAGTGCATGGGACAATGTATTTGTAGTTGGAAAGCTTGGTTTCTAATTACTTTAGAATTAGAAATCAAAAGCCAAGACAATAAATCTCCTGATTTTCATTAGAGAGAGAGAGGGTGCAGAATGAAACATTAGAGACCTTTAGCAACCTGACATATCTCATTAGGGACCTTTAGCAACCACGTAAAAGCTCAAGAAACGCAGACGTAGCAGTGCTGAAGGCATAGGATAGCGTAGGTGGTTCATTAGACCCAGATGTAGCCTACAATTTTTTCATTGCTACATCAGCGTTTAAAGAGCTCATTAGGTTTGCTAAAGGTCCCTATTTGTATCACAGAGAGAGGGTGCATAATGGAACTCTATCACTCTAAGCATCAACCATTCAGCAAGCCCAGTTAGCTCAATCTGTAGAGCCTAGCACTGTAGATCTGAAGATGGATAGTTCGAATCCCAAGTGATCTTTTTTTTTGCATGAAAGAAATAATGGGAAAATCTACTTACTATACACAGACCTAGCAGTGTTAAAAGTATAGGATATGTCTACGTTTAATTGGCTACGTTGGGTTTGCTAAAGATCCCTCATGTCTATACTGCTTCTCTCTTTGTCAACAACAACTCTATGTATTTATAATATTATGGTACAGTCACCACTGGTCACAGATCATGTACCTCTCCCAATACATGTCCCAGTAGGTCAGTCGCTAGAGCAGGGGACCATGGGTTTAAGGGTAGCCGGTTCAGTTCCTGAACAGGACAGGCATATGTAAGATTGTTAGTAGTCAAAAGGAATGTATGAGGATGTTTTTGTGAGAATATTTTGATAAATCACACTAGACAGGCTCACTAGAACCATTGAGGTCTACAAGTATGGGATTTGAACCCATGCACCCCTCTTTAACAGAATCCCGTGATATAACTGGATTTTTTGCTCACAAAATCCCGTGACATCACATGTAAAGAACCCGGGTTATTCCCGGGACTGACCCCAGTTCAACCCGTGTTATTCAGGGGGAATTCACGGGAATTTGTTTCCAGGGTTTGCATGGAGTATACAACTGTATATAGCACAAGGTATGACAGAGCTAGATGCCCATCATTGTTCCACCCTAGATGGCCCTGTGGTACCATGTATTTGGCCAAAGACAGTAGCGTCGTCTGGGATGCACTCTAGAAACTGCCTAGTCCACCATCATTATTAGACATCAGATGATGCCACCTCTCCATGGCCAGATACATAGTACAGTAGGGCCATCTAGGGTGGAAAGATGACAGACCTTGTGCTATATACAGGCATATAGGGTAAGTATGAGCGTGCTGCTCAGTCTAAGCCTGTGGTGTCTCTAGGACATTTCCTCCAATGGACACTTTTTTTTAATGAACAATCTTGAATTCTGTTGGCTCTAAACATGCTAGACATAAAATTTAAATGGTTTTGTAAAACAAAAGGCATAGCGTGTCAATGCAAAAAAAAAGAATTTATGATGAAATATATTTTGAATTCCACTGTGGTAATACTCATATACACACTGGTGAACCTGGACATCTAATCTGACTGCTAGAGAGCAAGTAGGGAGGGGCTATCAGTTGCGATCAGAGACAGATTCAGGTTTAAGTATTCCATGCGAGTGCACACACATAGCTAGGGGGCTAACAGTGCATCAGCCATCTTCTTGTAAATATGTGATAGGAATATTTTGAGGCAAGTAGAGGGTGCAGTTTTATGTGAATTCACCTTTAAAGGCCATATTATGCTTTAATAGTACCATTTATCATTATGATGTATGAATGCAGGCCTACAATTAACGATTGCATGTAAGCCGTACAATAGTCCACCCTCCATGCACTCATAATAATTTAGTTTGGATTGAGCATGGAATAAACCATGACTTGGACTCCTTTCACAAATGACTTAAAAGTCCTCTGCTATTTTTGGTCAATCACTTGGATAGCAAACTAATAGTTTGTGGTCGGTCACATTTCATCAATACATTTTTTTATCAGTTCTGGCCACATAGATAATCTTTGAACCCAAAAAACTTAGTCAATAGCGACGAACCTAGTTAGCTATTTTTTGGCTCACTGTATGACCAACCATGGTTAGTTAATACTATCAGGTATAGTCAGCAGGTACCAACCCACCTTAGATATTCCAATGAGCATTAGACCCTAGTCATATTTTGTTTTGCCCCAGTCATTTTAAAATATCAGTTCATCATTCTCACCAATATCTTACATGGGATAGCCTCTACAGACTAAGGCCTGGAGTATTTAGATTATCAGTGTAGGTCTGATTGAGTGGGTTTGATGGCTCCTGCACTGATTTCAGGCGCATGTGTTACTTCAGATGCGTGAAAACAACAAGGTTATTTACATGACCTACTTTAAAATACAACTTAATCATGTAGATAAAAAGTGTGTAACATTAAGTTGTCTGTAAAAGGTGCAAGAAAAAATGGGAACTATTTTTTAAATGACAATAAGTCAGGATATGGAAAACTTCTTTGTGTGAAAAGTGCAGCCTCTTCCACCCCCTGATGGCATTGTAAATTGATAATTGATATCGGTCAAACACATTAGAAAGCTAAAACTGATAACATTGGAGCCCCTACACATACCCATAATTGGCCTGCCTATTGACCTGTACACATATTTGCATGGGGCTATGACGGGGTCTTCCATTAAGTATATTTTATCCCGAGAATCGACCTTAGACTAATTGCAATGAGCTGACCCCAACTGGCCACCTAATGGGCAAAAACATAAAATCAGTGTTGACAGAGTGGGGGCAAGAGATGTATATAATTAGTGGACAGGCCAGGTAAAGCCTATGAGAGAAGTGAATAGGTGAGTTTATTGCCAAAAAGAGGTCAATGACAAGACATGTTGTTATATCTCCCTCACATTACATTCTGCAGACCATTGGCCACATACATCAAATTAGATGCTAATATCATAAGTCTATATGGAGATGTAAGCAGTTCCATATATTATACCTGAGACAGTTGGTGCCCAGCGTTATGTATATTTCCCTAATCCACAAATATGGTGACTAAGCTCTTTTCTGTTGAAGTTATTGGACTGTAATGTGTAGGTTTTCATCAAATCTAGCTTAAGTTATTCAACTGGGAAAGCTATTCAATTGACATCCTTTAACCACACTTTTTAGACATAACAGACCTTTCTATAAAGAATTAAAATTCTATGGCATGAAACTAATACCTGAAGTATTGATAGTGGCTCTGTCTTATGGTTACAACGAGTACCAAACTAGTGTTGGTTGCCCCATCAGGTGGTTTAATATGCAACTCTCATCAGAGTCAACACATTTTATTTGACTCTTCATGAAGAGTCAACCTACTGATAACTCCCCAGTAAACACCCTACGTAGTTCCAACGTAGCTCAGAGGTTTCTCTAGGTAGATGTCCAACCAAAAGGTTTGAGATTGGTAATTTTGGAAGGTTTGTAGACGTCAAAACGTTAAGGTTTATTTACGTTCAACAGATGTAGATGTCTGATTTAAGTTGATCTACCTCATTTAGACGTAAAAATTCTACGTAGATCTACGTTAAAAGACGTAACTTTTCAACTTCAATTGGGTAGATGACTTTTCCGTTGCACACTAGGTGGCAGCACTATCAATTATGGAGAGTATATTACAGCTCCTTAAAAAATCTACCACATTCAAGCAGTAAATTGTGAATTCAATATCATGCAAATAAACCACATTCAATAGAATATTCATATATAAAGGACAGGTGATTAAAGTATTGTGCATGAATAGGTGCTTTGAGGCACTTTACTGTGAGGACATCACATTGGTGATAATGGAAGAAATACAAAGCCTCTCTGCAGCCAAAACTATTCAACAGATCTATACTGTCAGGCTGTTCAGTTGAACTACAAGAATATACTATGTAGAATGAGATGAGATTGAAAATTATAGTATTTACTTTGTATGAATATTGTTTGTAAGTCTTTGTCTGAGTCCCACTATGTAGAATTATATGTAATGTGTTAAACATAGATTTACGTCTTCAGGAGCTACGTAAATCAGACCTGCAGGTTTGAGATTGGTAAATAAACCTTAACGTTTTGACGTTGATAAACCTACTAAAATTACGTAGTTCAGACCAAAATTCAACGTAGATTTACGTCCGACCAACGTTATTGTGTTTACTGGGTCTGCTGTTGATAGAGCAAACTGTACTAGACCATGCACTGAAGGTAGAGTCAAGTTTTACAAGAACCACAGGGTATAATTAGAGTAAGTGTCACACCTCGACCAAAGTCATCATGACTCTTCAACCTGAGTCAACTAGACTTAATTATGGTAGAAGAGTCATGGTGATGCCTTTACGTCTCTATGTGTACTCTGTTATGGCTGATGGCCTATGTCTTCCCGCTGCCCTCTGTACAAAAAGTCCCTACATCTATCTGTGTGTCGGGACAAGATAGGAGATATCTTTGAGATCATTGGGTTCAAGTAGTCCTTGCGAGCGCACGCACATATCTAACAGCACATCCCTCTTCTTAAATATGCAATATAAAGCACTGATGGAAACATATTTGCCTGTTCATATAAGGTATATTCACCCAAAGATTGACACGCACCTTAAGTTGGACACTTGTCGGTCTATATATCATAATCAGGCCTAATCATATATCATGTATGTGTCAATAGGGAAGTAATATTTAAGTGTTTGTCTTAACAGTGATAATAAAAAACAATCATCCTGTGACATGGAGGCATTTTTTGTACCATATGCATGCATGTAATTGCTTTGCCAATCCCAACCCTTTCTCCTAAAAATGCCCATTCCCTAAATGATGACTATGGAATAATGTCCTTGTGTTTGAACAAACTATTGTCGATTAGCTCTAGCTTTAAGCTTAGTAGGTCTGCCACCCAGTAAACACACAAATTCATTGTTACAAAGCTTCAGGGGTGCCCTAGGTATTTTCCCGTTGTTTCTTTGCAATGTTTGCTAAAGGTAAAACAGTATGGTTCATTTACATTCTCTGTCATTTACATCAAAGTAATACATATGTTTTAACATACTTTTATGTAAAAAATCTACATAAAAGGTGGTTAACATACATCCTGAGAGAATGAAAGATAAGCGCAGAGATTGAAGACCCATTACTCTGGGTTTATAGGCTTCTACCCTTGTTATTGTTAGAGTAGGCCCTACCATATGGTGCACATTTTTTCATTCTAGTTATTTCTTCTCTTAATAGAGATACTGTATTCAACATTCTAACGTTGCCTGAGAAAGGCTGAATATTACATGCCCACCACTGTCCTACCGGTATTTTGATAAGTATCCCAACCTAAGGAACTGTTATTGTTGCTGATATTACACATCAGTGTTTTTTTCATGACTCCACAGGTGCCAGCTTGTCCTCTGCGCCGGGGGTGCCTCAGGAATCAGCTATGGTGTTTCCACTTTTCAAGGTTATGAGGTCTCACAACACAGATATTCTGTTTTATAAACTAGGGGGCATTCATTTGACTATTTTTAAACACCCCTCCCCCCCTCTTTATCCATGTCTACTCTAAACAGCTAAAGCAATGTATGGGAGTCTGCACCCGCCCCCCCCCCCCCCCCAGCACTCCTCCTCATTTATGGACGTTCTCCTCTCAAATCAGCTCAGGGTAAATGAAAGTATTGAAATGAAAATTTAGGCAAATTTTGTATCTCGAATATCCACAGGTCTTGTATAATTATGTGCAGGGTAATTTGCACCATTGACATTTATAAGGGCAGCTGCGCTTATTCAAGCCACTGGCTGTGGCTCAACATATTGATACAAGTTGATAGTCTATGACCAGGTGACATAGATCTATGACTGGGTTGTCTATGACAGAGTGACATCTATGGCCTGGTGACATCTATGGCCTGGTGACATCTGGGACCGGCTCCTGGTACGCAGATGGGTACCAATATAAAAGACAAAATGACTGAAAAGTTGAGGTTTATTTATGCTAAAACTTGGTGAAATAAATTTATTAAAGTTCTGTCATGATCCCCTGTGCATCTCCCATTGCAAACAGTGGACCAACATTCATGGTGTTGTTTGGAGGACCATGCTCTCTCTGACACCATCAGAACAGGTTGCCTGGCAACCTGGCATGGCTCTGCCATGTTGCTATGCATCATGACGTTGTCATGACGACATGACGTCACATAACAAAATGGCAGAAATCAAATCACTGCTGATTTATGCATGTTATGTCGTTTTAGATGGCTTATAGACTACAACACTTAATATGCAAAATATCAGAATTCAATATTAGACCATGAATAGACCATGTTAGGAAGTGTTTGATCCCCCACCAACTCAGATCCCTGCAGGATCCCGGGGGGCCTCATGGGTTGGTGGGGGACCAACATTCCACCCTCATTTGTAGACACCGAGTCTAAATATATCCCTCTAGCCCAACGGGCACAGCACATTGAATCAATGTTGATAAATGGTTGTCAATGTTGGTTCAATGTTGATACAATGTTGATTCAACGTTGAGGTAGATATTGTGCCAACTGGGAGGGCCTATCGTCTTCATATTTTCAAAGCACAGATGTACTCTCTGCCTATGCCTCTACCCTTCCCCTGGTGCACCTGGAACTATACTCATGTGTGTATGTATACAGACAAAACTAAACAGGACTTTAGTCGCAACGATATTATAGACATCAAACACTTGATATTTTAATCAGTGTTTATGCAGACCTAAAGTTCAAACCGATAAGCCTGTCTACTTGTACAGGCCGGTTAACCTTTAGTCTAACTGATAGAGGGGATGTAGGGGGGGCAGCTTTCAGCTGATATCATGGACACCTTTATGTCCAAGTTCGCCCTGCGAGTACACGGACAGAGCCTAGTAGCTAACAGCACAGTGACCATCCTGTCCTAAATGTGTAATATGAATTACTGCATGAGAAGTGATTATCTTTGAGTGAAACTATGTTTTATGTTGTGTGGATGCGCCGTACCCTCACTGGGTCTCTGATTACACAATGTTTAGAGGCAAGCAAGACACCTGGAAACGTTCACAAATGACACCACGTGCTAGGGAGTGGCTAGGTCATTGGGTTTAGGGACAAAGAATAACATGGGGGGTGGGGGGGATGTTAAGGCCTGACACAACAGTCTATTATAGCATAGTTAAAAATGAAATGAAAATGACTAACTAGGCTGAGGTAATTCCACTGATATTGTACATATTATAACTGTTGTTTGTATTTCATTTATTTATCCTGGCAGGATGTGTGGCCTGGTACACCAGCATTTCCAATGAGCGGAGTTAATAAGAGACAACTAAGTCTCTATTTATGAGTGTATGACAGGAAAAAGCACATATTTAGTACCTGTTCCTGCCATGTATACCTTACCTAACTTATCAAAACAATGTGTTAGAATTTTGATTTAATCTGATGACCAGTAAGGCCATTTTAGTGGTTGAGTATACATGTATCATACAGTTTCTTCATAGAAAAAAGACAGAGAAAAAGAGATAGGGCCCTGCTATGTTATAGCAAGGGCAGAGGAGAAAGGTAAGTTGTTCATGTTTACTTAAAGTAATTTGTATCAAGTAGAATTACTACCCAGTGGGCACAATATTCAGTTCAACGTTGAATCAACATTACATCAACATTGAATCAACATTCACAACCATTTATCAATGTTGATTCAACGTTCTGTGCTCGCTGGGTAGATACAATGTATAAAGGCCCATAAAAGCTGGTGTGTTTCATTAGAAACACACCCCCTTATATAGGTACATATTTGCAAGGGTATATATATATATATGAGAAAATTGGTCTCTTTACAATTCTTGGGTTTTTGGTGCAATTGGTATGATTGGTATGAGTGTGTGTGTACCTCAATTGAGGGTAGGGGTGCATAGGGGGGGCCCACAGGGGGAGAGGGGCTCATGATGCCAATGTATTCAGTATATCTGCTATCCAGCTGGAATGGCAACTGATTGACCAGCCTTATCACACAGTGTAGAAAGTGATTTAGACTATGCTATTATGGGACATTTATTTTAGCGCAGGGAATTTAGAGGCTATTCAGGTTTTAGTCAGATCGTCAGTGTGACTTATTGGATTGGACCTAAGTCAAAAGCTGACTTGCACATGAGCTTTTGCTTTTATATACAGTACTAAATTCATTGTTTTTGTATCCCTATGAATCTTAGTGGCCTGTAGAATTTTAACACAGATGACAGGACTTTGTAGCACAAAAGAGATGTGATAGGTTCAGCAGAACTCAGCCATCCATATTAATACAGTTATATACCCAACATTAATAATTACATGAAAACCTGAGCACCTTCCATCAGACCTACTCATATTTATGTGGCATGGGTCCATACAAATGACCTGCAGGCTGTGGTCATTATCATCAAATACCCTTAGGGCTCAATATGTGAAAGACAAAAGTGTCCTCCATTAATTATTCAGATATGTATCTAATAGTTTTGTTGTTGCGTACAATTTATATTTGTGCTTCTATCGGTTCTGACTAGATCTGATTATATTTATATATGGATGCCATGGCTCCTTGATACTCTTCAGTTTAATGTGTTTCATCAAATTGGTAGCAAGCATCAACAATATTTAAGCATTTAACGATGCATATCTCTAAAAGGTGATATCATGATGCACAAATATTCCGTCCCTGGGGAATCCCGTGATTCGGTGATGCCTGAATGCAGTACTGGTGAATAACATAACATAACATAATCTATACATATTAAAGTGCAGCATATCACTGGTTGCACAGAAACCTATAGTTCATTTGTCATCAATATTATGACAGTTATTTATTCAGGACACAAGGACTGTACTTGTGATGATAGATTATACTAATACGTCATCAAGTATATAACAGTTACAGAGACGGCATTCACAATGATAGAAAATCAGGACCAGCAACTATTGTGTTGTCACAAGAAACGTGTGACATTTACCTCAAAATGTGTAACAAGGAAAATGGGTATAGTATGGGTGGAGGGCAACTGGTAGATTTTGTCAAGTTCTGTTTGTAAATTGCACATGTTTCTCATATTTATAAGTATGTACAGTTAGTGGGGTTTACTGACAGCCTCACCTGTCAATACTAACCGTGAGTCATTGATTGCCATATCCTACCCCATCAAAAGATAAATGAGGAGGTTAAGAAAAATATGAAAGGAAGAGAATATCCCAGTGAACAAAATATGTTATACAACATTTTATAACGTCATATAACGTTTGTAATATAACATTTTTTCTAAAGCTCCTTACTATGGCATAACATTATACAACATTTTAAAATGTCATTTTGACGTAAAAAAAACGTTAACTGGGATGGCCTCTATATGAGTCATACTCAGTTTGTTTGATACCACATAGGGTGTGGCTTATACGAGGGTTTCCCTAAGTATACTACAGCACTAAAGCGACAATGTGTAGAACCTTTATGTGGTTTTAAAATTTGTCAAAGTCAGCACCCACAACTTCGCCCTTTGTTGAAGGGATCAACGGTAAGATAGGCAACATTATTTATACACATACTATGCAGTATTTTGTTTGGTTATCTAATGGTTAATCCCATTTCAGCTCACCCTGATATTGAATGTTGAAATATTGATTAATGTGAGAACATTTAATTTCAGAGACCCTTTAGCATATGACGTCTTCATCACCAGTCAACATGGACTCTGAAAAGCTCCAGTAAGTATGATGAGAGCATTTTACTCCGCTGCATGTTTCCATGTTACTCTGGTATAATGTAGAGATGAACTTTTTGTTCTTTATTGACGGCATCAAAGTAGTACTAAGGTAAGGTGATTGCGTGCATATGGAATTCTAACCTAGTGGTTCAGTTATATCAAAGATATGAATACAAAAAGTGTGTTAACTAAAATGAAAATCACCAAGTTCTTAGACTTACATATTGTCCTGTTTCAATTTCTGTCTAAACAGGCTTGGGGACGCACAGTTTAGTGAGGAAAACACACAGAGAATACAGGCAGCTCTGGACAAAAATAAAACTTTATGGAGCATTGAGTAAGTATTCAACTTATGGACATACTTATATCTCCATACATTCCCACTGACCAGCTCAGTACCTGGTATCGTTGCCAGGTGACTTAAAAAATCTTTTGCAGTGTTGCTATTGATATTTTTGAGAAACCTGTGGTTGGTCTAGACAGTGACTCCTATGAAGAACAACAACCAGACACAGTTCGATTACGCTTTGATATACGTCGACTTTATCTAAAGAGTGCTCAGGTATTATCTCTGCCTGAACCGTTGGTAAAACAGGTACAACAGCTATCAGAACGTGATAGGAATAATACCAATAGGGTACTAATAGAACTACAGCATAGCTATTTACCCGGAGTTCAGGGAGGTTGTGCCTCAGCATGCACCAGACCTGACTGTCTTTACACAGCGGACAGTCCACCTCATATACTACCTGTGGTGGTCACATGACTAGCACCAGTAGTGTCATCTAGTAGTCAATAGTTATGTAATCAGTTATGAAACACTGAATGATAATTATTGTCAGTAACATTGGTAACCTGGGTATACAACCGTATATGATGAACAACGGTACATACGTGACGAACCGTCAGTACTCATTAAGGAATGAATAAAACATGTTATGAAAAGTAATAGAACCATCTTATGTTCAATCAAAAAAAAATATATATCAAGTCCATCCCTATCCCTTATTATAGGGATAGGGATAGACGTCTACATATTCTCAAAATAATATCAGTTTTCTTTGAAAAATGCATTAAAATGGTTCTCATGTTCCTCCTGTTACCAGGATGCCCCTCAGTACGTGGACGGATGCCACAGCAGACTCCCTTTGTACGTTACTGGAACACAAAAGCTTGATGACATTGTGGTGAGTTTTAATCAATGATCCATTCTACCAGATTACAAAACGCTTAGCAAAGCAATTACAAGTACCAACAATTATGATTCAACAGTGTTTTATAGATGAAATACACAACTTTAATAAATCACATATGACCTGTCAAGTATCAAAATAATGGTTCTGTATTTTCAAGTGCAAAATGAATTGAGCTATATTTGCTTGTTGTTCAACATCAAGGTGTATGCTTGTATATAGGTTCGAGACAACCAATAACCACCCCTTATAGCAGGCCTATAAGTGTATACATACACAGAGTACACGTCCCTGAAGGGGTCCATCATGTAGACGCCGGTGGTCGGTGCCGCGAAATGAATCTTCTCCCCGAAGCCTAGAATGTGCGCCAGATGAGCAGGACGCAAGTGTGTCTTGTGTGTCTAGTGTGTCTCAGAAAGTGTGTCTCGGCGGGTCGATGGTGACGCGTCTCGTCATCGAGTCGTACAAGAAGGTGTACCTCTGGTTGAGCAGGAAGCTGTCACCCTTTAGTCTATCTGACATGAGCTGATTCAAGCGCTGGATGAAGTGGATGTTGTTTGCGGTGAAAATAGGGGGTATCGGGAATATGTTTGGCAGAAAGGAGTGCACGCTCATTTTTTTCTCCATCCGTTCAACCGTGCTTTCTGCCTGAGTACTCATTTCCTCCTTCTTGCTGGTCGCGGATAGGAACTGTTTGTATATGGCATTGGTCTGTTTCAAGTCGACCTCTCTTTTGAACTGTTTTCTTCCTGGTTTCACTAGCTGCTCTTGCGACGTGTCTGGCGCCTTTTCCACAATATAACTCGCCTCTGTCTTACTTAGCGGGTTAGCGCTGAAGATCAGCTTCTTCAGACCGATTGTGTCCTGTTTTCCAAAACTCTTTTCTCCTCAGCCAGCGAACCCTTTGTGCGCAGAGGAACAACCATGATCAAATCGTCGTCTTGCACGTTGCTCCATTCTGTAGGGAGGATGATCTCACTCAGAGCCGCTTTATACGCTTCGGTCAGAAGGAGCGGCGAGTCGAAGTGAGTTCGGAAAGACGTCAAGCTGTTGTCAGGGTAATACTCCATAGAGCTGCTGCTAGGTAGGGCGATGTTCTTTTTTTTTCTACGTGATTTTTTTGACAGGAATCCACTCGTTGACCTTGTCGTCATAACCCAACCAACGTACGAAAGCTAGCTCGTCTATCAGGTAACTGTTGTCGTAACAACTCTTGTAGACCTTCTGAACCTCCTCTGGGTAGAACACACCCTTTATCTCCTCGCCGCTGTCGTCTTTTAGTTCAAACCCTCTGCTTCCCAATGGTTTAGCAACGTTCAACACTTCCTCGCACCAGTTTCCCTCGTACCCTTTGTCAGATGCGCCTTTAGCTCTCAACATCCTCACTCTGTCACCTGGAGCGATGAAATCGGCGGTGGACCTCTTTTTTTTTTATTTCCTTTTCCATATTTCATCGATTTGTTTCTTAGTGGGGAGATCATGTCTGTAGAAAAGCGTTTCGCTATTTTCCGAGCTGACGTCAGCGGGCGCCATTTTCAACGTTTTATGATGAGTGCGATTTAAAGAAGACACTACATCATCCAGTACGTCTATGTAGCGATACGTGCGATTGTGTGTGAAATAGCGCCACAGCTTCTCTTTCAGATTTCGGTTCAAGCGCTCCACTAAACTAGCTTTGATGTCGTCGTTCTCGCTGGTGAAAGACTCTATGTCCTCTCTCCTCAGGTGATCTTGGAAGATCTTGTTGAGAAACTTTTTTCCCTTTGCCGTCACCACGTACCGGAAGCCGCCGTTGTGTCTAGATGAATATTGTCCTTTAAGGGAAATTTCATTCAAAGATTTTGGCAATGATTGGTTTAATTATGAAATATTGGAATTAGTGAATTTGAGGCGTGACGATCTGATACATTTTAGGTATATGCAAGA
Organism: Harmothoe impar; assembly: GCA_947462335.1. Lineage (NCBI taxonomy): Eukaryota > Metazoa > Annelida > Polychaeta > Phyllodocida > Polynoidae > Harmothoe > Harmothoe impar. The sequence goes on along the minus strand of OX381719.1, from coordinate 11,080,334 downwards.
TAATAAATATTTGGATGAAGCCAAAATCCTTAGGCAACAAATAACTCATGCCATTAAAACTGCCAAGTCCAATTTGTTTAAAGATAAACATCTAGAAAGTAAAGGAAATCCCAAAAAGTTTTGGAAAGAGGTCAATGGATTATTAACAGCAAAATCTGATGTGAAAATGCCAAGTTTGTTTGATGAGGATACTGGTGATTATGTAAAGTATGAGGATACTCCGGATTATATCAATAATTTTTTTGCCTCGGTAGGTGAAAACTTGTTTGAGGAAAAGGTGGCCAATGGCCTAGATGTAAATCAAACTATTTATGATCCTCCACAAGAGTTAACATATGTCGGAAAGCAAAATGCACTGAAAATTGAGTTTGATGATGTGAAGAAAGTAATCAATGATATTGATATTAGTAAACCTTCAGGTGTGCCTTTTGTTACTTCTAAGATCTTAAAAGATGCTTTCAGGTGTGTTATTCCACAAATTGTTCATATGTCCCAATTTTCATTTGATAATGCTGACTTCCCTGAAGCTTGGTCATGGGCTTGTATAACACCACTTCCAAAACCTGGAGATTCCAAAACTGGAATTCTAATCTCAGACCTATTAGTATACTTCCAATCATTGGAAAAATGCAGGAAGTTCTGGCCCACAGGTATCTCAATAATCATTTAGAAGTTGACAAAATCTTACATGAGTGTCAATTTGGTTATAGAAAAAATTGTAGTACTGGAGAAGCTGTGTCTAATTTTGCAAATGATTTATTTAGGAGTAGAGATATTAGTCACTATACAGCGGCAACATTTGTAGATATGCGCAAGGCGTTTGAAAGCATTCACCATGGGTTACTTCTTAAGAAGCTATCTAGCATAGGTTAATACTTTAACTTCTTAAAGTGGACTGAGTCATATTTATCAAATAGAGTGCAAACAACAAAAGTAGATAAGATTTGTTCAGGTGGTAAAAAAGTAAATTTTGGTGTCCCTCAAGGCTCTTTACTGGGCCCTCTATTATTCATCCTGTTCATAAATGATCTTGTCCCAAAGATAACAAATTCCAGAATCATTATGTATGCAGATGATATTGTATTGTATAACAATAATGCTAATTATAGGCTAGCTGAAAGAGCAGTTCAAATGGATTTAAATGCATTGTCAGAATGGTGTGATAGAAATAGCATGACCATAAATGTAAAGAAAACAAAGTGTATTTGGTTTGGGTCTTGTCAGAAATTACAATTAGCACCACCTCTAAATTTAAGAATTGGTAATCAGACTTTACAAATAGTAAAATGGTATAAATATTTGGGAGTTACTCTAGATTCAGAACTGACATTAAAAAAGTTTGCTACAGAATTACATAATAAAATGACAAATACAATTTTTAAGCTAGCCAATCTAAGATATATGGTGGATGAAAGTACAGCTATCATTATTTATAAGCAGACATTACTACCCTTTGTAGACTATTGTTGTTTTCTGTTAGACTCAGCCAATAAGGATGTATTCAATTCTATTCAGGTGTTACAGAATCAAGCTTTGCGTATATGTCTAAGATGTAAATCAAGGGATGAAACTGTGTTAGGATTGCATAAAAGATGTGCCTATGTTATTAGACAGAAGAAAGGAACTGTTAGCATCATTAATGTTCAGGAAATCCAAGAAACAATTATCTGCTAGAACACAAGTCAATACACATGCTAACGACAAATTCATATTTAATCTTCAGAGACCTCGCTCAGATTTTTACATAAAGTCACCGTATTATAGAAGGGTGCTGCTATGGAATCATTTGGATGCAAATACACAGTTCCAAGTAAATAAGGTATCTTTTAAAAAGCTGATAAAAATCAAATTTGGTACATTTATGAAGGGTAAAAGAAAAGAATACATGGAAAGTGCGGAATTCTTGAACAGAAAAAGAAGGGTGAGAGCAAGAAATGATGTGCTTGTTAATGCATAATTATTATTATTATTAAGCAATATACAACCCAATTAACAGATTGTACTTGATTTTTATCTAATGCTTCCAAGAGCTTCATATATCCAATTGTTGATGTTGTTCCCTCACAAAGCTAACAATTTTATAAAGTAATGCCGCTATTTTACCAATAATATATGGATATGGCCGACCGAGGGGTGTGTATCGATGAATAACAAACGAGGTGCATAGCACCAAGGTCGTTATTCATCTATACACAACCCGAGGTCGGCCATATCCATATATTATTAGGTTTATTGTACGATTTTTCCATTGAAATCTCCTTATTTACCTTTAAAACGTCCTATCTTCGCCATTTTGAAGGATATTTACAAAGACTAGATCGAGCAAGGTTGGCGCCATGTTGATTTTGACATCCCCCCAACCTGCTCGCTGATTGGTGGAGTTAAAAAGGGACAGCCAATGAGAGGACGCGATACTAAAAGGCTTTGGTACCTGAGCGCGGGGCGCATTCGTTAGATAGACTAGAAACTAACCAGCGTTTCCCCTGCTTTGTACTATATCTACTGTGGCCGAGCGGTTAGCGCGTCTGGCTCACACGCCAGGGGTCCCAGGTTCGAACCTGAGGGAGTTCGGGTGGAAAACGCACTAATTTTAAAGCGCCTATAATTATGTATGTGAAAATAAATTCCGAAAATTATTTTAACGAATAGGTAAGTTAAGTCCAACTACTACCTTTACAGAAAAAAAAAGATCATAAAAAAATTTTGATTTTAGGAGAAGTTATAACAAAAAGGGTAAAAATTGCTGTATCTCTGTCAATATAAGAGCTAGAGGGCTGGGAATGTGTCTGTAGAGTTCTTGTTTTATACCCTTATTCTGCATGGCCGGCACGGTCTAGTGGATAGGACGTCAGACTCGCAGTCTTGCGGCCCGGGTTCGATCCTTCGACGAAACGCACGGTTTTAACTAAGTCGAAATTTGGAATTCCAAATCGTTCTGATATCTATTCCCATTCAGAATCGTTCTGATATTCAGTTCCCCATTCAGAATCGTTCTGATATCCAGAATATCAGCACGATTTCACCTCCCCAAGTGTGCGGTATGCACCAATATCAGAACCGGCATATCACCAAAAAAGCATGATCAGAGCCCAGATCGTATAATAATATCATATATATTGTACATAATTCTTCTTTTATATGTGTATGTATTCACACAAACCTGATTCTCTTTTTAGGTAAGCATTTCTAGACCTGTAGCTTGCAATGCATGTTCAAGAAATAGGTTTAAGACTTTCAATGTTATACTCAACTCAAAATGTCAAAGGATTGTTTGTTATGAAAATCATCAATGATATAGCAAATGAAGCAATTCAAAAAAAAAGTTGTGAGACGCCAAAGCTTGCATGTCCATCAGATCTAACTGCCACTGCTGATCTATTGCACCGGTTATCATCTTGTTCCTTGCGAATTTTCTTCGAATGGGTTTATGTTTAATGTAGGCGTCCAGCGACGCTAAGGCATCTCGGATGGCAGCCGGGTTTCGGTCGCAAAAATGATGTTTCTGGAGTTTGGTGACGCTAGTGAAACTAGAGGGTGCTTTGACGTCGGTATATTTAGCTAATACGTGCCTCTTTTCTTTTTCTTTCTTGGTCAGTCTCTTCTCCGACTTACCCATGTGTGTGGGGTAGCGTGGGGGTCCATTATGTAATTGCGCCCTTTCCTTTTCTTGATTTGCTTACTCGTCCTGAGGGTGGAGGGGGGATACTGGTAGCGCAGCATATTTTATGCTAATCTGTTGGTAGTCGGAGTTTGGAAAACGTCGGAGTTGTCATCGGAAGTGCCGAAGTGGAAGGGTGTGGCCAGCGCACCGTACTCTGCTGTTTCTTCTTCCTCGTCGGAACTCACTCGTTTCTCTCCTCTGTCGGCAGCTCTTTTGTCCAAAGGTCTCCTAGGACCACCGGATTTATACACTTGGTCGCCGATCAGGGAGCCGGTGGGATCTTCCGCGCGCAGCACCTCTTTGAAGGTAGGTTGAGAGGATTTATCTCGGAGTAGGGGTACATAAGGGAGAGTGAAACCAAGGCTCCCTCACACTCCTCCACCAGCTTCATCATCGAACACACCGATTGCTCTACTACAATCTTGTTAAATGTTAAATGATAAATATACAGAGTTCAACAAAAGAAGAGGTACCCCAACGCCCTGGACCGGGAGCCATGTGATGCATATAAGAAAAAAGAGGAATAAAGTAGTCACCAAGAAACGGCCAGTGAATATACCTGTTTTGCCTCTCTAGTATACCCGCATATATTAGGCTGTAAAGGGTTTTCTTTTGTTCCAGGAAATCGATACATACATATCCTTAGCACTGCCATAGCGTACCAATGTGGGTAGTAAAAAGGGCCCTCCAAAAGCCAGGATTTTGCGTTTGCATTGGAAACAATACGCTATGGCAGGGCCCCTCCAGAAAGTGCTGGCAGTCCTAAGGATATATGCCATAAATATGAAGTAAAATATCTATAATTGTTGAGCAATTTTTGTTTTTCTCATTAATAATTGGTGGGAAAGTGTCATTTTTGGGCATTTATACCCATAAATACCTTTAAATCAGGGAGAATTGAACACTCAGCAATACTTCATAAGGGCTAATTGTGGTTATTATTGTTGTCAGTCTTGCAATATAGTAATATTTTCTAGACGCATGTACTAGAAACCATAAATTGTTGGTTATAAACCCATTATGCTTGATAATACGGGATAAATCCTCCAAATGACGGCCATTTTGGATCGAGAAATATACTTTCGATCGAGATTTTGAGAAGCTCGGCCCCAAAAAGCATGATTTTGTCATACATTTCACATAGAACAGCTGACTTTTATCACATATAGACCTCTTATTATTACAATAGACACATATTTTCTTGAGGGGACCCCAATCTGTACCGTTTCCATCATCACTGTCAGCATTAAATATTTTGTGCAAGTAAATCTCCATGCTTCAGGTACGTTTCATCATGCTGTACAAGTAATGGGTGAAACATCCATTTTGAGCCAAATGGCAAAAAAATTTAAAAATTCAACATTTCGCTACCAACTTTAAATGAGTCTTTTTCAGTGACCTGACTAGATACAATGCCCTAAATGGTCTCATTTGAAAGATAATTTAGTTTCTGAACTACCCCTCTTGAAATATTTAGCTAAAAGGTGTCACGTTGTCATGGCAACTTTGCCTTGTAAAAGAGTGAAAAATTTGAAATTTCAACATTTTAGAATCCTCGTTGCCATGGCAACAGAATCCACAATTTTTCAAAACTTTCTTCTCTAATGAAAAATTCATATCCCATGATGTCTTAGCTTTAAATTGGTATCAAAACGTTTTTTGTGTGCCATTTGGTCATTAAATAAATGCCATTTAACTAAAAGATGTAGATGAACTTTAAAACTTTTTACCTATACTTCATGACTGGAGCTATAGCACTAGAGTCTGCTACGATCTGCTGTCTGATGGCTTTATGCCAGGGTTGTATCTCAGGAACTGCTGGTGTAAGGATATTGTGTCAGCAATAGATAAATGTGAAATTGAATGAGCATAGTATGGTGAATAGATCAAGGCTTAGTATTAAAACAAGCTTTGATTTAATTTGATTTAATTTGATTTAATCTGATTTAATCTGATGTGATTAAATGGGAATTAATGTATGTGTCTATAAATTCATTATATAAAATAAGGTTATGAAATGCTTCAAATATTGGTGTATATAGTGCATTAATTTGTAAAGGAGAGTGAGAGACAGTGGAAATAATAATTATAAGTAAATACAAATAATATGAATGTACATGCAAAATAATTATTATCTAATATTGTAAATTACTGTAATTGTTTAATTAATTGTAAATTGTTAAATCATTTGTAAATATTGTAACATTTATAGATACTCAGTACAGAGAAATCTTATAGAAAATTATTGGATGAGTTGAAGTTATAGTATTAGCAGTGTTGCATATATGTGAATTTGGTTAAAAAAAGGTATAGATTTGATTAGCATTAATGAATGTTAGTGATCAATTTTATTGGTAATTTATTTAATTTAAACCAGTGTTAACTAAAGGTGTAGGTAGCTAAAGCCAATGTTATCCAAACGTTCCAAATTATTGCATATTGATATGTCAATGGAGTCAATGCAAATTTTAATACCCGTCCCCATCCCCCTCATCATCACCATTATTACCATTATTGATACAATTATGGATGTGTTAATGAGAGCAATTTTGGCTTCAAGTTATGTAGAAGCTAAAGAGGTGTCAGTCAAGTTAAAATGTCTGCAGTAATGAAAGGTTTCAAAAATATTTTTTGGAATGCGCAAAGCTTAATGTCAACCAAAGAAACTAATGTACATGAGTTTTTAGATGAGTTGAATTCTGATGTAATCAATATTTGTGAAACATTGTTAAAAGAAAAAATGGGGGAGAATATTTTTAATCTAGAAATGATAGGTTATATTTAAATGAGAAAGGAGAAGAAAAAAGAAGGGGGGGTCTAGCAACTTTGGTCAAAAATGATCTGAGACATGAAATGGTATAAGATGAAGATTTGAATGTTATGAATAGCAATTTTGAGTTACTAACAGTAAAAGTAAATCTGCCTTTTACAAGGAAAATATTTGTACTAAATGCTTATAGGCCTCCTTCTGGTAAGATTGATGCATTTTTCTTGCATATGATTAAAGCACTTGCTAGAAATTAAAAAGATAATGGGCAAAAAAGATGTGGATATAATTTTTGGGGGAGATTTTAATATAAATTATGGTATCATCTCAAAGGCCAAAGGAAGATTGTTACTGGTAGAAGCGGCGTTTGGTCTAACACAATATATTAAAGAGCCTACTAGGCCCCTCTATTCTGATACTATTGTAGATTTAATTTTCTCTAATATGAATGATGTAGCGCAGAATGGTGTTTTAGACACTAGTATTAGTGATCATATACCGGTATTTTTAGTAAGAAAAGGGATTAAAAAAAGTAAGGTGGGGACAGATTTTCTAGGCAGATCACATCATAGATATCTGAAGGAAGATATGTTAAGACACATGAGGGAATTGAACTGGGATGAATTTTTCCTATGTAATAATCAAAAATGAAGCCTGGAAAATCTTCTTTGAACATTTCTTGCGATATCTTAATATAAAGTGTCCAATTCGTAAAAATATATTTGAAAAATTAAAGCCTGAATGGTTAACGCCTGAAATTGCACAATTAATGAGAGATAGAGATCTAGCATTAAAAAGAGCTAAAAAAACAAAGAAGGAAGAAGATAAGGAAGTTGCAAAAATTCTTAAAAATAGATCAAATATTGCATCAAAAAAAGCGCCGAATAAATTTGTAAAAGGTAGACTAACAGCAAATATAAAAGACCCCAAGAATTTTTGGGCAGAATTACAAAAACTTTTACCAAAAGGAGCAAAGGTAGCTAGTCTAAATCTAAAAGATTCTAATGGTGATGACATTGCAACAGCAGATGCTTCAGTTCATATGAATGAATTTTTTGCAAATGTGGGTAAAAATTTAGCAAATAAAATACCGGTAGTTCATGATAATATGGTCAATTGATTAGATAATCATATTTTTGATCAAGAATTTGAATTTCATGGTATTAATGCAGAGGATCTAATTAAGGAGTTAAATGATATTGACATTGAGAAATCATCTGGTTTTGATCATTTATCAGCAAAGGTTTTGAAGGGTTGTCTAATCGGGATGAGTGAACATTTTTTGCATGTATTAAACTTGTCATTCACAAGTCGAATTTTCCCTTCCCAATGGAAGAGAGCTAAAATTACTCCAATACCTAAGGTGACAAATCCTACAAGTGTTGCGGATTTAAGGCCCATTTCCTTGCTGCCAATTACAGGAAAAATCCTGGAAAAATTTGTCCTTAAACAATCAATGACGTTCATTGAGGGGAATAACTTGTTTACTGATTGCCAAAATGGGTTTAGGTCTAAAAGGGGAACTCAGGATACAGTGATTAGATTATTAAATGATGTTTATGAAAATCTGAATAATGGGAAATATGTGTACCATACTTGGTTATATAAAGTTTGGGTATATATTGTGTACCCCACCAAATGCTAAACTAATGTAAGGTGGTAGTTCCACCCACTACCTCCAGGGTGCACTCCACCACCTTGGGAATTGCCGGCAATTCGCGCACTTCCACTCAGTTCCCAGGGAGGAACAGGTTGATTTTTTCTGCTGTGCACTTTTGATGTGCACTAACCGGCAGTATGGTGAATTGCACTAACCAAGAGTGTGGGGCAACCTTTAATGGCAACAGTAAGGTGTGTCCTACATGTGGGGCGCCTAATGGAGCGAGGAAGCAGCAGATCCCAGATCAACCCATGTCCCCGACCATGCACATCTGAATAATGGGAAATATGTAGGGGCGGTATATATAGATTATAGCAAGGCTTTTGATATTATTAACCATGCAAAATTATTAAGTAAAATGCCTTCATTTGGTTTCACTGAAAATGTAGTGAATTGGTTTAGAAATTACTTAACAAATAGATCACAAAAAACTATAGCTAATAATGTGTCGTCAACATGCCTAGATGTTACCTATGGAGTGCCACAAGGATCTATCCTTGGGCCTTTACTATTTATCATGTATGTAAATGATTTATCAGAGCTAGATTTTAAAAGAAAATTATTACAGTATGCTGATGATACGGTATTATTCTTAAGTGGTAATTCATTAGAGGAGATAACAGAGTCACTTCAAAGAGACTTGGATGTATTGGTAGAATATTGTGATAAAAATCAACTGACCATAAATACTGCAAAAACAAAGTCAATGCTTTATAAATATGAGGTGGGTAAAAAGTTAGGTAATTTGGAGGTTAAGGGAAATACGTTAGAAATGGTAGGGAATTATATCAGAAAGTGATCTCAGCTTCAAGAAGGAATTAAATAAGGTAATAAGTAGGGTTAATCATAAAATTTGGATTTTAGGACATTTTAGAACATGTTTTGATGACTTAACCTCAGTCATAATAATAAAATCAATGCTCTTGCCTTATATAGATAATAGTATAATATTTTTCTCTGGTCTGAGTTTTACAGACCTAAAAAGACTACAGGTATTACAAAATACAGCTTTAAGAGTGTGTTTTCAGATTTATGATCCTACTGAAATTACTATAAAAAGATTACATGAAAAGGCTGGTGTGGTTCCAATTGATTTAAGGATGAAATATTTACAAGGAGTGATTTGTTATCGCATGATCAATATTGGAGCGCTAGATCTTATAGATAATAGGCAAACTAGGGCAGCAGATGGACCACTTATTACAAGCTACTTAGCTCATACTGGAAGAGTAAGAAAGTCACCACCTGTAAATGCTATACATGAGTGGAATTTAATTCCTGCATTTATAAGATCTTCTGAAAATAAGAATTGTTTTAAAAGGGCATTGCAGCGAATAATTAGGAAATTATTTAATCAAAAATGGCTGCATATTCAGCAATTTACTAGGGATGCACCCGAAAATATTTATATAAATTTGTTATAATTATATTGTAATTATATTGTAATTATAATTGTGATTGAGAGTATAATGTCTTTATTGGTATTTGTTTTTAATGTGTGTCTAAAAAGTAATTCAATCTCCATGATAACTTGTATTAAAACAGTTTGATTGGTGCAATGAGAGCTTGTATTAAAACAGCTTTGTTGTAGTTGTTGTTGTTGTAAAACAGAGGAGCCAAAAACTATGAGTAACTCTTGAAAATGTAGCATAATTTATTTGGTTGGCTGCATTTAGTGTGTGTATCAATGCAATTTTCGACAGAAATTATAACTATTATTGTTTAATCATATTGTTCAATATATCCATGTTATATATTCATCCATCATCATCCCCCTCCCCCCCCCCCCCCCCCCCCAAGTAATATCACTCAAGAATTTTTTAATTTTTCCTGGTTACATAAAGCAAAAAGAAGAATTGGTATTATTATTTATGAATGTTACATCTAAGGATTGATTCATTTCCTCTTGAAATCCAACTGAGGAGACAAATGATAACTGCATTTGTTTGTGATGTTCTGTTCAGTATAATATACAATTAAATTGAAAAATTGAAATTGAACTCTTACAGCCGCGAAAGAGCTACTACAACCTTGCCTCAATTTGCAGATCAGTTCACAGGTAACGGCAACATTGGGTTTTATGATGAAGTGCGCGAATGTCAAGCTACTGCTGTTGCTGCTGCTGCTGTGGCTGCTAGTGCTGCTAATCGTGCTACTTCTGCATTTGCTGCAGCTATTAGTGATACTCGTTCTGATGGCGATGTTGTTGTTGCTGCTGCTGCTGCTGCTTCTGCTGCTGTGACTGCTGCTGTTGCTGCTGCTGATGCCGCTACTACTGCTGCTGATGCCGATGCTGCTGCTGCTGATGCTGTTGCTGCTGCCGATGGTGCCGCTGATGTTGCTGCTAGTGTACGCTGTTGCTACTGCTGCTGCTGCTGTTATTGCTGCTGCTCATGCTTCTGCGGCCGCTGCTGCCGCTACTGCTGACGCTACTGCTGCTGCTGATGCTGCTGCTGATGCTGCTGCTGATGATGCTGCTGCTGATGATGCTGCTGTTACTGCTGATGCTGCTGCTGCTGCTGTTACTGCTGATGCTGATGCTACTGCTGCTGCTGGTGTCGACAAAGAACCGTCATTTGTCACACTTAAGCCTCTAGTTGAACGCGACGACCGCACAGTCAGCGCCTCCTGCTGTTGCTGCTACTGCTGCTGCTGCTGCTGCTGCTGCTGCTGCTGCTGCTGCTGAGGCAAAGATTCTCTACCTTGCCGGAACTGTGTTGGATTTATCCAAAGTGGTGCAATGTATGTCGGAGAGGGACTGACAAGGTGAAATTTTGCGGTCTGTTCGGTTGCAAATCAAAGAATAAGAAGAAAAAGACATAAACTTGTGTGTGAAAAAAATGTTTTTGATTGAAATGAAAATAAAAGAAATGAAAATGAATTATTTTGTTGTGTTTTTAGTTTCATACATAAGTTATCTAAAACTAATCAGCTCATCGTCGACATGTCCCTTTTGTTTACAAAACTAAATTAGAGTCACATGCTCTCGTTAATCACCTAATTAGGTCACTTTTGTTTACAAACAAACACATCACGTGAGATATCATGTGACACGTGGTGTTGTTTACAAACAAAAGAGTAACGTGCTCTCACTAATCCCTAATTAGGTCATGTTACCATAGTTACCAGAATGCTGACCTCTGATTGGCTGAGAGCCCCTAAGTAGGTCAGTAGGTCACCAAGAATACTGACCTCTGATTAGCTGAGAGCCTCTTAGTATGTCACATTCTCATGGCAACCGGTCACGTGACCAAATGGAGGCCTCTGATTGGCTGCATATCGAGTGAGTAATAGCCAGTACTTAGTATAGTCCCGATCCGATACATATTATACTACTAATATGTTGATACATTAAGGGCCAGTCTAGGTATAATGAATGAAGCACCAGCAAATTCTCACTCATGGGCCTTAATGCCCTACTCTTAATTTTCATTAGGGATGAATGGTTAAGTAAAGATGTACCTTTATGTTTGAAAATCTTACCATACTGAGAATCCCCTGAAACAATAAGTTTGTCTTTACAGGTTGAACAAGGCAGCATTCAGTGCCCCTGAAATCATCCGTCTGTGTGACACCCTTAACAAGAACCAGAGCTTCAGATCATTGATGTAAGTATTCAAATGTGACATAATGAGCATCTAAGACTAGAGTTTGTCTTATTTCTAGGGTATATGAATGTGGACCTGCAGGGATATGCGTTTAATCCATATATATATATGCTGTAGATATTGAATATTCAGGAATTACAACATTTATTTTGTGAGACTTTTCCATAATAATAAGTCCCATTTTGATGAGTTGAGTTGAGTCGAAATTCTTTTATTTAGACTCTATAAGGTAGGCCTAGGGCATGTTCGCTACATAGAGTATATGAACAATGCAGAATAATATAGTATAAAAGTAATTTACACTATCTTTCCTTACGGGAGTAATTATGATGAATCTGCGATATATCAGGATAGGGTGTATTGATACACCCTTCCCTGATACATTTACCAACATTACAATTAATTTAGGGTTTACTGTCTAAGTAACCACATAGCCATCCAGTATGGATGGGAATACCAAGGATTTAGTTGTTGGGGCTTATGCCCAAGTGAAAAGGGTTATTCCAGAATTAGTTCTGGGGTTTTTTAGTAAACAGATAATAGATGGGACAGATGTTATCGTCCCGACACAATGTTAGTGTGTCAGTGCACGGTGTTAGTGTGCATATACAATGTACTAGGATGTTTGTAGCACATTGTATTTATGAGCAATTCATGAGATGTTTCCTTAATATTACCTTTTGTGTTGGGGGGAGAGAGAGAAAGAGAAAATCAATATCAACTACATATTCTAACATTTATCTCATCTATTATTTGATACTTGATATCATGTCCATTTAAGGAATAGCCATAACATGTTTGCTATCCATATATACTTTATTTGCATTAACGTTAGATTTGCCTGTGCTGATATACTGATATACAGCATCTCTCTGTTTTTCCCCCTAGACTGTCAGAAACAGTGTGGAGCCCGGAGAGTGCAGACTCACTATGCAGGTTACTTCAGGATACTCAGTTACAATTGCTACAGTAAGTAGAATTTGAAATGCATGCACTTAGTTTTAGACTTTCACTAAAGTGAATAACATGTACATGTATACATACATACATAAACACCAGCCACTTTAAGTATGTGTGGGGTATTGGCTTTTGTGTGTTGAATCAATGTTACAAATAAAATAAGGTGTTGGTATGGTACAGTCAGAGAAATTAACCCAGAGTGGGTAACAGCTAAAAAAAGTGGTAGAACAAGAGTATAAGAAAGATAACCATGTCCGGAGACATACTTGCAAAATGCAAAAGTGTAGCTTGTCAGCTGGTTCTTGTCCATTGTCTAATCATTGGCACAACATTGGATGCTGAACATTCCTTTGATACTTAGTTTGCTACTTTGTAATGAAGGGATTATCTTGCGATTTTCAAGCAAGTTCTGAATATCTGAATCAATAGTTTTGATCCTGGTGAGATATAATGTGCTCATTTCATTTAGGATTCTTAGAAATTCCCCAGTTTACTGTCATGAAGTATGTCTTAATGTTTTGTTTTATGTTCTTTTTATGGGATTGGTGTCTCGGTTTCCATAGAATTCTCAGGTTGGATGCCTTTAGTGTGGTGTGGTATGATAATGTCATTGTGTTCTTGTCTGGACTATTTATATCTGCAGGAGAATGTAGCAGTTGTATGTAGTATCATTTAACTCCCATGTTGTGCCCGGTTTGTCCACATGCTAGAAACTGTCCACATCACATGATATGCACAGCCTTCCATCATAAATATATGCGTGAAGCAATTATTAGAAAAGAAAAAGATGTTTGTACACACTACATGTCAATCGGCATGCACTCTCTGCTTACGTCATAAACAGAATTGTCCATGCACCCTAAATTACCAGTATGTTGGTAAATATGTAGGTCATTATTGTACATGTAGCTGCCTACAGCAGAACTCAAAATTACAGATCCTGCAGTAAGTAGGACATCATTATTGTACATGTAGCTGCCTACAGCAGAACACACTCTGGGGGAGTATGGGGATGGGAGGGGGGAGGGGGGCATTCCCGGGGGTGGGGAGGGGGGCACTCTGGGGGGTAGGGTGGAGAGGCGGTGATGATGATGATCTCTTAGGGTGTTAGTAGTAGACCCACCACCTCCGTTCCCCAGGGGGGAGGAGGAGGAGGAGGAGGCGGGTCTCTTAATCTCTTAATGGTTGACTACTTTTATTTGATATTAAAAAACAAAATGAATGATGGTGGATGATGGCAGTGTAATGAGATGAGACAAGGAGGGTGTCTGCGAAGATTGCAACGTAACCTTTGAGAACAAGCCAACCGCTGAGTTTCCATATAGAAACAGAGACACCCCCCTACTACTCTGACGCGACTCTCTTTATATACTAAGACGTGAGACAGAACCCACATAAAAGGTGTGTTAAGCAGGGTCTTGGTCGGATGAGGTCCAGCGTGGTCTAGTTCCCAACCCTCAAATAGACCTAGATGCAAAAAAAAATGATGTTGTCTTACTAACCCGGATAATAACCTACACTGATGACGTCACAACGTCATCGAAATTAGTGTGACGTCAGCTGATCACAACTGGGGAGTCAGACAACTTGTAAAAATGGTGGGGATCGGATACGTTCCCGTTTCGCGAGCAGTCATAGATGACATGGTTGAGAAGCTGTTTTCAGCGGATCACCAGCGAGAGCAGGAGGTGGCAAAGGTACAGGAGGAGGTGGTGGATGAGCTGATCTGTGAGCTGATGGATCAACTCATCAGAGAGACTGTCGAGAAGACCAAGATCGACGTCTGTATGGAGGGGGGTATACCCCCTGAAGTCCTACAGATGCTTGACGAGTACTTGACATGAGCTCTCCCACCTCACCCACTCTACTAACGGCCCTTTTCAGGGCCAACCATTTTTCACAAAAGTTTAAGTGATCTCAATATAATATATGCAATTTTTTATTTTATCTATTTAAAAAAAAAAAAAAAAAAAAATCCCTTATAGTCTCCACACTGAAAACCCCTCTCGTCTTGCTACACCACCCTCCTCCTCCCATATCGTCCCCAGTGCAGACCCACCACCCTCCACAAATGGGTTAACTCATAACAATAAGTACAAATTTTAAAATTCTGTCGCGACCCACTTTTTTTTATATAAAAAAAAACAGCAAGAATCTCAAAACCCCCATTACCCCCTATATGTCTAAGTACCTAACCCGACCCCTCTACCACCACCACCACCACCTAAGGCGATTCGAACCTGCGACCTGCCCCTTTGGGGCCCCCGTGGTGGTCAGAGACGCTTCAGGCTTGAAACTCCATAGGGAAGAAATTTTGGGTTTTTGGACTTTGGACTGATAGAAAAATAATTCTTGGAAGAGCGGATAGCCCTGGATCTCTTTTATCTAAAACAGTGAAAAATGCATTTTGGCACAGGCCCCATTTCATTTTATTAAGGGGTAATCAACTTCCCTCCTGCCAATTGGGGGCAGTAATTTCAACGGCGTGCAATCTCGCACGGCCATCGGGACTTGGCCAGTAGCAGTCGTCGGCATCTTAGTATGATTCCTGTGACCTGCTTAGAGGTGGAGGTGTGTCCAGCGTTTGGCGTGCTGATTGGTTACTGGTGGGAGGCGCCTCGCTTTAGTTGCCGGGTGTGGGTTATCCGGCGGTTGTTATCCGGTGGCTGTGTGTGTCGTCATTACGACAGCGCCCGTCCTTTTGCCGCGCTCGCAGGTAGAGTGATTTATCATGAATGGTAGTGGCTGTGGTTATAGTCTTAACAATACAGGAACGGGTGAGGGGTTAGAAGTCTTATACTGTGTAGGATCTTTATCAATTTCAATTTCAATTTCAATTTGCAAGGTTTTTATTCTGCAATCACGAAAAATATAAAAGTACATACAATTATATTTGTTTCAATCGAATTACAGAGAAGGTTGATACTTACAATGAATGATTAATTACATTTGCATCTTTGACTACAGCACCTCCATTTAGTTATTGCTGCATGAGAACTTAAAAAAAGTCAGTTTTGGTGATATTACTTGGGGTCATTAGGAGCTTTTGTATATTTGGGACAGGGTGTTTTGAGAGCGCCACGCAGTCACCGGGTGCGGGTTACCTGGTGGTTGTTATCCGGTGGCTGTTATCCGACGGCTGTGTGTGTGTGTGTGTGTGTGTGTGTGTGTGTGTGTTGTCATCACGACAGCCTCTTTTCCCGCACTCGCAGAGTCATCATGGACTAGGGACAAAGGGGGGGGACAAGGGACAAGACGTGATTTTTTCTTAGGATCGACAAGAGGAGTAGATTTGACCACACGAGACTAGACTAGACCAGACCCGACCCGACTTGATCCGACCCATAACCCGCCCAAACCCTGCCTTGATCTAGACTTTAGGATGGGGAATGGCGGGTTATGGGTCGGATCAAGTCGGGTCTGGTCCGGTTATGGGTCTGCTCAAAAAGGAAGAGGGTCTAGTGTGGTCGAGGAGGGAGGCTTTACACCCCTCTTGGAAAGACTTGCTTTTTGACACCTCCTTTTGTCCACCTGCTTGCTACACTTTTTTTTCTTTTTTTTTAATTTAAAAAAAAAAGAAGCTAGGTGTAAGAGCTCCTCAACTCCCAACCATAGCTTAAGAGACCTGACCTCACCTCAACCATGACGGTCAAGCTTTAAAGAGTGTGCATGGTCTACCCGTCTGGTAATGACCCGTATTAAAAAACACAACACTAAACCACAACTCCACTACTTATCATGACAAGTGTTTTTTTTCTATTCACCATGATGCTGGGCGGGCTGAAGGATATGAATTAGATGACCTGTCTCGTATAGGTTCAGTGTGTATGAGTATGCGTAGCAACTCTTTGGATCCAGGTGACTTGTTGTAGGTACCCGCTATTCCGACAGATGGCGCCATCGTTCCATCTCTATACTTTCTCGTGAGGTTTGCGTGCGCATTGACGTATATTAAAGTACAAATATACAGAAACGTCACTTCTAATATACGTCAGACGTTTATGCAATGTATATGAGATATGTTGGTTTACTTTTCCTTGAGATAGAAACTAAGCTAGCGTAAGATTAAGCCTCGATTAACGTGGCACACCTTAGCTATGACGTTAAGGAAAATAACATAAGGTGAACACCACCACCACTGCGTCATTCTGAAAAACAGGACCTAAGCTCTTCCTGGCAGAGCCCCTCTGTGCAGACCGCTAGCCGGTCCTTGGACGGGGGCCATGGTCATGGTAGACTATGGATGCTCTGTAACACACGTGTAATATATTACACCTGTGTTAGTTAGCATAGGTCCATAACCAACCCTTGAAGAGGGTTGGTTGGTCTCTTTTAAGAGACCACCTCATAAACAAAGAACACTTTAATACCTGCTGAGAGTAACACGTCAGTCAGTCAGCCGACCAGCCAGCCCGCCAGTCAGTCAGCCAGCCAGCCAGCAAACCAGCCAGCCAGTCAGCCAGCTAGCCAACCTTGGACTTCCCCCCTGTCACTACCCCCCTCCTTACTAGTGTCCCATCCTAAACATCCACAGACTGGGACCTTCATGAGAAAAGGGTGGGGTAACCAAAAAAAAAGATACAGTAAGATCACCATCATTGTACCCCCTTCCATCACACTAGTATGAGCAACCCCACCGCTGCCACCATACCACGACCCCTACCATACCGAGAAGATTTACCCCAACACTAAGAGGTACTGGGGTGTGTTTTGGATAACAACTGCCACAACTTCTCTCAAGAGCGGTGGTGGTGGGTTGACAGAGAGGATGGAAAGTAGGGGGCAGTCAACCCTTCTTACAATGGAAAGAAAAGGGCGGTGACCCCACATCCCTCCTTATAAAAAGGGGTCTTAATGCACGTTCCCTGTGTTTATATAGCAATGTTGGAACACAAACATGTTTTCTGCTTGTTATTTAGGTGTTAATTGGTAAGTTTACCATTGTTTTGTCTGGGACCTGATGCTGTTTAGGGGGTGGTTACTTAGTATGATTTTTAAAAAAAAAGAGCGGGCAGTGACCTCTCAGCTCCCCCCCCCTATCCCCTCAGCTTGAGAAGGAGAGACTGTACCGCGACAGTTTACCACTCACTAACATAGAGTCAGTACCCACCCCGGGGTAAATAACCACCACCCCTCACACTCGCTCCCCCTTTCTGCTGACACCATCAGCGCTCCTCTTAAAAAAAACGCTGATAAAAAGAGGTCACATTTGATTCGAAAAACGCAGATCCACATTTCTAGAAAAAAAAGGGGAGGGGGTAGGGGTATTTTCAAAAGGGGAAATTCTGTGTTTTTTCAGAAAACTCTGAGAATACCAATATTGACTAATTTTGTCCAGTCAGTGACCTCTATTTCATTCCACTCCTACACCCCTCAAGTCTAACCTTGAGATAGGCCTATAATGAAAAGTAACAGCAAAGTAAACCCAGACCATGAATGGGAGAGGGTGGTAGACCTACATTACTACTAAAACAAAAAGATTATTTAGTAATATTACTCTGAATACCACACCACTCAAAAATCCGTGAAAAGGGGGCATTTTTGGAAACAGTGAACGCTGATGGAGTCAAGACGACTGGTAAGTGCTGGAGGCCTGGCATTCATGCTACTACCCTAAGGGAGAGGACGGGAGTCCTTGATGGGAGAGGGAGGTGGTGCGGTCCCCCATGTTCCATGTCGCCACGTTGATCTTAAGAAATTACCCATGTCCCATGTCACTATCTATTTTTTTTCCCCTGTCTCATGTCTGTGTCCCATGTTACTAGGGTACAAAAAAGACTCATGTCACCGGGTTGAATTTAAAGGCGCACTAGGCCTTTAAGAGGTCTAGGGATCACAGCCCTAGATCGACATGACACAAACGAGGTCTCCGGGGGGAGACAGTGACACATTATAGTTAGTGTCATTGTCTCCCTTCGGAGACGTTTTGATATTCTCAGGAGGAAGCTTTATAAAGGCGCCAAAAAGTCTAGTCGTGTGGTGGGCAACACCAGTAGGTGCTATATTCACCCCATCCAGCTGTGTTTGGTCACATTTGGTTTTGGAATTAGCGGAATTAGTAAAAAATAAAGGGACATGGTGTTATTTTCTACGCTGTACACCACCACGCGTTACCATAGATACCAACTTTTCAAGTCGGCATCACTATGGCAAACTCTTATTAGTGACGATGGGACGCTGAAAGCACCTTGTGGCGCCACCTTGCGGCAAAACCCCGAAGCACTAATAGTTCTGTTGTTCTCCGCTAAGTGGCCATATACATACATGTAGTCAAGTTGGCAGCGGTACTTTGCCGCGTGATTAGTGTATATTTTTAGCTCTGAATGTTAAAATTTTGCAGTTGTTTGTACAAAATAGCACACTTTTATGAATGAGAAAATTCAAGGAGAGCGTTCTGTAACTGATAGCACGCAAAAAGCTAGTCGATACATGGTACAACCTGTCACCTGTATCATCCCACACCGTTACTCCGGCTTTTTCAGGCGTTTGAGACAGAACACTGCTCACCAGTGAGATCAACCAAAAAAAACGTACCCGAAGGGGAGGGGTTGAAATGTACCAGACAGGGGCCCTCTACACCCCGTTTAACTGAGCAAGGAGCGAGTGTTACAGAGGGTCACAAGCAAGCAAAGTCCTATTCCTCTTTTGAGGTGGGACGATATTTGAAAAAATAATAAACATCCCTACTTAGATCTCAGAGTCTAACTCCTCAGTCACCTCCCCTTCTATTATCTAATGCAGCTTTAAGTCAGGTCATGGGAGGGTGTTTCAACTCTGTAAGGACAGCATACTGCTTTTCCACATAACCCTGTAAAGCCATATGTGACTTTAACCTTGTAAAAATGATGCTTTAACCCTGTAAGGGTAGTATGGTGCTTTTAACCCTGTAAGGGTTGTATAGTCAGAGCGCGGCCTGCACAAATCTACACTGTGTGCGCGTGTAATAGAGAGAGATCAAAAAAAGAAAAAAAAAGAGCACAGTTAGCTTAACCCTGTAAGACAGCTGTGGTGCTGTTTCAACTCTGTAAGGACAGCCTTGCTACTTCAACCCTGTAAAGCACTATGTGACTTTAACTATGTGAAAAGAGGAGTCTGGTGCTTTAACCCTGTTAGGGCAGTATTAATTATGGTGCTTTTAACCCTGTAAGGGTCGTATAGTGCTTTTTTTTTAACACTTACCTTGTAAGGAGTTGGTTAGTGATGGTCGTTGTTGTAGTAGTAGTAGCAGTAGTAGTAGTAGTAGTACTAGCAAGGATGAGTCGGTGGTGGTGTCGACGGAGAGGGTGGTAGTGGAATTTGAGGTTTTCTCTTATAGCTGAGAGAGAGAGTGCTCTAATCCTGTTTCCACCTGTTGCAAAGTCATGAAACCCTAATCCCACTTCCACCTGGATCCCTCCACCTCGGATCAATCAACATGAAAGGGTGTACCCACTGTGATAATTGGTGTAATTAGTTTAATCCACACCATCTGTATAAAGGATTATGAGATCAAGACCATAAACCCTTTCCCTCCCCCAAGACGCACGCCCAAATCCCACTTCCACCTGGATCCCTCCACCTCTGATCGATCCTGATGAGAGGGTGTACCGACTGTGATAATTGGTGTAATTAGTTTAATCCACACCATCTGTTTAAAGGATTATGAGATCAAGACCCTAATCCCTACCCCTCCCCCAAGATGCGCGCTCAAATCCCACTTCCACCTGGATCCCTCCACCTCTGAGGGTGTACCAACTGTGATAATTGGTGTAATTAGTTTAATCCACACCATCTGTATTTATTTTGAAAAAAGAAGTCTCTGATTGGTTGATGTATAAGTCGTGTGACCAAAGGGGTGTGGTCCTTTTTAAAGGATTATGAGATCAAGACCGTAAACCATATCCCTCCCCAAGACGCGCGTGTGTGTGTGTGTGTGTGTGTGTGTGTGTGTGTGTGTAGTAAGATCCCACTTTTCACCTGAACCCTTCCACCCCTTCTCAATCATCATGAAAGAGTGGAAAAAAAACACCTTGAGAATACAGGTAACTGTGATAATTGACATATAGCTGAGAGAGAGATAGAGCGCTCTAATCCTGTTTTCACCCACACCCTCCTCTTCCTGAGAGCATCTTTCCAGCTGGATCTCTCAGGGGAATCCTTCCACCTCTAATCAACCCTTGGGAATACAGGTGTAACAACTGTGATAATTGCCATAAGTGGCTTAATGTGTGTTAGATGTATAAGTAGATTATAGATCATTAAGAGATTAAGAGGTTCAAGTGTGTATACAACCTTACAGGGGGTGTTTAAGGAGAGGTGTGAAGTGTGTGTAGGTAGCGGCACACACACCCCAGGGGGTGTCTACCACTCTGTCTGTGACTACAGACGCGTGCGTGTGGTAAGCAGATTAAGTCTAAACAAAATCAACGAGTTAACCTCTCCCCCTGCAGTGGTCGGGTGACAGGTGAAAATCAGACTAAAATAGCTCCCTACTGAGGACGAGACTCTATGTCTGCGGATTTTGAGTCCTTTAAAAGAGTTTTTTTTCATCTATTCCTCTGGGAGTAGACAGGTAATCCTACCTAGCGAAAGCCGCTGTGATAATTGGTTTAAGTTCTTTTTTTAATCCTTTTGATCAGTTAAGAGGATTATCTTGGAACATGGAATATAAGAGAGAGTGAAACACGGATCCCCACACATTTTTCTTCTACCACCTTCAGCATGGAAACACCGATGGATATGCTTACTGCTCAGTTCACAAGTGGTGGTCAGGGTGACTTTTATAACGATCCGTACGATTGGCTGGATAGTGCGAGTGACGCTTATAGTGCTGTTGTTAATCGTTCGACAGCTGTTGTTACTAGTGCTGAAACTGCTAGACGTGCTGCCCGTGCTGCCGAGGATGTGGCTATCGCTGCTGATCAGGTGGCTGTTGCCACAGCAGCAGCTGCTGAAGCAACTGCTACACTCGCTATAGCAACTAACACATCTGCTGATGTTACTTGTGCTGATGCTGGAGTTACCGTCGATGGTGCTGCTTTTGCTGCAACAGCTGCAGATGTTGCTGCTACTGCTAATATTGCTTTGGAAGATGCAGATAATCTCGCTGCTGCTGCCAGGGGTGCGGCTGCTGCTGCACACGTCGCTGCATATATTGCCATTGAACGTGCTGCTACCTTCGCTGAGGCTGCTGCTGATGCCACTAAGATTGCTCATGACGCTGCTGGTGTTGTTGCAAGCGCTGCTAGAGATGTTGCTGACGCTGCTAGACTGGCCAGTGATGTTGCGAGTGCTTTCACTGGCTACTCCTCTCACTCAACATCACTCTTCATCAACATGGACTAGTAGTGACTAGGAGGACTATTACTATACTACTCCCTCTGTTGCTGCACAGACTGTACAAAGCCAGAGGAGAGAGGTGAGTGACTATTATCGCGACCATCTGGTGTTCATTGAATAGTTCAACATGGAGCATATGACAATGACAGAGACAATTCCTGAGTTGTCAGTCTTCTATCTACCTCAGGAGTGACTGCTGGACTGGAGGTTGGATGGTTAGTCTGAGCGCTCTGGAGAATCTGACTCCCTCCTGATACTCCCTTTTTTTTTTAGGAATGTCTTGAGTAGAGTCAGTATGACTCTGTGAGACTCTGGTGGTTCGATGTGATACATAGTAATTTTTGGCGATGTTCTGGTGTTTCATTGGTCGGGGTGGAGTACTCTGCACAGATTAATCTTGGTGAAGTTACACTATGTACAGTCTGGAATATGGTTAGAAATATGTTTATAGTTGTAAATATATTTGAACAAAAAAAAAAATATATTAAAAAAAGTGAAAAAAAGTTTTTTTTGTTTTTTATATTTTATATCTCATTACACTGCCATCATCCACCATCATTCATTTTGTTTTTTAATATCAAATAATAGTAGTCAACCATTAAGACATTAAGAGACCCGCCTCCTCCTCCTCCTCCTCCCCCCTGGGGAGAGAAGGTGGTGGGTCTACGACTAACACCCTAAGAGATCATCATCATCACCGCCTCTCCACCCTACCCCCCAGAGTGGCCCCCTCCCCACCCCCCAGAGTGTCCCCCTCCCCCCTCCCATCCCCACACTCCCCCAGAGTGCCCCCCTCCCCCCCCCCTCCCCCCCAGAGTGCCCCCCTATGCATGCATACACCCCCTCCCTCCCCACCCAGCCCCCCCTCCCCTCCCCCGTATATAAAAAAAGAAGTCTCTGATTGGTTGATGTATAAGTCATGTGACCAAAGGGACATGGTCTATTTTCCAAATAAGGAGTGCTTCCGGTCACGTGACCAAAAGGGGGCGTAGTCTATTATGCAAATGAGAGGGTCGCGTGATCCAATGGAGGTCTCTGATTGGCTGGTACACGTCACGTGACCCAAAAGGGGGTGTGGTCTATTATGCAAATGAGGGGGTCACTTCCGGTCAAATGGAGGCCTCTGATTGGCTGGTACACCGGAAGTGACCCATTATGCAAATGAGGGGGTCACTTCCGGTCAAATAAAGCCCTCTGATTGGCTGGTAGACCGGAAGTGACCCCATTTGAATTTCCCGCCAAAATGTTGGCCTCTGATTGGCTGATTTTGAATTTCCCGTCAAAAGGGAGCTCTCTGATTGGCTGCATGTCCAATGAGTAAAACCTAGTACTGTATATAGTCCCGTTCTGATACAAACTATACTACTCAGATGTTCTTATAATAGGGTGCTTCGTTGGAATTTTATTATCTATCCCAGGAAATATTCGTTTAGTAGAGCTGGTAGAGCTGATGTATATTATTCTAATTCAAATTGAATATATATCTACTAGGAAACGCTTAAAAGTGACGAAACCTGGGAAATCGTAACATTAACGGGAATATTTTTGGAGATATAGCTAAAAATGTTAATACTTAAGAGAAATTTAAGACTAATTTTTCCCAAGGAATACTTTTAAACTATTATCAAAATTTAATCCTAGACTATATAGGTTCTCCCGGAAATAACAAGGACTGAGGTTGTAGTTTACCATCCTACTGAAGATATAGAGTGCTAAAACTCGGACATCATTTTCATTCACCGATACTTTATTTCAGGAATAATGGAAACGAAAATAAAATTGATGTGCCTATCATAATTATGCGCAAATTCCATGGCTTCAACATAGGCCTACCCTAATTAATAAGTGGTGTATATTACATTTTTTAGAGGCATATATTTGTAACCATGTCTGGATTCTTGTGATAACTGCCCTGCGGGGACAACCTCACCGGCCAGATGTAACACGCTACTTATAATAATGATTCTTCTAAGTCATGGGGGAGGCTTATACAAGAGTTAGGCATATTTGTGTGCGGTTTTATGGTAGAGGTTGTTTTGACCTGTATATCCAGCCTTGAAGGGTTCCTTAACAGAGACACCCATGCATCACAGCACCCCGGGGTCAGTCAGGCAAGATGATGCATGACTGACCCCCCCCCTCCAGCTGGTACCATGTTTTTAAAAACTTAGTATTCTTAGAAAGGGATCTTTATTACCAATATAGGACATGATGGTGATGGAAGTGTATCTCACACATATTTCTGGTTGGATACAAGTCCCTTGTTTCCGCTATTTGTGAGATTGTTCACGTGCCAAAGTTCATGTTACCCGGTTAGGAGCACCCCCTAGGCTGGTCGTCGCTATGCAACAGCGCGTTGTTGTGTACAGTGGCTACCGGCTTTGTTTCTGCCAGAGCGCCGCCCAGAGAGGTTGGCCAGCATACTGCTCACTTGATATTAATATTATTGTGGACATTTTTTCTTATGCTTGCATATGTTATGAAGTATATTTATACTATAATAAAGAGGCAGGTTAAATCCAGCCCAAGTGCATATGAGGTTTCGGGCTTGATATATATATTTCCAGAATTACCGGTAACCAATAGAGTTTCAACTACATATTCTATGCTAATTATGGGAATGCTTTTCATTTCCTGTCTTATTCCATTAATCAGCTGTGTTTAGCAACGTCATTTAAAATATAGATTCTGATGATTAAACTGACAGGACAGATGCTCTTCATGTTGAGTCAAGCGTTTGAATAGTTTGAATAGGTATCTGGGGGTCATTTCCTCCTTAATTCATTCTTTTCACATTTGTCAACATAATGTATTTGATTTGCTGTCTTCTTCTACATGTACTAATCAATTGTGCTGCCCCAGTGTTAATGAGTACATGTGTGCATTATTACCTTTCAGGCTGAGGGAGGCCCACTTCACCCACACACACATTACCACCTTATGTCAGGCCCTGGAGCAGAACCAGACATTGCTGAACCTCGAGTAAGTACAGCCACACAGCATGAGGGGGGAGTCGTACTGGGATATATGTGTGTGCATGTTTCTCATTGTATGATGTGATATCATTACTAATAATGGTGTTATGATTGTGTATATCAGTCATTTATGAGGATGCTGAATCAGTTATGACTACCAACCTTAGTCTTGTTCACACCAATCAATCTTACCATAAACCTAAATATCTTGATACTTTCTTGTGTATCATTTAACTGATTCAGCAAAATGACTCACTCATCAGCCACCAAAATATTTGAAATGTCCCTATAGTATAGTCTATTTATTATTGATAAATGACTGTAT